>OY986437.1:35743062-36073062 GCA_963920525.1 Dichetophora obliterata
TTCATGATACAGCGAAGCGTTCAGACGTACTCGTACATTGTTTTGCTCTTCCAAAACAGTGGTAAAATTTCTTTAAGAATTTATTTTTGATCGAGTGAATTTATTGTGTTTTATTCAACTACTCAACACAAATTCAAGGTAAATATATCAGTCGTGTTAGTTTAATGTTGTTCTTAAAAAAAATGAAGGATATGAGGAATATCTATCGAGTGGTTGTGTGATGCCAGCCGTGTTTTCAAAATAAAACGTTTCAACACAAACTCCGTTTTAACACGTATTTAGTGATTTTGTGTGAGTGTTTAATGCGTTTCATTGGTTTTTTTGGCATTTTTCAATTCATTGCAACAAATGCGACCGGAAATGCATGTTGAAATGCGTCGACATGTGCAACCTGTCAAAACTGTGACTCTGACCGCGATATTAGTGATGAATAATAAATTTGTATTCGATGAATTTTATTCAGTATTTTAGTTTCTTGCTGGCTTAGGAAAAGTTTATAGTGCCGACTTACTACCGAACCAAGCCGAACTGAAACTCAAACATGCATTGGAGCAAAAGAGATACATGACTTGCGTTCTCTAGTGCTCCATGCGTTTTTGAGTTTCAGCTCGGCTCGGCAAAGCAACAACTCGCCACTATAAACGCGCCCTTAGGAGCCTGAGCGAGGCCACTAAACTGATTTATGTTGATGTTTGTACATGAAAACGGAAAGATTCTTTTGGTGAAACGCTTAACCCTACCATTTTTCATAAATCGAAAAACAAACATATTCGAAGTATCCCCATAATTTTTTGTCGAAGTCGAAAAATTTCAAATCCGAGCGCATAGAAATTGAGAAAAATGTCCATTCTTGCGAATTAAAGCCAAAACAATTCAAAAATTATAATTTTTGGGGGTGCTGTGAGCCTCCCACCGCACCCTATGTCTTAAATAGTTAGGCTCTAAGAGGCTTCATTAATAAGCACTAAGTACCTATACTAAAAAAACTGCTTTCCTTAAATTAAAAAACTGCAGCTTCAATTCGTAGGCATGAGTTTTTTATATTCTATAGATGTTTCTTCTTAATAAATTGAATTTTTACATGATTTAACAACCTCCCGTCTTGATTTCATTGAAACGTTATCGAAAAAGCTTTTTAGTTTTGAAGTTTCTACTTAAATATAAGAGATGAAGGTGGCTATGATAAAAGTTAAATTTCCAAAAGTTGCATAAAAGCACTGCAGCAATAATTTCTTAAATTTGGAGAAATATAATTTACAATACATAACATTTCATTGAAATACATGAAAGTTTTTCTTCATCATGTACACCACTAGTGATTTATTCATTGATGTTTTCTTTATATTTCTAGAAAAAATTCTTTAAAATTACTTACTAAGCGAACGCGTTCATTTCCAACTCTGGGCCTGTGCGTTTATTCTTAATGAAGCAAATTTAGCGACGATTAGTTAACAACTGCGATGGTAGAATGGATAAGATGATGCACTTTCATTCACGCGGCCGAGGTTCAAGTCTCCGGATAGTAGTAATTTTATTTTTCAATTTTATTTAATGTTAATAATAATGTTTGTAGTTTTTCGTTAGAATACATTAGAGATGGTCACGAGCGAACTCAACAAAAACATGAAATATTTGTGAACTCGTATGTGATTGAATTTACCTCGAGCGCGAGCATGTGTGACTTAAATTTCTTCGTGTCATGTTTTTTATATTAATTTTCAATCAAATCTGTGCAAAATTTAATGATACGATTTGTTTACGCTTTTTCTACCATTTGCATATACGCTGCAATAAATGCAACACTGACCACTTCTTATAAAGCTGAAACAACCAACTTAACTTTCTTTAATTATTTCGCAAAACGTCAGTGACTACTTGAGGTAAATTTGGCAATTTAAATAGAAATAAAAAGCTGAGAAATTGAATTTATTTTCTTTAAATAGTGCTACATCCACCATTCTGTTTCTTCTGCGCCTTTCTGTGAGCTGCTTTTGCCAAAAGATACTCTTGGGAAAGTGTTGTTCTTGCTGCTGCTCTTTTTAGGTGCTAGTCCTGCAAAAGTATCGGTGCTGCTGCTGTTCTTGCTTGGGTGCTTTTCTTACCAGTTTCTGTTTCTGCGAGAGTGTGGTTTCTGCTACTCTTTCCAGGGGCTAATTGTTCGAAATCCAGCTAGCATTTAGATGATCGTTTTTCTTTCAATCACCTAAATGAGTCATTTTTGACTACTATTTGTGACCATTAAATGATTATAAGTAAGAACTGAAATAGAATAAGAAAAGAGACAATGCCCAAATCACATTTAACTATTCCCAATGATCCAAAGCTATAAAATAAGAATAAAACATTATCAATCACTTTTTTATCTACTAATGACTAAAAAGTGAGTTAGGAACTTAACTTACTTTGACTGCAGCTTGCACAGCAACCGTTTATCGCGCCGGTTGACCGTTATAACGGGATAATATTTTCTTCGTTTCGAGTTCAATTTTGCGTTGACAAAGTTATTCTTGTTTATTTTTAGTTTTTTCAAGGAGAGTGCAGTGTGTTGTTCTAAATTTTTAATTTGTGGTAATTGTGGCATTATTGCAAATAAAATATAAGTTGTGACACAATAAATAATATTAGAATAATAACAAAAAACTAAAATCAATGTCAGCCAAAAAAATTAAACACGTAGCAAAGAGAGAAGCTGAAAAGATTACCTCTCCAGTAAATATTACGTTTAAAAGTGACCAAAATATCAGTGGGCAGATTTTAACAAGCCAAGAAATTAATAGTGATTTTGACATTAGTTAAGAAAATGAAGAACATGAAATAAATTCTAGTAGCAGTGAAAGTGAGGAGGATGAATTTGATCTGCGCGAAGGATTGCTTCTCAAATGTAGAATTAAAGTGCCGAAAGATGGTAGGACCCTTTTAAAAACGCCAACTGAAGTTATTCAGAGAAGGAAGGGAGAGGGTAACTACACTCTACAAAGTTTTTGTTGAAATTTACTACAATTCTTGTAGGCAACAGTTTTGCTGCTGTTTCTGTATTAAATTAACACACCTACTAAAATTCAACATGTGTTTAACTAATTTGTAGTAAAATTCAACACTGAATTTACTATTGATGTTATAGTAAAATTAAATATGTGCACTTTATAAAAGTTCTAAGTAAAGAACATGCTACTGCATTTTGGAAATAAGGGCTAAACTCATTAAATTTATGTTCTTATGCACTAATACATACCATTTTTTTACATATTTTTACTAATACATATTGCTTGACTTGACTTTTTAACTGAATGAAAATAGTTGTGCTTAACATAATTAATTTTAATAAAACAACAGCACCAAAAACAAACGTCCTTACGCGATTATAAGCAAACTGGAATGAGAAATAAATGTATGTATGCATGACTGTTACCGTTGTTGAAAGTTAAACAATCGCTGCATTTTAAAACAGTTAATTATGTACCAGTATAAATTTTTACTATTGATATTATAGCAAAATCCAACTTCTGATGTTTAATTTTACTAAAATATATGCTAAATTTAAAAATATTTTAGATTGCTTAAAAATTGATTTATATTGATATTTTTAGTGTAGCAAAATAAAACAACATGTGTTTAATTTTACTTTAATTTACGTTTTAGTTGAAAAAATTAAAGATTACTTTAAAAGTTGTGAGAAAATTACAATTCTAATGAATTTTCAACAAATTATTACTACAATAATAGTCGTAAACCTACACTTATTTTTTAGAGTGTATGTTAAAATTGGCTGCTATTTTCAGTTGGAAAGGCACAAATGAAAAACCTAGTGCAGAAAGATGCTTTTGCATATCAATAATTAAAAGTATGATCGTAAAGTTCTGAATTCACAACCAAAACTTATGCTTTTTATCTGTAGATATTTCCCATCTAAAATACAAGGCCAATGACAAGGAGATGAACTCCATTTTGCAAAAACATTTTGTACACGCAAAAGAACGCGTAACCAAGCTAAAGCAGCTGTAAAGTAAACTTTTTAATTTGTATTAATTTTTTTTTAAACCTTCTTACTTTCTTACCTATAAATAACAAAAACAAAAAATTGAAAAAAATAAAATATATGCTTAAAATATACTTTAATAAACAAGATGTGATTTTATTAAATACTTACATAGTCAAATAAAAAATCAGTTAAAAATTGCTGCAATAAACAATCAACTAGTAAGGAATCATATTCGACTGGACCGAAAATTTTTCAAAAATGTAAAAATGACTTGAAAAATGAATCATATAATAGTCACAAATCACTTAAAAAATGGTTGAAAACTGTTTGAAAAGATTTATCATAAAAGACTTTTCATGTGGAGTCATCTCTAGGGTACCGTTTTCTCCCGACAACATAGTCATATTTGATCGAAAAATGAGCGTAAATTTGACTGTTTTCAATCATACTGCAGAGTCATAAATGATTCAATTTTGATCAACATTTTCACAAAATGCTAGCTGGGAAGCGTTGCATCTGCTGCTGTTCCTGCCTGTATGCTATTCTTGTCATAATGCTGCTGTTTAACTATAAGTCATGTGTGCTGCACAAAATAGGAAATTATAAATCGATAATGATCTGAGAAAGAATCACTCAGATGCTCGCTGTACATTTTGCGTACCCAATAAATCGCAAAGTAATGTTTGGAAAGATTTCCTTGTCACATACTTTAAAAGAGCAGCCAAACATTTTACGCAATGCAACAAGTGCAGAGAAATAATGGCATACTCTAGAAAAAGAGGCACTGGAATTTTGATTCGTTTAAGTGCACCAAATTTGCAGCAGTAGATGCAAATCAGAAAATCATAGATATACATTGTAGAAAGAAAAAGTTTCCTGAAAGCTGCAGGGAGGATATTATAAAGGCGCAAATCAAAAGTCATCGTTATCGTGCATGATAGTGAGTCAAAAAATAATTTTAGTCGTGACTAGAAGAAACCATATCGCCAGCGTACGAGATCATGAGTTAAAGAAATTATTTTAAAGGTGAGCGTGCGTGATTAAATAGAACACATCGTGATAGTATGCGATCGTGCGTCAAAATCACTCACGCGCCCATTTCTAGTATACATATCACAATGCTCACAAATTGCTGTTTAAAATCTTAAAAAATAATTTTTTTTAAAAAATTGATGGTTATTTATGCCCTAGAAGTTTTTTTATCACAGGTATATTTTTTCCAAGGATCGATGAAAAATTAATTATTTCAGAGAAAATGTTTATCTTACTTATAGCCAATGATTAATAAGCTGTAGAAAATTTCTTATTTTCAGAGAAAATGTTTTTCTTAATTATATCAATTTTCTAAGGTACTTAGGCACTAAGATTTTTAAATTTAGTGAAATAGTTTGGAAATGATTGAAAAATTTTCCTAAAATTTTTTACGATTCTGGTGTCAATTTAACGAACACTTCGTACTTAATTTTTTAGTAAATCGGCCATGACGCTAAGGGAAGAAAGATTTTCTAACGTTTGGGTAATATTTTTCTAAATTTTTAGAAAATTTTTTTCTGAGTATAGAAAAGTTATTTTGTGGCGCCACCTATCGTGATAAATTCTAACTACAAACTATTCCTGCATCTTAGCTAATATATGTTCTAAATATGAAGTAAAGGGTGTTTTTTTTAGAGGTATAGAACTTCGAATTGAAATAAAACACAAGAAAATCGTTTTGATGTCCATCAATTTGGCTTTATTGGAAGGATAATTTTATGCCATTAATGTTTAAATATGATTTCGGGCATGTGGCCGCCACGGCTGGCTCGAATAAAGCCAATTCTACGGGTCCAATTTTCAACCACTTTTTCGAGCATATGGGGCCGTATGTCGGCAATAACGCCACGAATGTTGGCTTCCAAGTCCCCTAACGCTTCTGGTTTGTTGGCGTAGACGAGCGACTTCACATATCCCCAAAGAAAATAATCCAATGGTGTCAAATCACACGATCTTGGTGGCCAATTGACAGGTCCATTCCGCGAAATTATGCGCTCATCGAATGTTTCCTTCAATAAATCGATTGTGACGTGCGCTGTGTGGCATGTAGCGCCGTCTTGTTGGAACCACAACTCATCCACATTCATGCCATCCAATTCGGGAACAAAATAGTAGGTTATCATGGCTCTATACCGGTCTCCATTAACGGTAACTGACTCTCCAGCATTATTTCGGAAGAAGTATGGCCCAACGACTCCACCAGCCCATAGACCACTCCAAACAGTCAGTTTTTGTGGATGTAATGGCGTCTCAAGGGTCTCATGTGGATTCTCTTCACTCCAAATACGGCAATTTTGCTTGTTGACGTAGCCATTCAACCAAAAATGAGCCTCATCACTGAACAAAATTTTGCGATGAAAATCAGCATCGAGATCAATCTCATTTTCGGCCCATACACCAAAATCACGACGCATTGCATGGTCTCGCGGCTTTAATTCTTGCACAAGCTGGATCTTGTAAGGTCGCAAGCCAAGATCTTTGCGCAAAATCTTCCATAAGTTGATGGACAAAGCTCCAATTGCTGTGCACGGTGGCTAATCGATTCATTCGGGTCCTCTTCAACATTTTGGTCTACAACGGCAATTGTTTCTTCGGTGCGCACTGTTCGACGTCTATGCGGATGCGTATTATCACATAGAGTAAACGTAGTGCGAAAACGATCCATGGTTAACCGAATTAATTGCTCTGATGGACGATTATGTCGACCATAAAATGGACGGAGCTTGCGGTAAACTTCGCGAACTGAACCATTATTTTCGAAATAAATTTGCACGATTTGCAAGCGTTGTTCTTTTGTCAACCTGTTCATGACAAAATGGCAAACCAAACTGAACATAAATGACATTAGAGTTGCCAGATTTGACCACAAAATGCCAGTTTTATCTCTATTCGAAAAACAAACCTCTAAAAAAACACCCTTTATATCTGCCGAGTGGTTTGGCTTATTAAAAAAATAAATTCCACTATTTTGAAATTTTTTATATATCAATAGATTACATCAAGTCTTTTTTAAAAATACAAAATTTTCCAAAATTTACTTTAAAATAGCGGATTTATAGTGATTTTTATGAAAAATACCTAAAATCTAAACATTGTGGCACTAAAAAAATTATCGAATCGAACAAACTTCCTATTCACAACTTTGGGGGCTTTGATTTACACCCTACTTTGGGCTAGTTATTTCAGCTTGATAAAAACTTACGGCAAAAAAAGCATTGATTTTTGACGAAAAAGTGATGTTCTTAATTAAAAACCGCTGGCAGACGGCGCAACCGATTTCGATATCCTTTTGGATTGAATAGCTTCTTGAATCCAGCATTCAGAATATGAGTGCAGAAACAAATTTTTTTTTACTCCGAAACAAGACGATCCACCTTAATATGTTTAAGTGGAATAAATAAATATGAATCCGTAAAATATTGTTCCCTATAAATTATATTTTTTTTTTTTATAAAAAAAGTGAAAGCTCTTATAATAAAAAACTCAACAATCGTGGAAATTCTGAATAATTTACACTCATAAATAAATTTTATAAAACTAATAAAGTTAAAGATATCTATCAATATTTTCATGTGCCTATCAGGAAAGCTATCAATATATTTTTACTGAGTTACTTTATTATCGAAAAGAAAAATCTAAATCATAAAAAGTTTCAATTGTAATGGCACAAAAGCACAATCAATCCCGAACATCATCATCAGAAAGTCAATAGAAATAATAACATACGCACACAAACACACTTGCGCACTCACCACCTACTCACCATGAACTCCAGCAACCCAGTTGGAAAACGAGCCCTGCTGTATGTCTGCCTGCTACATGCCTCGAAAGGTCAGGAGTATGCTCGCCTCCATACCGGCTTATATCTTTTTTCTACAGGCATGCCCTAGGCCAGCATGTCTGCCATTGAACTGCCGTAGCAGCAATGCTGCATGCATCTCACGCCATAAAAGCTGCATTCATCTCACGGTATTAATTCTGCATTCATTCCATGAGATGAATGCTACATTGCTGCTACGGCAGTACATTTGGCAGATATGCCATCCTAGGACATGCCTTTAGAAAAGACATACATATAAGCGGGTATGGAGGCGAGCATGTCTGCTGCGCTTCCTACGCATGTTGCCGGCAGACATACAGCAGTGCTTTTTTTAACTAGGTAGCATGATAGTATCTTCTACATTGCATTGTAGATATATCAGTTTACATATACTAGGGTCCGCCATCTAACGTTTTTTTTTTTTCAACTAGTGCTTATTTCGTGAATGGTAACACTTAGCTCATGTCTGATTTAACAGATAATTAGTTTTATCCTTCCGCTGAACGAATATTGTTGTGTATACGCTTGAACAACGCTGGGAAATATTGCGACATTACTTTGAAAATCATGGTAATGTTGCAGAATGTGTGCGAAAATTGCGTACGGATTTTGGAAGAAGAGAAGCACCGTCAACTCCGTATGTTCGTTATCTTGTGAAAAAAGTGAAAGAAACTGGCATCCTCATCGATAAACCAAAGCGTGAAAAGCCAAAAGCAGTGCGTACACCCGAGAATATTGCTGCTGTGGCAGTAATTGTGCGTGAAGTGCCATCAACATCAATTCACCGTCGTTCTCAACAATTGAACATTTCGGAAACATCATTGAGACGAATTTTGCATAAAGACCTTGGTATGACGCCATACAAAGTCCAATTTGTTCAGGAGTTGAAGCCAACTGACCATCCAATGCGTTTTCGCTTCGCTAAGTGGGCCTGCGATCGACTTACAGAAGATGCCGATTTTGCCAAAAAAAAAACTTCTTTTCAGATGAAGCTCATTTTGATCTTGGCGGGTATGTAAACAAGCAAAATTGTCGCATTTGGGGCACAGAAAACCCGAACGCATACATTGAAAAGCCGCTGCACCCAAAACGAGTCACTGTTTGGTGCGGATTTTGGTCCATTTTCTTCGAAAATGAGCAAGGAGTGGCCGTTACAGTCAATGGCGATCGTTATCGGGCCATGTTGAACGAATTGTTGTTCACGAAAATTGAAGAGGAGGATATTGGCAACATTTGGTTTCAACAGGACGGCGCTACGTGCCACACAGCCGAAGCTACACTCGATGTTTTGCGACCTGTTTTTGAAGATCGCATTATCAGCCGCAGAGCTGATATAGTTTGGCCACCTCGGAGCTGCGATTTGACACCGTTGGACTATTTTTTGTGGGGTGCCCTCAAAGATAAGTGTTACGCCGACAAGCCAGAGACATTTGACGCTTTTAAGGACAATATTCGTGAAGCCATTGGTGAAATACAGCTGCACACAATCGATAATGTGCTTAAAAATTGGACCGATCGTGTAGGCTACTGCATGGCCAGCCAAGGCAGCCATTTAAATGAAATTATTTTTCATTATTAACCGGAAGGATTGTACTTTCAAATAAATAAAGAAATTTGAGAAAATATTTAGTATTTTTTTTTATAGAATTTTCAAAAAAAAAAAGTTATTTGGTGGACCCTTTATATCTGTTATATATTCCATATAAAAGTAAAGTATATGAGTATTTCACTCACTGCTCTCAACCTTATACTTTGAACCTAAATTTCCAATTGAGAACATCGATAGAAAACTTCTCGTTCGCAGCTCTAAAAATCAAATTTACCATTAGTTTTTTCATCAACTTAAATTCAGCCGAATGTTGCATTGTCACACATGGGCTGAGTTCCAAAATGCAATTTTACAATACATCGGTGCGTTTAATTTTGAATTGATTCAAAGGTTATTAACCAAAACTGCGCAACTATACTATTTTTAAGAATATCAACAGAGGTGCGCAGTTTTCGTATTTAAACTTAGCACCAATTCAAAATAAAACACACTGATGCAATGTAAAAATACATTTTGGAACTCAGCCATGCTATATACCAGAAAAGCCTAGAAGAGTAAAACAACGCATCAATACAACAACCACGATACGAAATTGGTGGGATGACATAATGTCCATGGACATTATGTCTACTTCGCAAACGGACGTAATGTCGAAATCAAAACGGATATAAAATCCATGCAAATTTAGATTTAAACAATTTTACTGAACACGTTATGTATATCGAATTTTCATGAAAAATATCAGCTTTATATTACAAAAACAACATTCCATACAAAGGCAAATCTTTTTATTATAAAACAATACAAATAAAACAAGTTTTCTGCTTTTAAAAAGTCTGTATTGTCCAAATGCTGTAATTTTTACAGTATTTTTAAAATACTATTTGTCTAATTTTCCTTTTCAAATAACTGTTTTTAAAAAATTTTGCTTTAAAAAGTCTCTCCATTTACAGCATTTTTACTTTATTTGGAGTACAAAATGGTGTGTTTTAAGATTAAATTATTTGCCCTTGTACGGAAAGTTGTTATTTCAAGCTTATTTACCTTAGTTGTACTTAGTCCATATATTGCAGAATTTTGACATACATAATTTTTTAACACAGTTTTCTGTTAATGCAGAATTTTCGAATGCAGAATTTTGTATATATAATTTCATACATACAGACAGCTGCACCGTATTTATATAAATTCTTTAAATTAATGTATAAAAATTTAACAATTTGTATTAAAAATCGCGCAGTTTTCCAGTCTGAAAATGCCATAAGGTCCATGGGCATAATGTCTACTTTGCAAACGGACATTATGTCATTCCACCTCCGAAATCACGCACAAGTGCATATTATTTAATTGTTGTGATTCGGCGAATTACAACACTCATGAAAATATTGAAGTTGTTGTGAGACATGCTATTATTACTAATGCGCCTCACTTAGAAGTAAAGAGAAAGTTTTTAAAATTAAAAAAGTAGATTACTAAACTTAACATTAAAATTATAACCTTCCACATTCCTTCCATCGGCAGGCCTGCTTTGTTTTTCATCTGGGAACTAACAGCATGAACACAACCACAAATCAAAATACAATAAAAACAATAGCAAAATAGTATAAAAAGCAAAGCGCTGCTCATGTTGCATATTAAAGGACTTGAGTTTTATATCCTTTTCGGTTGCTATTATTCTTGTTGTTGCTCCACATGAGGCTGCTGTTATTTGTGTTGATGTTGGTGTCGTTGCTGCCTGCCTTTGCTCTTGGCATTTTATGTCAAAATATTTTTTTGTTAAATAAATTTGATGAGTGGAAAACATTTTAAGCAAATAAAATAATCTTTTTGCTATACAAGCAGAAAGAAGGTATACATACATACATATATGCAAACATACAAAAATAGAAATGTGTACAGCATAGAGACGCTGTTTTTTGTGTATGGTTGTAGGTATGCAAGTGTGTGTATGTATTTGAACATTTGCACAAATGTGTAGTGTAGCTGTGTGTGTTTAAGAAGTAGCTTTCCTCTAAGCTTTTACTGCTACAGTAGCAGCAGAGTGCTAAAGAAGTTGATTTTGTTGTTGTGTTAAAGAAGTTTTACTATACTTTGTAGTTGTTCTTTGTTGTGGTTGTTATAAATGTTTTTGTTGTTGTAATGTTTGCCCAAGGCCTAAAAAAACATGTGTAACTTATTTGAACTTTTTTCTCAAAAAGCTATTTGAACCGGAAGTAGATGCTTTGCCAGCAGTTGTTGTGTAAGTTTTTATGGTTATGGAATCATATGTGTGTACATGTTTAAGTATGTCTATATGTTTGTACACTATTTAAATTGTATTTTCAATTGTGGTTTAGTTGCTGTTATTTTATTAACATCACACTCTAAAAAAAATGCCTTTTCCCAATTATATTAAAAAAGTGAACAACTGTGCCAGAGAAATGAGAGAAATTGTTGTCAAGACTTGTTTATTTATGTTATTAGAAACAATCACGCGTGTTTCATTGGACCTAGTCATATTAAAAAAGGGTTAAATTCTTTTTTCTTAGATAAACATAATTCATCAAGGGTAATTAATTATGAATTCATATTTCATCAAATCACAGGTGGTTGCTTCAATTGAGACACACTTACGCCAATGATGCCCATTGTGATCACAAAAGGTTGATTTCCTTTCTCTATTTAAACCAATTTGAGCTATTAACTAAGACTAGAATTCGGCATACCGAAGATTCCGAGAATTCGTCAATCATAAATCTCTTAAAAATTAAATACACCACATTTCCGCACACTTTAGCAGACATCTTTTTTGTTAACATCAGAAAATATTTCCTTCAATGGTATTATTTCGGTATTTCTTTAGTAGCGTTTTTCACAATACGTGGGCAATAGTTTGAGAAGACAATGACGTTTTGAATTTAACGCATTATAACTTTAAATGCAATACTGATCCTGTCAACTACCATCTGTCAAATTTTGAGCACGCTGCATCGTTTAGTTTGACAGCCATTAAAAGCAGACAAGCTCGTGAATTTCGAGTACTCATCAAGAACTATATTTTGCTGTTATATACATAGAATTCGTCGATTAAATTCATGGATTTGTATTGGAAAATAAGAGAATGAAAGTGCGTGAGGTAGCTGAACCCTTAGGCATCTCAACTGAGTGCATATTTTATATGAATATTTTGGCATGAAAAAGCTATCCGCATGATTGCTCACACTTGATCATAAGTGCAGCCGTGTGATCATTTTAAAGGAGTGTTTGGCGATGTTCAAAGACAATCCGAAGAAGTTTTTGCGACGTTTTGTAACCATTAATGAAACTTGGAAACATCACCAAGGAACAGTCAAAGCCGTGGACTTCTCCGGGTGAACGTGCACCACCAACAAGGTCATGGCAACAAGGATGCATGCGGAGTCATACACATCGGTTACTTTATACAGGGTAACACGATCGACAGCGAATATTATTCACAACTGTTTGACAGATTTGACATTGATTTAAAGCTAAGCCGACCCCTTTTGGAGTAGAGAAAAGTGCTCTTTCACCATAAAAACGCACCGGAGTATATACATCTGTAGTCGCCTAGGCAAAAATCCATAAATTGAACTGCAAACTGCCACTCCATCCATCAAATTCTCCATATTTAGACCATCGCGACTATTGTCCATTTCCAAGCCTGAAAAAATGGCTCGGCGGTAAGAAATTTAGGTCAAATGAAAAGGTCATCAATGAAACAAACGCCTTTTTTTGCGGACCTTAATAAAGCCTATTATATGGAAGGAGTACAAAAATTGGTAAAAGGCTGGACTAAATTTTGAGAAATAAAACGCTTTTTTACCAAAAAATAACTTGTATTCAATAAGTCACTGACTTATCAAATTGCCAGCGTATGTCTAGTTTTTCAAATATTTTTTAATAAGCTGATATTTCTTTCAAAAGTTACGCTCAAATTAAAATCGATCAATAAAATCAATAGAAATTAAAATTAAAATGTCGGCCTTTGTAATCCAGTGGAAAGTGCGCTAGACTATCAATCCAAAGATTCCTGGTTTCTATAGCCGGGAGCAAGCTTTGTATTAATTTCATAATTTTACAATTATATGTATTCACTCTTTTACTTAAGCATGTTGCCTCTTCCCTTATAATTGTTTTTAGAATAACACTTAAACAGTTCTAAATTTGCCTGTTAATTTATTGTACTTTTTTTGTAATGACTGAATTGTGATTGAAAAAAAAACAAAAAAAACAAAAGTCTCAATAAAACTGAATTGAATTGAACTGAGAGATTCCTGGTTCGAATCCAGGTTTAGGTATGGTTCTGTTCAGTTTCTTTGTTTTTTGCTGCATTTAAGAATTATGGAAAACTTAACATCCACAAATAAATTGTGGAAAATGTAGAATTAAAGGCCAGGAAAAACTAAGGGCTGGAAATGCTTGCCGAGGTTAAAGCATAACACTAGCCTCGGTTAGAAGCAATTCAAGTTGTCTTTGACGGTTGTTTCGCCTAATCAATTATTCACATATAGTTCCATTCAATTCCTCCAAATAATCTAGCTCTTTCCTTTCAGGGTCAAAGACCAAACCTTGTTTGTATAGGGCGCATGCCTTGGTTTTTTGATCTTTAAAAAAAAAATCACAGAGAGGTTGGCCGATTATAAGCTTATACAATAAGGAAAACTGCTAATAAAAAATATAATTTCATATAATTAAATGCACAATTACTTGCATACAGTCTGCCAAGAAATTACTGGAAATTGATCATTAAAAAAGCCCGCTTAGAGGGATTACCAAAACTTTTTTTGTCGCAAAGTTGTCGCAAAGTTGTCACAACCGTCTGTACAAACGCTAAGTTTGAGCGTGATCTGTCGCTGTCTGTTTCTTAAACTCATTTTTCATACTCAACTTCTCGTCACGTATTCTCTTTTATGTCTTCTATCGACAGAAAAGGGATACCTCGAAGTGATAATTTGAGCTTTGCAAAGATGAATATGGTCATTGCTCGATGGAATTTGTTGAACTTTTGTTCTTTTTTAATAAAGTTCAAATTCTGTGTGTTGCACAAATGTTGCAGACATTTTGTGGTCCAAATATTTTGCAACAACTTTGCTAAAGGTTTTACAGCAAAATCGTACTTGGACTAGGAGATAAAAGAAAAGACATGAATAAAACTGTTGTTATGATCCTAACGGCTAATATTTTTGAGCTTTTCACTTACAGAAACCGCAGTCTCAAAATTTGGGTTTTTGGAGGAACTACCACATAAATGAGAAGTAAACATGCAAAACAAGATTTGTCACAAAAGAAAAACTGAGCTAGGCTGCAAACAGAGTGAACGCCGAAGCAGACAGAAAGCCACTATGTTTTTAACGTTGGCCCCTGCAGCGAAGGCATAATTCAACGGTGCTCCAAAGCTTGGGACAAATATGAAGCATCGGCCAACGCCCCTTCGGAATTCAAGAAAGACCACTTTGAAAGGTTCCCCTAATAATATACAACAGCTCCTTTGTCGTCAGATTGACGCATTTCATGACCGTAACACTTTCAGCTACTTGAATTTATACTTGACTTGGTTATTTTAATAACCTTGGGCTATCTCAGTAATCAATACCGATAATTAACCCATTACTTTTGAACCACAATAATCATCTACATCATATCAGAGGTCATCACTCTCTGACATGAAAGACTAATGCAGAAACATCATAGGCCCGTTGTTTCTAGATCATCAGGTTCCTCAATCTGAGTGGACACAACTCAGACTATTTAGGTTTCCCCGTCGCCTGTACTCAAATTCCAAAGGTAACAGTATATTGATCCGGTAGTTGCTTACCTTTCTAACATTTACTGTTTGAAATTAGCGAGATTCAATCTACCATCATTCTCTTAGTAATTTAAGGGTATCACCAGCCCGAGTTCAACTTAAGTGTAACTCACACCGGCCTTTCTGGCCTAACCACAGCCAGAGCGCATTAAACCCCACGTGGGCCTAACCCATATGATAGTCAATACCCGGGCAAAAGGCTCCACCTGAAAGGCTCTGAAAGGCTTGAAAGACAAGGCTCTTCAACATCCCGTCTTACAGACCAAAAGTTCTTAGAACATTTATATTTGACTGTGACACCTTCAGCCACTCGAATTGTACATGACTAGGTTAAAAAAATAACCATAGGTTTCTCAGTAAAACCAGGTAAACCTCAATTCTACTTATGCAACGTCGTTGTCCTAATTAAGACTTAATTAAAAGCCTTTTTCAGAAAACTAAGAAGCATGAGCCGTTGTATACCAATTGGCTTATGCAACGGTCCGAAGGTTAAATGTTTCCTACATAATAACCTTTATTCTAAGATAGGTCTGCAGAACAACGATAGATGAGGTCTCCTCATCATTGATGGATGACTGTCCCCGCTCTTCAAGTTATGTTGGATTGATCGTCCATCGAAAGCATATTACAGATGACGGTGTTATAATAACTTAATATCAAAACCATGCTTTCTCCAAGAATTTGGCAGCAACAACCAAGGCTCAAGCTAAACCTTTTTATTTTACAGTTATCAGACGAACATTCAAGAGCCGTCAAAAGCCAAAGTTAGCTTGGCCTTATCTCTATCTCGTTTCTTCGCAGGGCACTGCCTGCGCCTGCCTGTCTGAATCGGCGTTCACTCTGTCCGCAACCCTAGCAATGCATTCACGATGGTTGTGATCAGCAGCATAAATTTGCAAAAAAATATTAATAAAAAATGAGTTAACTCTAAGGCCTACGACAAAATCACTTTTCAAACAAAACAAGATTTCTGCACTGAAAATGTTATTGAAACTTTGCTTCACTGTGCTAACCAAAAAAAAGAAAGAAGAAAATTATGGATCATTACCGTTGAATACCGGATACCGTGAAGGTGAAAAATGTGAAAATAGGAGCGCAAAAGAGAAAAGTAACTGAAGGAAAACGCAACTTGAAAAAATAAAAGATATTCGCTACCAGATGGGTAAAACAGCTTTATTCATTGCGAGCATAATATCTGGCAGTTTCGGTGCGCTTAAATAAAACCTGAAGATGTCAAAGTAATCAGAAAGTATTCCTACAACGATTCCAAGAAACAAAAGTAGAATAGAACAGTTGTCACACTACTTAAAACAAGTCCCATTAAGAAAAGACGACCATGGCCCATTGCCACTACAAAGAATAATAGATTTGGTAGTCTGCACTCCTGCAATGTGAAATATCATTTATTGTACAATGATAGAAACCGTTTGCCGGAGTGCAGGCTCTTTTTTATCTGTTATTGCAATTTTTGGTCGTAGCGATGAAATAAAATTTAAATTTATGTGAAATTCAGAGCATTTAAGGATCCGAAATTTTGAATCAGAGTAGCACTTTTACGTTCAACAGATCAGAAAATTGGCAGAAAATTCAGTTATATCCCTCCCTCCTGCGTACAATCATTCACTTAATGCTAGCTTAGCAAACCACTTTAATGTAAGTGCATTTTTCCCCCATCCGCAGTCACAGCTACCTGTCCGCCACGGCGCTAGAGTTTTTGGTCGCTTAGAAAAGCTGTTAAGAATAAACAAAACAATTACAACAAAACAAGTATATTATATATTCAGCAAAATAGATCAAGTTCATGTTATTGAAAAAGATTGGAGGCCCTTAGACATTAAATGGTTAGGTCATTTCTATAAGAATCTTTCATTACTTAGCGAAATGAAGATAATACACTTGAAGTATGTCAAAAACCAAGATTCTTACATGAAAAATTAATAATGGCATATTTTATTTATAGATATATTCTTGATGAAGATTCTTAGCAAAAACTATATGTCGAAGTAAAAGTTTCAAAACACTTTCGCGTTGGGAATGAAATAGAAGTCTTCCATAACTTAGCAAAAAGGGGTGTTGAGTTTCAAAAAATTAAGACTGAAAGAGCTTTCTCTTAGCCACAGTATATCTCCTGAAAAAATCTGACGTAAAGAAATTACTTACTTCTATATTTGATGCTTGGCAACAACTAGAAGATGACCGATTTATGTGGTATAAAGATATTCTCTTTGAAACTTATTTCAATGGTACAGAAGCAGAGGACGAAACTATGTGTGATTGTTTGGAAGCATATATACGGGGTCCGCCATCTAACGTTTTTTTTTTTAAACTATGGTTAATTTCATGAATGGTAACACATAGCTCATGTCTGATTTGACAGATAATTAGTTTTATCCTTCCGCTGATATAAAAACAACGCTGGGAAATATTGCGACATTACTTTGAAAATCATGGTAATGTTGCAGAATGTGTGCGAAAATTGCGTATGGATTGTGGAAGAAGAGAAGCACCGTCAGCTCCGAATGTTCGTTATCTTGTGAAAAAAGTGAAAGAAACTGGCATCCTCATCGATAAACCAAAGCGTAAAAAGCCAAAAGCAGTGCGTACACCCGAGAATATTGCTGCTGTGGCAGAAAGTGTGCGTGAAGCGACATTAATATTAATTCACCGTCCTTCTCAACAATTGAACATTTCGGAGACATCATTGAGACGAATTTTGCATAAAGACCTTGGTATAACGCCATACAAAGTCCAATTAGTTCAGGAGTTGAAGCCAACTGACCACCCAATGCGTTTTTTTAAAAAAAAAAACGTTATTTGGCAGACCCTTTATAACTTTGAGGGTGTGGTGCAGTTGTTATGGCAAATAAAACTGTTTATAAACTATTAAGCTTATTGTTTTAATACAAATGTTTCTTCAATAGAAGATTTGTTCTGCAGTTTTACATTCAAAAGCAGATTTTCCCTATATTCTTTCATTCAAAAGCAAATTTATCTAACTTCAACATTCAAAACATGATTAGTCCAATTTAATTTCTTAAAATTTGCTTTTATTTTGCACTATTCTTGTTATGGATGTTATTCAATCCTAATATTCCTTCTTTAGAACTAGAAGATCGAGCTTAAATCATCTTGGTAAAATGTCTCTTAAAAGAATAAAAAGTTTTCTTTGATTTCCCAATAATACGATTTATGAGACAAATCTCGTTTTGAGTGTTTACTCCTCAAATATAGACAAAAAATGTATGGCATTCGAAGAAGACAACAGCTGGTTTTGCAGGTAATAAATTTTAAAATTTATGAGAACTAAAATAACAAAAACATTCGTTCAGGTTTTTCACTCTTTGCGCAAGTTTCGTAAATAAACACTAACTAAATAGGAGAATAGGTAATGGTCAGAACAGTACTTATTTTAATAGCGCAAAAAAGAAGCGTGGTACTTGAAATTCATCAATATTTTTAACCAATTTATTTAGCCAGCTTCAAAGAAAATTACTTTTATGCTGCCATCTATCTTATATACTACTCAAGATTCCAAGAAAGTTTTCAATTTATTATATTGAAGGAATATAAAATATATATATTTTCCATATCCATAAGCTGACTTTGCATAAAATTCAAACTTTTTATTATTTGCGACTTTTTGCGACACTCACAATCAATACAAAATATTTGGTTGCAGACTTGACAACAAGGCATAGATTAAAAGAAATTTACATATTTACATTTTTTTCTTCAATACTTTCTTAGTTTTCTGCTTACATTTTCAGCTAAAAATTCAATAATTCATTCTTTTATTGACGTAAGTTGCCTTATTTTGAGCAGTTTTAATTATTGTGCGCATGGTTAACCAATTTTTGGAAAAAACTATACATTTATTTTTAAAAAAAAAATTTACATATGTTATGAGATCATATTAGATTGAAGGAATGCTTTTCTCTGCGTGCACACATTTAAAGATAACTCGAGGCAGTTGCTGGAGCCAAGAAAAATAACTATTGTGCGCTTAAATTTGCAAGCCATAAGAATATAATAATGACAATCAATTACTAAATTGTAATTTTTTTATTTATTTATTTATTTTAATACTTATTTTATTTATTTATTTATTTATTTATATAGTGTGTAGATTATTAATATGTTTAAGACTTTTTGCATATTTCTTAATTATTCTTTAGGTTTTTAGGTTTAAATTAATTAAATGTTACTCATACGCCTCGGAGAACCTTTTTAAAACTACCAAATATCCCATTTGAATGCTGTTTAGAAACTTTTCTAGTGTTTTTTTTTTTATTTAATTGCTACAGAAAATCGTTAAACACACTCAATTAAAAATCACTCAACATGCTATAAAAAAAGCTATCGTGCTTAATACAGGGCTATAAAATAACAATTACAGGCGCACTCTTACTTGTGCCTGTGGCGTTGTTTGTATGTAGAGGCAGCATAAAGTAGCACTTGAAAAAATCTTGAAAAACTCGTGAAACTTTAAAATTTATTTTCCGCAAAAACAAACACCAGCACCTTACCCCTTCGCTCTCTTCAAGCAAATTAACTTTTTAAGACTGCATTGAATTAATTTTCAACATTTCCTTCTTTGTTGCTTTTTAAAGCTGCTCACTTACACCAACTTACACACACACATACACATTTATAGACTGCCAAAAGCACACACACACCCCCGCACAGAAATACACACAGAAACAAACCAACTTGCACACAGACATTTTGCAGTTTTCACATTTTCTGAATGTTTGCCAAAAACACACAAAAGAAAGAAAAAGATAAAAAACCAAAACAAAAATATGAGGAGAACAGAAAAAAAAAGAAAATATTTTCCACTTGAGTGCGCTGGAAAATTTACTTTTCATTTTCACGAAACTTTTTCATTTATATCAAGTCAACAACAACAACAACAAAAACAGCAGCAGCAACAAAAGCAACAAACAAAATTAAGTGGCAACAAAAATGGGGGAAAACTGCGCTGTGGGCCACACTTGTATGATTGTCTGTGTGTGTTTTCTGTGAGTTTGTGTGTTCCTGTACATTTGTACAAATCGTTGTGTGCGCCATTGAATGCGAACGGATAGCGCAGGGAGTTAAATAAGCTAACGAGCGCGCTTAAACTCCTGAAAGTATGCTAGCTACAGTTTTTTGCGATTCACAGCAACTTGCGACTGAGTTGGCAACGCGTTGCTGCCAACAAGCAGCTAACGGAAGTATTATGTGTTATATAAAAAAAATTAAAGAGCATAGAATGCTTTAGCAACGAGGAGGCGGAGGTGTAGGTGGAAAAGCGGTTGCTAGTAACAGCAAAGATGACGTGTTGGCTGGGTGTTGCTTGGTGCCTGCTAGAAGCTGCACCGGGGGCGCGGGAATTTTAAGTAAAGCAGCTGCTGAAAATAACTGAAATTAAACCAATTAAGCTCTATCTGCGATGAAGCATGAAAGCAGTGAATTTTCAAAGTTTTTTTGTTGTTGATTTCTTCGTTACACTCGTATTGCTTTAATTTAACTCTGGCATAAATGATGCTTGGTGGAATATTGAGGGTGGGTTGCTCCATTTAAAAGAGACTAAATGGGGTGAAAATAAGTTCTTAGAACAGCTTAAGTCCTTCGTTGTGCACAAAATGTTGAGCATGTTTTTACCTGCCAAGAAAGTTGAAAATTATTAATCGCTGTTTTATGTTGTCGTAAATTAATTATGGCTTAAGCAGCAGCAGTAGCAACTTGGTATGAGTAGCGGTTAGTAAGATTTTCTGTCAAGCATGCAGAAAACTTCAATTAGTCGAAGATGTACAGATATAAAATTTTCTGGCTGAAAGGTCAAAAAGGAATTTTCAGCGTCAATTAGTTAAGTTTTTAGATGCTGTAAAGTTTTAACTAAAGAAAAATAGCTCTAAAAAACAGAGAAATAATTTATGCAAACTGCTATATTGTAAGTTATTGTATAGATATTTGAATTAATATAAGTAATAAATGTTTTCACTTTTTTGCTCAGTCGAATAACTTGTAACTGCGCAAAGTATGTTTAAAGTATATATTACACAGATCAGGCCCGTAGCATGTGTTTTCCATGCATTTTAACTTTTGATAAAAAGAACACATACACGGAAAATTGTAATTTATAAAAAAAAATAAAAAAAAAATAAAATAAAATAAAATAAATTACTCTAATACATACGTGATGATGATTTTTAACAGAAGAGTCAATGTTTTAAAAACATAAACCACGCCAATATATTGCACATTATGGATATGACAAAAACAAAAAAAGTGCCGTGCGACTAGACTGACTTTTTACTGCAATCACAAAATCCACATGCAAAAATAATTAATGTGCGTAAACACACAAGCACACAAGTTACTTGTAGGTTGCAAGTCGAGTGCGAATAAAAATAGAACTGCACGAATTGTTCTTTGATATTTGCATAGGGAAAAAGTTACACTGACGATAGAATTGAGCTAAATTTTTTACACGATTCTTGTCGTCCCCACTTTCCGATCATTCCAAACTTTTCATATTGGCTACTCTTGGAGCTCACTTACAGAACAACTTCAACATTTCCGTCTGTGTTGTTATTCGCAGAACTGACTTTGTCGACGCATCGAGCTGCGACAGCAAGAAAATACTATGTACAATAGGGCGAGTCGATTTAAAGATCGCCCATTGCTCAGTGAAAATCGTATTCTAGGGATCAAAATAAGAAACTTTGCCCGAGGAACTATACCTCTAAAACGAATTCTAATGCCCCAACTTTTGACTTTTGTCCCGTAGGGTTAAATTTTGAAAAATCCCTCTTTGACCCATTTAGAGGGCCCCAATCGAATCCAAATGTATGACCGACCCCCACTTACTTTGGTGGGCCGATCCACCCATGCCAGTAGCGACCCCATTTTGCTGATTTTTTCACGTAAAGTGCCAAAAATTGTGATTTTTTTAAATGTTTGTATGGGGAACCCCAGGGGGGTTCCAGAGGGTGTGCCACTGGCATGATTGGATCGGCCTTCTAAAGTTAGTGGGGGTTGGTCATACATTTGGACTCGATTGGGGCACTCTAAATTGGTCAAAGAGGGATTATTCAAAATTTGACCCTACGGGACAAAAGTCAAAAGTTGGGTCTTTGACCCATTTAGAGTGCCACAATCAAGTCCAAATGTATGACTGACCCCCACTAACTTTGGAAGGCCGATCCACCCAAGCCAGTGGCACACCCCTTGTAACCCCCCTGGGGGTTCCCCATACAAACATTTAAAAAAATCACCATTTTTGGCACTTTACATGAAAAAATCAGCGAAATGGGGTCGCCACTGGCATGGGTGGAGCGGCCCTCTAAAGTGAAAGGGAGTCAGTCTTACATTTGGACTCGATTGGGGCGCTCTAAATGGGTCAAAGAGGGATTTTTCAAAATTTGACCCTACCAGACAAAAGTCAGAAGTTGGGGCAATAAAATTCGTTTTAGAGGTATAGTTCCTCGGGCAAAGTTTCTTATTTTGATCCCTAGAATATGATTGTCACTGAGCAATGGGCGATTTTTTTGCCTCCCCACAAATCGACCCGGCCTACTATACAACCATGTTGTTGTTTCGATCGCGTCAAAATATATCAAGGTTATTGCTGCTGTGCATATTTGTTGGTATTTTCTCGTTGGTTTCATAAATAGAAAAACGTAACGCTTGATTTTTTGCACTCCATATATAAATTTCATTTTAGGGGCCAATTTAATGGAGATGGAGTTTAAATTGGGATCAAAATTGATTCCATCAATAACACAGTGCAACACGAATAAAAATAACCATATGCGGGCACCACTACGTGATTAAAGACAAAAAAAAGGCCCCTGTCTCCCAGTTTTGCCCAAAGTCCTCCAGGTTTTTTTTATGGGCCCCCAAAGATGTGGGGCCTCGGTGGCATTTTTGCAAAAAAATTATCATTTCTCAAGCTCATATCTTGCAAACTGTTCGGAATTTTGATTTACTCTCTGAGGCAAAGTTGTAGCTTTTTTCATAAAGAACAAAAATTCTCTATTAAAAAAAAAAACTTCATCTTTAAGGTCAAAATTGCAAAAAACTTTAAAAAATTCAATTATTTTTTACCTTTTTCCCCTATTCAGGTCCATAGGTAGTAAACCGTTCAAAATTCAAGGAAATAATCAACTACAAAAATGAACCTAAGATCTCAATAAACAACTTTCTAGAACATACGAAAAAAAAACTTAGAGTTAAATATAAATATTTTAAGGCACACTTATGAAATATATAACATGCACCCAAAAAAAAGCTTCGTACTATGTACAAAACAATTATTATATTCTACAAAACTGTTTGTTCTTTTCAGCCTACCAACGACTTTGTGAATAATACAAATGACCGTTTGTACATTGTACAAAGAAATATTTGTATATTTTACAAACGCATTCGTTTCATCTACAAAGATACGAACAAATATACGATCGCTGCTGCCACCGCTTTGTATATTATCAAACAATGTTCGTTCAGTTCACAAATTTATACATTATAGATTTTTACAAACTAGCGTTTGTAGAATGTACAAAGTTACGAATTCAAAAAATTTTTTTTCATGTGGCCAACACTACAAACGTTTGTACTATGCACAAAACATTTGTATATTCTACGAATAGCCTCTGTTTGTATTTCTACAAAGATTTTTTTCGTAATTTTATCCTAAATATTTTTTGGGTGTGCGTAACTTTACACTCAAAAATATTTGTGTGTAAATATTACTAATGACAGCGTCCATTCTACGAATTTTATTCGTAGTTTTCAGCCACGAATAAGATTCGTAGAATCGACGTATATAAGTACATATTACGAATATTTTATTTGTATTTGTAAAAAAAAAAAATAACTGTACGAATACATTTGTCACATTTACGAATAATCATAATTGCCCTTATTCTTGAATACGCGTCGAGTAAATGTCTTCGTCGAGAGCTCACTTTCACCAATGAATTGTCGTCGAAGATCATTTCGAAGATCAAAAATTTAAATATTTATTTGACGACGTTTGCTCAATAATTGAGTGAACAATCACTGCACATCTCAACGTTGAAATTTAAAGTTTCAAAAAAATGAAAATTCTGTCTGAACTGGGGTTTGAACCTCGGGTCTTTAGCTTACGGGCCACGCACTCTACCAGTAAGCCACATCTACTTTACAATGATACAGTTCCTTATATTCTTTAGTTGTTCAACAAACCAGGGAATAGAAAAACAAATTTCTGTCTGAGCTGGAGTTTGAACCTCGGCTCTCAAGCTTAGGGGCCACGCACTCTACCAGCAGGAACGATTGCGGTTTTAAATTTTTTAATTTCAACTAGTAATTCGTACATTCTAATAATAATTCATAAGGTCAACCTACGAATGAATTCTTTCTACTAATATTATTTTTCATTCGTAAATAGTACGAAAACATTAGTAAATACTACGAATGTAATGGAAAAAATTACGAAGTTATTCGTATGAGAAATTTACGAAGTTATTCGTATGAGAAATTTACGAATATTATTATTCATATGTACACAATCATTTGTACAATGCACTAATACGAATGGATTTATTTTTGTTTACGAATATCATTAGTATATAAAACGAATATATTCGTAGATACTACATCAGGTATTAGTAACATTTTACGAATGAATTCGTAAAGATAGCACAATAAAAATACTTTGTATATTGTACGAATATTTGTAGAATGTAGGAATGTTTGGTTTACTAATATCATTCGTAGAAATTTTACTAATAATTTTTTTGAGTGTAATACTTCAAATGTTCTTTGAGTTTGTTATTTGGAGAAGTTGAAGGAAACCACGGCTATCATCTATACGTCATCAATATAACAAATTCTTCAAGACTACGAATATACTTACCCGAATATAGGCGGCTAAGTGGTTTTTTGGCTTCGGCCCAGTCGAAGACATAGCTTAATAACTATTTTAATATATACCAAATATTTTTAGCATTTGATACATATATACATGGGCGTAGCGAGGTAGAGCAGGAGGCCACTATAAAAAAAATTATTTTTTTTTAAAGTTAAACTTAGAAATTCAAAACAGTTTTTCTTATAATGAAAATAGTAATGAAGTTTTTAATATTTATTAGTGCTTGATTTATTTTTTTATTGCAAACTTAGGTCTGACACATGTATTATTTGGTAAAACTTTCATTGGTAACTCTGACATATATTTAAGTGTGTTTTTATAGAGTGATATAAGTTTCAATTATTTTTAATATCAACAAAACGGGCTTTATTAGATAGAAAATTTTATGACATTAATGTTTAAATATGATTTTGGCCATGTGGCCACCACGGCTGGCGCGTACAAGACGCAATCTATTGATTTCTTTATTGAGTCTTTGGAAATATCCTTACAGACTAAGATTAACAATTTAAAAATAAAGTAACGGTACAAAAAAACAGTATAATTACGATACAAATAAACTATTTAACAATTCTTTAAAACATTCTTTAGACAATGAAAAGTCAAACAAAACTCGAGACGACAGATCATTATATAAAGACAGAGCTCTTTGCAATGGCTCATTACGAGCATAATTAGACCAATGAAATTGAATTGAAAAAACTTTAAAACGTCGCAACTGTCTTGAAGGTATATCTAAATTTATGAGTGCCAAAAGTGCAGGACAGTCAATATTACTCGAGATTATGTCACAGATAACAATAAGAGACTGAACTTTTCTCCGCGAATCCAAAGTCTTAATGCCTAAAAGCAAGCATCTAACATTATATGAGGAAAATTCTTCACGACAATATAATGACCGAAGTGCAAATTTTGTGAATCTTTTTTTAATTTGTTCCAATCCCAACGTGTGAACGGCATAATGCGGACTCTAGTATAGATCTAACATGGACTCTAGTATAGATGCATATTCTAGTATAGATCTTACAAAAGTATTAAACAATGACTTTAAGGTATGGGGGTCAGAAAATTCTGAACTATTTCTACGGATGAACGCAAGTAAAGAGCAGGCTTTAGGGACTATATAGTTAACGTGTTGATTAAAAGTGAACTTAATATCAAAGATGACACCAAGATCTTTGATCGATTGAACATATTTAACTCTTTCCGGCGCACTATATAAAATCGTCAAAAATTAAAGAAAATTTTTATTTGCTTTTATTTATAGAAGTAATTTATTGAAAAAAATGTAAAAAAAAAATATTTCCTTACAGGATTTCGCGCAAGGATGTGGTATGATTTTTTTACCACCGCGCTTATGTGATAGCTTTATTTATGGAATTCATTAAAACAGGATTTCGTTTTACTTAAACAAAGTGGAACATGGCAAGTAGAGCACATCCACTGAGTTCTTCTCTGGTGTCCCGTCTTGCTGCAGTGCGCACATCTTCGTAGTGTGGTTCTTACTGGTTGGTGGGACGACGAGGCTCGTATGCTTGCATCTACAAAAGGTTTATTGTTTTTTAGTCGAATAGTGTTTTTTTTATTTGGCCTTGCAGAAGTTACGGATGAACATGAACCTGAGTGACACAGACTTGAAATTATATCCAGCTTAAAATGTTTTAGTGGTAACTTATACCCAGCACTTTTGACAATTATATAAGCATTGACAACTGCCACATCGAGAAAATGAGAAAAAATTCGATGCCACCATTTGCGGCTCTTTCTATTCAACTCATAATATTTCTTTAGTTGATCTTACTTGTCGACGTTGTTCATATGCATATTATAATCATGTATAATACCTGGTTTATTAATTTCCACTACCTTGGTTGCATTACCTTGACAAGTTCATTTGGATCATGGAAACTGGACAAAGCTGTGACCACTCGTTTGTCAATCCATTTCATAAAGAGCACACCCGTATCGCTTATTTCCCAGTCATATTCTCCCCTTTTTAATTGCTTGTCAGGCTTAATATCGGTCGGGAGATATTTTCGATTACTTCGCACTGTCCCGCAACCATTTATTAACTTTTTTTTCAATTCCAGGATGAGGTTGTAGGAAGTGAAGAAATTATCAAAATATACCTTATGATTTTTCCCACCAAAATCTGATAGTAGATCGAGAACAACACGTTCGCCAAACCTTTTTTCCACTAGTTCACCTTTTTTGCCTGTATAAATTTCAAAACGTTGAACGTAACCGCTGCTATCGCATAACATCCAAGTTTTGAACCCTCTTTTTATTGGTTTTTTTGGCATATACTGAATTAGAGTTGAACGACCTATAAAACAGTAAACTCGTAAACAAAATAAATCCATAAATATATATGTCTTGGAACCTACCTTTGAATCTAATCATGGATTCATCTACCGCTAGATATTCACCCGGATTAAAACACAATTTAAATCTCTCTAGCAACATATCCAGAAACGGTTGAACTTTATACAGCTTGTTGAACTTAGGTGATCCTTTTTTAGGCATTAGGGTAGAATCATTCAAATGTATATTAGATAAAATCCAATCAAATCTTCTTATAGGCATTATTTTCGATATATAGCCGTCATTTAATTCCGGACGAGATGACCAATAGTCTCTGTAACTGGGCTGGGGTTTTATTCCCATTAGAAAGTTAATTCCAATAAAAGCTTGTATTTCTAAGGCATTTGTTGGAGTGTAGCGTTTGCCAGATTGTTGAGCATACAGGTTCGTTTGAAATACAATATGTTCAATAATTTCTTTTGTTATAATTTTACTAAAAATATTAAAATTATCATGAGATGCCACGTTTTCCACAACTTCTGTAGGTCCATGTTTCATGCCAGTAAATGCAATTGGTATCTCTATTGAATTTTGCTTACTCCAATTTGGTGGGGTGACTTCTACGAGGCTGCTAAATAAATAAGATATAGGAATATCGTCGTCGGTATCAAATTGTTCACACGAATTTGAAACTCCACTACATCCCGGGTTTTCACCTTCATCAAAGTGTTTATCTTCATTGTCGACTGCAAGGATGTTATCAAAAAGTTCCTGGATTTGGTTTTGATCATCGAGGTCCTCAACATCATCGATAATTGACTCAGCGTCTGATGGAATATCTTCCACAACAACTTCATCCTCGATTGTTTCCAATATATAGGAAATATCACTGTCTTTGAGTTTATTGTTTTTAGCCATGGATATAATGCGCAGTGGTATTATTTTTATACCATCAACTTTAACCTTCACTACTTCAAAAGTTTTTATTTATTTTTGATGTTACTATTTTCAAGCACGTTATTCACTATCTTATTGATCAAAAATTATACAAGTATAAAGTCTAACGCACTTGTTTTGCAGAAATTTACTAAATAATGGAAAACACTGTCAACACTTGACAGATGGTACTCAAGTTTAGTTCAAAATATATATATATATTTTTTTAAATATAAGCTTAAATCTACATATAAAAGTGGTATTTCAAATATACCATTGCACACAGAATGTAGGAAAATTAATTAGATAAGTGGTATAGTTTTCATACCACCGCGCCGGAAAGAGTTAAGAGGTACGCCAGAAAGAGAGTAGGGGTATCTAAGGAAATTACTGCTTTTAGAAAAAGTAATATGAAAGCATTTAGAAATATTTAAAGGTAGAGCATTCAAACTACTCCACTGGTACAAGTTATCTAAGTCAGCTTGTAAGGAAATTACATCAGATAAGCAACTTACCCTTCGAAATAGTTTTAAGTCATCAGCATAAAGTAAAAATTTTGAATTGCAGAAAATTTTATTTATATCATTAATGAATAATATAAAAAATAAGGGACCAAGGATACTGCCTTGCGGTACACCCGAAGAATCAGGAAACTTGTAAGAATTTACATTATTAATTGAAACAAAGCAAGATCTACCACTTAAATAAGATTTGATTCAGTTTGAAAAGGATGAATGAAATCCCATTTTACACAGTTTAGCAATTAAAATTTTATGACAAACTTTGTCGAACGCCTTTGTAACATCTGTATAAATTGCATCCATTTGAAAACCAAGTTCAAATGATGATATACAGTAATTGGTAAATAACGCTTAGTTAGTAACAGTGGAACGTCCAGCTATGAAACCATGCTGTTCTGGGCAGAAACTACGTTTGACGAGGAAAAATAGTTTATTTGTTATGATTCGCTCGAAAAGTTAAGAGATGGAAGAAAGTTTAGAAATGGGTCGATAGTTACTTATAACATTTCTGGATCCAGATTTGAAAATAGGAGTTATATGAGCCATTTTCCAGCTCTCTAAAAATATTCCAGAGGCTAAGGACATATTAAAGATCTTACATAAAGGGGCTGACAAGGCGTGAGCACAGTTAAGTAAAACAATTGGGGAAAGCCCATTAATGTCAGCTTTAACAGAGTTTTTTTTCTTGTCTAAGTGAAACAAAAACGTCTAATTCATTAAGCGTCAAAGAACCCAAATCCAAAAAGGAATCTACGTTTGACAGAACTTTACTGTTGAAATTTGGAGTGTCAACATAGTTGGAGCTAAAAAAGTCAGCAAATAGGTTCACTGTTTCGTTGATTGTAAAAGAAGAGACACCATTTAAATGCTTTTTAGTTAGAATAGTTGAGCCGCACTTTTTAGATTGAATAAAATTCCAAAAAGATTTAGGATTCGATTTGATATTTACCTAGAACCCCAAAATATATTGTTTATATAGGAATTTATTTAAAAATATGAACTCTCTCAAATAATGCATATATTTTACTTTATGATCTGCATAGTTAGTGGATTTAAATAATTTCAGATGCTTATTACGAAGATTTTTTAACTTTTTGAGGCCATTATTATACCACGGAAGCTTATGCGATTTTATGATAAACTGTGGAATATTATCATAACAAATTTGAGCTACTTGAGATTTAAATACATCGAAACAAGTTGCGACATTTTTTTCCATTAAATAATGAAATTGACACCGCAAAAAATATTCGATAAGTTTTCAAAATTGCACAATTTGAAGTTGAAAACACAGTTTGATTGGCGAGAGCATATAAAGTTATAGAACTCTATTTTTAGGATTAGAGGCACATGATGCATATCGGAAGAACAGATCGGAAAGAAACACTCGGATAATTCATAACTAATATTATTGGATACAAAAATTAAATCTAAAATTCTACTTAAACTATTTAAATATGAATTGATTTGTATTAGTTCAATACTCAGCAAACTATCAATAAAATACATTTCATGATTATGGTTAATATTTAACGGTGTGAGTTGACTTGCAATTAATGACCAGGAAATGTTATTGAGGTTAAAATCGCCAAAGACTGTTAAGTGACCTTATCACCAACAGATGAATGAACAGCTAATACATTGTCAACATGCGCTGCGTAGATGGAATCAGGGCTTGAAGGTGGAATATAAGACACACAAATATACAGAGTGCCTTTTGGTCCGTTTAAAGCGACACAAAGCTGGTTAAACAAAGAATCCGCATTTTGAAGTGGATGCAACGATGAGCATAGTAAACGCTTTACCGCAATAAGAACGCCACCACCACGATTAAGGCCTGTCTTTACAGAATCTCTATCCTTTCCGGTAAACTTCAAACATATTAGTGTCGAAGAATTCACCATCAAAAAAATCATTATTTAACCACGTTTCAACGAAGACAAATTTATCAAAATATCCAGCAGAAGTAAAATTATAAATGCAGGCAGATTTCGTTCGCATTCCAGACATATTCTGGAAATATATCTTTAGATTGCTGCAAGTTGTAGGGACAACTAAGTCGCCAACGATCTTGCGAGCTTTTAATTGCAAAAGAATCTATCTACGTCTGCTTCTTCTAGCACATGCAATAGTGACAGTTTCTATGAACATGATTTGGGCAAGTGGGTTGGCCGGTGTGCCCTTATGAGTACATCTCATAAATTGCAAATGCTCAAATACCCTTGGGTTCCTTCACAAATCTACGGTTTTAAGGAGGACACGATTGGACCCAAACTGAAATTTTGTCAGCATTTTCTACAAACCTATGCGCCATGGTTATACTTATAAAAGTAAGAGGTGCACTTTGCTTATACTGTTCCCTCTTTCCACCTTATAACGTTCAAGCTGTTTTAGGATCACTCGTTATAAAGCCTTTCACAAAATATAAAAATTTGCATGAGTATTGTAGAAGCCAAGTCAGTGGCACATAGGATCAGCAGAAGCAACTGTCGCATTAATTACCGAACTTCTTGTTGATGTAATGATTCTGTCTGGTCACAAGAAGTTGCTGGAACAAAATAGAAAGATTTTATCTTCGATTACTTCGGTTATAGTTTTTTGTGAATCTCACGACTTTCCAGTTCGTGGAAAAGACCAATCCTCCAAACATCTAGTTTAGTAAATACTGTTTCACGCAAAAATTAAAATCAGCTTACAATCCATCCAGCAACATTACCTTTCAAATATTGGAAATATTGTTCATACCATATCTCGACTTATTAAAATCATCCTTACAACACCGTTTTTACTCCTTTAAGGCGTGCACAGAAATTTGATGCAAGAGAAAAAAGAGAAGCTAAATGATGATTTTCTTAAATTGTTTTGCTGAAGATTCGCGCTAATGAATACTTTGATTTCTGCTTTTGTTAAATCTCGTTTAATTCAATTTCGTTTCCAATTAATTTTATATTTTTCTCAATAAAAACAGTATTTTTAAAAAAAAAAACACAGTTTCGATAGTATCGTAAGTATAGACGTAGAATTTCTTTTTATACAGTAATAGAGAAAAAATCTGTGTTTTTCATATGTATTTTTCAAAACTATTTTAAAGCATTTCATCTTCTAAATAAAAGTTATTCAAAAACAAATTTGCTGTTGTTGTCCTTCTTCAAACTTACCTGATCTAAAAAGCTCACAATGAAATTCATGTAAAAATTTGTTTTGTTTTATAAAAAGTTTTCGTTTGCTATTTTTGGTGATGAATTTGTTGTTCTTGTTCATTTGTTTTGTTGGTTAAAACTAAACGTAATTCCAAGTTATGTTTAATTAATGGAAATAAATATGGGTAAATTTTAATAATTTATTTTTCCTGTAGTAAAGAGCATATATATATATATATATATATATATATATATAATATATATATATATATTATATATATGTGTTTATTTTAAAAGTAATTTAAAATTAAAATTTTAGTTAGCAAAATACATTTTTAATATGGAAACAATATAATGCATAGTATAAATAATTCGAATTTATTATTATTGGGGGTTGGAATTAATTTTAAAGGTTTTTTTTCGGTTTTTGAGCATTTATTTAGAAACAACGGTACAATGTATATTATTCAAAGTATTGTCCATCGTTAGCTACAACATTTTCCCATCTTTCTGGCAGCATATGGATTCCGCGCCGGAAGAACGATTCGTCTTTTGAGGCAATCCACGAATCGACCCATTTTTTGGTATCCTCGTAAGAAGTGAAGCGCTGCTCAGCCAAGCCATGCGTCATCGATCTGAATAGGTGGTAGTCGGAAGGGGCTATGTCTGGGCTATAAGGCGGGTGGGGTAGCACATCCCAATTCAGCGCCTCCAACGTTTCCTTGACGGTTCTTGCAACATGTGGCCGTGCGTTGTCATGTTGAAAAACCTCTTTGTCGTGTCTTTTGGCATATTCCGGCCGTTTAACCTTTAATGCTCGGCTCAATTGCATCAATTGTTGTTGGTAGCGTTCCCCAGTGATGGTTTCGTTAGGTTTTAGCAGCTCATAGTACACGACACCCTTCTGATCCCACCAAATACACAGCATAAGCTTGGCGCCATGAATATTCGGCTTGGCCCTCGATGTTGATGCATGGCCGGGTGGTCCCCACGATTTTTTTCGCTTAGGATTATCGTAATGGATCCACTTTTCACCGCCAGTGACAATACGATGCAAAAAAACTCTTCCTTTTATGCCGTTGAAGCAGTTGTTCGCACATGCAAAATCGCCGTTCAACGTCTCTCGGCTTCAACTGGTACGGCACCCAATTTCCTTGCTTTTGAATCATTGCCATGGCCTTCAAGCGTTTGCCGACCGTTGATAAGTCGACTCCCAATGATTCTGACAATTCTTGAAGGGTTTGACACGGGTCTTCATCGAGCAAAGCCTCCAATTCCTCATCTTCAAACTTTTTCGGCTGGCCCGGACGCTCTTTGTCTTCCGTATCAAAATCACCACTTTTAAACCGACGGAACCAGTACTCACAAGTAGAAATCGATGGAGCATAGTCCCCGTAAGCCTCAGTAAGCGTGCGTTGTGCTTCAACCGCTTTTTTCTTCAAATGGAAGCACAAAAGTAAACCTTCCCGCAAATTGCGTTTTGTTGGAACGAAAGTCGACATGTTCACAGAGAAAAAAATATATGTTGTTTACACTTCAGTGGAATGACACATACTAAAAAATGAAGCTTAGTCAATGTGCTTTGAAATGAATATAGTCACAGGTGTGCCCGATGCGATCTATTGATAGTTACGCCATCTCTTAGAAAACCTTTAAAACTAATTCCAACCCCCAATATATTTAAAAAATAAATGAAGTTTTTAAAGCACAACGCATGCTTAGTAACGCATGCTCAAATTTGCGTAGTAGTATACATACATACTGCTTCCGTAGCTACATGCACCTGTATTCTCTATTGTATTTATCTTGCTGAAAATAAACATTCGTTTTATTCGTACTCCAACTCATGGCAGAATAGCCAGGTAGGGCCGACTAGGAGAGGAATGAAGTAGAAAGCAGATAAAAGCGAGCTAGTTGTCAAAATCAGCTGTTCATGTAGAGTAAAAATTGAGAGCAACTAAAAAAATTTCTGCTAACTAAACCAACAACAATTACCAAGCAAATCTAAGACAATGACGCACAGAGAAGAGCAAGATCACAGCGGTTAAGAAGAGTTAGAGGGTATGAACCGAATCATCCACAGAAAATAAATACAACTTTGCTTACTATGTCCCGCTTTTCACTCATCACACAAAAATTCTCGAGCTTGCGGAGAAAGCAATTATTGCTCCGAGAGCAATAATTCTCTTGCTCTGGTAGCAAGATCTCTTTGTTCCGCTTTTCACTCGGCAATAATTGCCTTTGCCGCAAGCAGTTTGTCAATTATTCGCCCGTAAGAGGTGGTTGACGAAAGTCCCCTTTACACCCGAGTAGTCAACAAACTACTTGTGGCGAAAGCAATTATTGCTTATAGAATTGCCGAGTGAAGAACGGCCCATTGCAGCGCATGCAGAACCGAAACAACAATATCAGCAGCTAGTAGCAACGTTGCCAGTTATGCTGGAAAAATCCCATTCGTGGTAATTTTTAATTGCCCTTAGGAATTTTTGTTTTTGGGAATTCCTTTTTAATTTTTTTAATTCACCGTGGTATTTTTTAATTGACGTGGGAATTCAGCTGGGTATTTTTTAATTTCCGTGGGAGTTTGATAATATTCTTCTTAAATTTTTTTCTTTTTTAGTAAGCAAAGCTTCTTTGTGGTATTTCTAAATGTTTTTTAAATTTTTTTTGCATATGGGAATTATTGTGGTATTTTTTTAGTGAATGAGATTTTTGTGGCAATTTTAAATTCAGTGGTGGAAATTTTTAATGATCGTGGAAATTTTTTTTTGATATTCTTTTATTGCGGTAGAAACTTTTTTGTTTATCTTAACCATGGTAATTTTTATTGTACTTAATTTGTGTTACTGTGAAAAAGCAATTTTTTTTCGGAATTTTTTTAAATTTTAACTGGCAACCTTAACTAGTAGTAGTACATTATTTTGTAGCCACGTACTGGCTCTGTAGCTATATGCATCTGTATTCTCTATTGTGTATTACAACCCAATAAGCCATGAACGGTACTTAAAACGGCAGCGTCTGATTTGCTGGTATGAAAACGACATGTTTTTGTGCCTGTTAACCGCTGTCTATATACATAAATATAAAGTCCTTTTTTATATTTATCAAGAATCGAATTTGAAATTTATGTCATATTCGCTTGATGTGTGGTTTTTTCTTGTCTTTTTTTCCCTCTCTTTTTCACCCGTTCGCCAAAAAACGCTGAAATATGCATTGAATCTTGTTTTGAAATCAAGGTAGTGCAGTTGAATTGCCTTTTATTGTTTAGTTTATTGTTGCAACTTAATAAAAACCATTTCCAGAAAACGTTACAATTGTTTAACAACAAATAAAATTAATATACAACTTAAAGTTTTCTATATGACCTTGTGATTTATTATGTTGATTTTCTTTGATTTAAATACAAATTCTAAATGTTTGATAGTTTAAATCATTCTTGATTTTAAATACAAATTCTAGTTGTTTGATAGTTTAAAATCGTTTATTGAGCTTAAGGTCAGGTAAGAACAATTAACTGCTATAACTATTTAATCAAACAGATAACTAATTAATCAGCTAGTGATGTTGTCTTTTACATATTGAAAATGTTGTTGTTGTTGTTTCTTTGGAAAAAATTCGTTAGAGCAATTATTTGTTCTAACCTAACCTAAAGCTCAATTTTATTTGCATTTCAACGATTTTAAAGTATCAAACAACTAGCATTTGTATCTAAAATCAAGAATGATTTAAACTATTAAACATTTAGAAATTGTATTATATCATAGAAAATCAACATTAATATACAACTTAATAAATGGTACGCTTATATGAAGCACACATTGTATAGTTTGCTGACAACGAAACGGTCCGCTTCAGTGCTTTTAAAAGTGCACACCGTTTTTAACCGAGCCGATTGGCTATCTGGGAAATAAAAAAAAATGAAAGCAACTGATGAGTATTTATATATGTATATTTTACATACATATTAATAAAAGACATCAACAACAACAACAAAAGCAGCACAACGAACGACGTGATTACGAACCAAACAAGCAAACACAACAACAACAACAACAACAACAACCTTATAAACAGTATAAGCAGCTACTGCAGCTAAGCAGCTTGTGCATTTCTCATACGAATATATGAATTTTTCATCTTCTTAGATTTTGCTATTTTATTAGATATTCATTTTATTCCCACTTAAACTGATATTTTGGCATTTTTCTTTTCTTTATACGATGAATATTAAAGGCTGTAGGTACACCCCAAAGTGTCAAATATCACTTTGAAAAAATTCGTGAAAATGACCCCCATACAAACCGCGCTGTAAGACGTAATTCTACGTCAAAAATGTATTTTATTTATCAGCCAAATGAAACAAAAATTGATCTCCCCTGAGTAAAATCCTGGTTACGCCCTGGTTACGCCCATGCACACACACATATAATTTATTATTAATCTGAGGACTACATATCATAAAATCAAGACATAAGAGAAAAAAGAATGTGTTAGCAGACTTATTGCACCTACTATTTTCTAAAAAACCTTTTTAGTCTTCCTTAAATCTTAATTGTGATGATATACAGCACTTTTTTTATATTTTACGCAATTTAGTTTTGAATATACGCTGAAAATAATAAAATAAATTGCTTTTAAATGCTATTCCACGAGAGAAAAATCACATAAAACCCCCTTTCAGGCAAGTTTCGGCAGCAAGAACCATCCTTTTCTATAAAGTTTTCAAAGTTTTTAGCCTTAATGCACTAAATATGCTTATTTTTAAAAATAACAAAAAATCAGGGGCCGTAATCATTATGAACAATATGAAAAAAAAACAAGAATTAATCATTATATTATGATTTTTATTTTCATGCTCAAAAATAATAACTGTTTTCTGATTTTTATTTTTTTGCTCGGAAATAAAAATCTCTTTTTAATTTACATTATTTTCCTCACAAATAAAAATAGTTTTTTTTTTCTTATTTTTAATATTAAAAAATGTAACGAGTATTTATTTTCATTTCTACTGATGATATCTGCAACGGCACCTTAAAATGTCAACATTTGTATTTGGCATTTCATTAAATTCCTGACAGCAAAGTCTCTCTCTACAAAAAATAATTAAGTGACAAAAAAAACCAAAATGAAATTAAAAAAACTCTAAAAACGATAGAACATAATTCTTTAATAGCATAACGTATGCCTACAACAACACGATTAATTAATCAGCACCTTGTGCTGAGCAACGCTTTGCTGTCATCAACCACCACTATCACCATCACCACCAATACCACCATCAGCAACGCCATCGCTACTTGATGTCACTTAATTAATCATGAGCTGCACTCAAATGCAAAGCTACAAGCCACAGCTGAACACCTTTTTGCTGCATGTCGGAACCAGTTATTTGTGTCCAGATATTATATTTCATTTCATTTTTTATTTCCTTTCTTTTGTTCAGTTCCATTTTCACAAAAGCTGCTAAAAAAAAACCAAGCCAAATAGAAACAAGTTGAAGAAGCAGGAGAAAAAGTGGAGAAATATTTGCTTTTGTATTCGCTGCCGCCCACTTGATGGCTCTCAATGACACTTGGATTAGGTTTGCCTCCAACTGATTCGTACGCTTTGTGAACACAACCATCATTGGTTGCTGCTGTTGTTGTTGAACATTGACATAAGTTCACTGCTCACAAACGCTTGCACTGCGCTTTGAGCTGTCCTTAACACAAACACACACACACAGACACAAAACAGAGCAACTAAGCAATCACCACCAGTCAGCAATGAAGCGTACAGAACATCATACCAAACTTGATCCTCGAAGTGTCCTTTTGACCGGTTGTGCTGCGCCTTTAGAAGCCAAGAATTGATTAGATATTCGGCTCACGTGTTTCCGGCAAGCATCAGGAATTGATTTAAACGAAAAGTTTTTCTTTTTCTTGCTTTGAACGAAGTTTTTCGTATGGTTTTCTTTGCAGATTTTGCTGGTTTTTGGTTTTGTTGTTGTTGCTGTTGTTGTTATTGTTGTGCTGTAGAAACTCATTCAATTTTCGTTGATACAAATTGCTGGTGAGCAACCTTCTGAACGATTAATGAAGATGAGCTGGTGTTGAGATTGTTTAAGGTCAGCGGCGTTGCAAGCAGAGGGATTATTTTATGTAGATCTCTTTATTTATTTTAAATTTCTATAAAAAATATCTGTTCATTTTCACTCTTAAAGAATTATCTCATGTATAGTTGTTTTTTTTTTTTTTTTTGGCAACAGTAAAGTAAGTGTGTATTTTACCCCCAGCACCTGTTTTATCCCCTGTCTGTGCGCTACTTGTTGTGACGCTGCTGACTGTCCCCTCGTTGATGCTTATCCAAGTTTAACCATTAGAGAAATTAAGTTATTTTCACAGCGTGTTTGATTATGTTCGAGGTCAACTGCAAAACATGGCATGGCCAATGATGGAGTTGGGTATGAAATGGGTTTGAAATAAAGTGTGGACCTGAAATGCTTGGTATAATAAATTAAGACAATTAGCTGCAGTTTGTGCTATGAATTTAAAGAAACAATATATTATTCATCACTGATGAAAGCACAGCAGGCTCAGGAACTTGGAGATGTTTGCCGCTTAGAAGAGTTGGTGAAGTTACGTTGTTTAAAATGTTGTACCTAATCCTTGAAAGTGAAATGTTTTACGCGGTTTTTTTTTAAAGGCTTTAAGGCTTAATGAACCTTTTTAACGCTTTTTATAAACCCACGCTTACTGCGTTAGAGGCATATTAACTTTGTCAATCCGTTTATAAGGTCGTTTTTAAATTAACGGCAGTATACCTGTATAAAAATATATACATATTCTTGATCAGCATCACTTCCTGAGTCGATTTAGCCATGTCTGTCTGTCCATCTGTCTGTCTGTTGTCACAAAACCTGCCGGAGGACCTTTGGGGAATCTGCCTGTTCCAAGCCAGGAATGGAAGGGTGAGGGTTTGTTATTGGATGGGCAGTTCATGGGGCACGGCCCATGAACTGATCTCATAATGAGTTCTTTCTGGAGGCACGGCTCCTGAATGTTCGTCTGATAACTGTAAAAGAAAAAGGTTTACCTAGAGCCTTGGTTGTTGCTGCCAAATTCTTGGAGAAAGCATTGTTTTGATATTAAGTTATCATAACACCGTTGTTGTAATATGCTTTCGATGGACGATCAATCCAACATAACTTGAAGAGCGGGGATAGTCATCCATCAATGATGAAGAGACCTGATAGATCTATCGTTGTTCTGCAGATCTATCTTAGAATAAAGGTTATTATGTAGAAAACATTTAATCTTCGGACCGTTGTATAAGCAAATTTGTATACAACGGCTCATGCTTCTTAGTTTTCTGTTAAGGCTTTTTATTAAGTCTTAATTAGGATAACGACGTTGCATAAGTAGAATTGAGGTTTACCCGGTTTTACTGGGAAACCTATGGTTATTTTTTAACCTAGTCATGTACAATTCGAGTGGCTGAAGGTGTCACCGTCAAATATAAATGTTCTAAGAACTTTTGGTCTGTAGACGGGATGTTGAAGAGCCTTATCAGGTGGAGCCTTTTGCCCGGGTATTGACTATCATATGGGTTAGGCCCACGTGGGGTTTTAATAACGCTCTGGCTGTGGTTAGGCCAGAAAGGCCGGTGTGAGTTACACTTAAGTTGAACTCGGGTTGGTGATTCCCTTAAATTACTAAGAGAATGATGGTAGATTGAATCTCGCTAATTTCAAACAGTAAATGTTAGGAAGGTAAGCAACTACCGGATCAATATACTGTTACCATTGGAATTTGAGTACAGGCGACGGGGAAACCTAAATAGTCTGAGTTGTGACCACTGAGATTGAGGAACCTGATTGCATGAGTGACAGGCTGAGTTACAGGAGTGGGTGATGGTTGCTGCCTTAATTTTTCGTGTCAGAGAGTGATGACCTTTGATATGAATGGGATGATTTTGTGCGGCCAAAACAATGGGTTGTATTATTGGTATTGATACTGAGATAACCCATGGTTATTAAAATAACCAAGTCATGTTTTAAATTCGAGTGGCTGAGTGAGTCACGGTCATGAATGTGTCTTTGACAACATGGAGATCTGTGGCATGTTGTTAGGGGAACCTTTCAAAGTGTTCTTTCTTTCCGACGCTTCATATTTGTCCCAAGCATTGGAGCACCGTTGAATTAAGCCTTCGCGGCAGGGGTCAACGTTAAAACATAGTGGCTTTCTGTCTGTTGTCACAAAACCTGCCAGAGGACCTTCGAGATGTCTGCCTTTCTAAAGCCAGGAGAAAGAGTGATGATTAATCATAGGTGATGATAGATGGAGAATTCATGAGGTACAGACCATGAATTGATCTCAATTTGAATGCATTTTTGAGGCTCTTGAATGATTCATGTGATTTCTGTTAACAAATGCTTTACCTTGAACCTTGGTTGTTAGTTGCCGAATCTTGGAGAAGACATGGTTATGGTATTAGATTATCATATCAAATATAACTAAGTCTTCGATGGACGATCAATCCAATATAATATGAAGCACGGGGACAATCAAACATTAGAGACCAGATCTATCGTTGACTTTGAAATGAGAAACCCTTTCAGAATGAGGGTTCTATGTGCGAGTAATCAGACATACTAATCCTTTACCTAGTATAGTGTCGATATATACTACTGCACGCTTCCAAGTTTTCTGACAAAAGATTGTAAGAATCTTGAATTAATTTAGTGAAGTTGCGTTATTAGGATTATGGTTTACTAGCGGTATTAAATTACCGGTACACCAATGGTTATTTTAATCTAGTTATTTTGACATATACAATTCTAGTGACTGAAATTGTCACAGTCATATATTAATGTTCTAAAGAACTGTTGGTCTGTTGTCGGGATGTTGAAGAGCCTTATCTGGTGGAAGCTTTTGCCCGAGTATTGACTGTCATTGGGTTGGTCACTTTTTAACAATAATTGGTTACTTCCGTAAATTACTAAAAAAGAGATAGTAGCTTGATTTCGACAATTATCAAACAGTTAATGTTGGGAAGGTAGCCAAGTACCGGATCAACATACTTTTACCTTTGGAATTCAAGGGCGGATGACAAGGAAACCTAAATAATCTGACTTACTTTTGAAATCCGATTGAGCGTTGGTGGACGCATTATATCATTACCATTCGATTTATATTAATTAAAAAATACATTAAAAAATACAAATCTAGATCTAAAATGAGCCAAATCGGATGAAAATCACGCCTACCTCCTATACAAATTAACTTTACCAAAACGGTAAAATTTCTTTGAATTCCACAAAAATCAATCCAATGACTCTATACTAATATGCATTCTGAGCATGAAATTTTTTCAAATCGAATGAAAACCATGTCTACCTCCCATACAAAGTGACTTTATGAAATCAGTAAAATCTCCTTAAATTATACAAAAAATGAGTACAATGGCTTCAAATTAGTCAAAAATTAGTTTTAATCTTAACTATGCACTCAATGGATGTTTGGAATTTATAAAAAAAAAACTGAAAACTCCACCCATCTCCCATAAAAAGTGACGTCATCATACTAGGAAAACCTTCATAAATTAAAAAAATAATTTTTAAACTAAATCTTGCGCACATAAATAAGCTTTAATTAATAAAAAGGATTCTGCGTTTAAAATGTGAAATATTCGGATAAAACATTCAAAAGAGACGTCCTAAAAATAAAAAACATTCTAGACTTCGAATAAACTAAAATACTGCTGTCTAAGTTTTTATTATTATTTTAAATTAAAAATGTTGAGAAGCAATTTTGTCAAAAGAATTATTTTTTAAATCAGAAACAGCTACTTCTTCTAATCACATTTTCATTAATATGTACTTAAAAAGGTACTGCTTTTGTAAAACAAATGTCTTTCGAAGAAGAAAACTTTTTATGTTAAGCTCTTGGTGAAGTAAAAAAAGGTACTGTGAAACTAAGATCTAAGATCCCAATTTCAGCCCATTTAATCCTACGATATCAGAATTAGAATTAATAAAATTATGAAAAATGTGACAAACTTGATCAAAATTTCTGAAGATATAAGCTTAAAAAACAAAAAACTATTGATCTTTACAACATTAATTGATTTTGTTACACCTCGCTTACAGTCCTGCATTACAATGTCAACACCGATGAATTTTTACAAGCGGGACAATTATATTCGAAGCACAAAAATGTTGCTTCGAAACATGTTGTAAAAATGCACTCGCTTGTTTCGCAGCTGTAATTTTTTGTTATGGAAATAAAAGTAAAATTTCATATGAAACTAAACAAAGTACGATCCTCTCTCTGTTGAATTCTATGAGTAAAATAATAAGCTTGTATTCATAAACTTTCAAATATCTTGCAATAGCTGCGGTTTTTTAAGAGCTACAATACTGTAATTTTGCACGTTCATTATTCATAGCAGTACTAGTAAAATATACTCATTAAATGGAGCGGCGTGACTAATACGCCTTTTTACGTCCACTTTTATTTATTTTCTGTTGATGTTGTTAACACAGAAAAACTTAAAGTTAATAAACTCATAAACTATTTAACCGACCTGCAGGATTTTTTCTCTCTTTAAATCTCTCTTTGTCTCTTTATCTTTCCCTTTTTATGTGGATCCAAAATAAAAAAACTATTTTTGTTTACCTCATTCTTAAATAGAAGAAAATAGCACGGAGCGCTTGTGATTCTTCTGAAAGTTCTTTTTGGTGAAAAAATCAAATGTTTTGCAAGTACTTTTTTTTGTATTTAACAAATGTATACTCAAATTTTACCTAAAGATTAATTTCTTATTGACATACAAAATATTGAAGTATGATGTATTATTATCACTTTAAAAACAGCATTTTCTGGCGTTTTAAAAAACACTTTTTTTTAACCCGTCTAAAAGTCCATTTCTCATTGGGTTTTAATGAATTTTTGTTGGAATGTCCTGTTGAAAGATATTGAATCCTTCTTTCAATCGATGCATTGATTTGATAAAATCTAATTGGGAAAAATATGAAACGCCTTCAAAGTTATGATATAAAAATCTTATTTTAGTCGAAAAATCAAATATTTAAATATAATAAAAAGTTTTATGTATAAAATAAAATAAATTCTGAAATCAATGTCTAATCCTTCAAATCACTCACGTTTTATTTGTTTCGGTATATTAATAAAAAGATGGGTTCAATAAAAACTTCGCCAACAAGTTCGAAGTCATTAAAACCCTATTAGAAATGCGTCTTATAGAGCGGTTTAAAAAAGGTGTTTTTAAAAACGCCAAAAAAGTGTGTTTCAATAGAGTGAAAGTTAATAAGAGTTATTATAAAACATAATATTATAATTTTTTTTAATGCCATATGTTTGCATCAGCAAGAAATTTTGCTTTTAAGCAAATAAAGGTTGCACTCTGTGTAAAATAAAAATAAAAAATACAAGCAAAAAATAATTAAAAAATGTCACCAACAATTTTTCATATAACACTGGTTAAAGAAAATTCATTAATTTCTTGCGTAAGATAGCAAGTGTGTCATTTTGTATTTACACTTATAATAATACCTTCTTTCAAACAACCTTCTTCACGTCATCTATGGTTTTCTACCAAAAAAATTGCCTGGATTGATTCGTAATAGAGAATTAAAAAAAGAGCACAACGACGAATCGTTGCAGAATCAATATACACAGTTAAAAATCTTGAACTTAATTTTAAACTGTTTTAGATTACGTATAGGACAACACCACAAAAAGATTAGGTACTTTTTAATCCAAGGAAAAGTTTAAAAAAGCAATATAAATATCAACATAAAATAAAAATTTACTCTAACCATTTCATGATTTGAGCACACGTCCTCTGATATGCTGGTTCAACAGCTTATTCACTCGTTCAACTTAGTTGTCAACAAGATTTTTCTTGTTTTGCATCATTATGAATTCAAAAAAGTTCCTTTCAGAAACGTGGGTTCGGGACCCAGCTAAATAAAACTAAAGTAGGGATAAAAAATATTATTTTTTGGATTGAAAATTCCTTTACACCAAAGTTTGGATTAAAAAATAGTCCAAAATTGTCCAATAGAGTTCATGTAGCGATTAACGAAATAGCTGCCTAGTCTGCTTTCAGGTTTGTTCCATAAAGAAATTGTTGTTGTTGCAATCTGTTGCTTTCTAAACTTATGTGGCATAAATTTCGGATATAATTCCAAAATATATTAATTTTTTTATATTATAATACGCAAAATAGTAATTAAAAATCATCATTCCAACCATCCAGGAGAATCAACCAACCAACCAGGAGAATCAAAAACGCTCTGTGGAATTCCCTCCACATTACAAAACAAGTATGCAGAGATTAATTTTAAGAGTTTCTCTAAATTTTCAAACTTCGAATGGACGACTTTTTTTCATACAAAACGACATAGTCTTTCCTTTATTTAGACCAGTGAAGGGCATTCTAATACTAACAAGCAAACACATAATGAAAAAGCTTTGAATGTTAAGCAACGCAAATGCAACGCATGGTGGCTGAGAAAGCTCTTTGCTCGCTAGCGGCAGATTGTCCCTCAATTAGAGCCCGTACAGAACCAATTTCCGTCACGGCTGGTGGATTCGCCGTGAAACAGAATACATGAAAATGTATGCAGCCGCCAAAAATGAATTTGGCGGGCGAATCTGTGGCGGAAAACGCCAGAATAGAACCTATTCTATTTTTTCTCTGACGGTCAGCCGCTCCCTCTCTGAGTGACATATATGTTGCCATATTTTTGCTAAAGATTGGGTACGTTCACAGATATTTCCTTAGTTTTTACTATGATCTCACGTTCTGGTTTTGTGTCTGTGTTGCATTCATGTGAACTCAAAGCAAAATATAATATGGGTATTCACGAAGTGGTGTATTTGCTTGTATGTATTATTTATAAATTTGATATTTGCAGTAAATTTTATAAAATTACAAAAACAAAATGCACAGTGTTCAAAATACAACCCAGTTGCAAAAATGCAACGATGGTACACTATTGTATTCTTTGCAAATTTCTTTGTGTATTAGATCAGCTGATCGCAAAAGCATTTTTACTCAGCATAAATGAAGAAACCGGCCATGCTGTGAGTTTATTTAATAAAAATCAATGTAATTTAGTGTTTCGTTTCAATTTTTGTATGATTTCCTTAAGTTAAATGATGATTGAAATTAATAATTCGAAACAAAAGTACACATTAAAATCAGCTGATTTTAAAAAATACAATACTTAAGTAAAGATTCGTTCACAACAAGTTGTAAGTATTGTAAATTTTGTAAAAATTTATTACAAATACGCCGCATCGTATTTTTGTACCTTTCCCACAATGAAAAGCAACCCTGATCATCCGACAACCACCAGCGCTCTTATTCTGGACTGGTTCTTAGCGAATTTTGCAGAGAGAGAACCGCCATCTGTCAACAGCTTTGGGTTTGTACGGGTTCTTATAAAGAACTTCGGTACGATTTGGCCACAGAATTAACATCTTATGTCCTATGTCATTTTAAGTAGGTCCCTAGTTCTTCATTTAATTTTCAAACCCTTTTATTAAATTTAACAGTTTGGTTTTCTAAAAATACTGTTTAGCTCTCTGCCAATACAAACAAATAAATTTTCGATCAGTTTTGATTTTACATTTAAATAATCGATGGCAGTAAATTCGTGAGATCAATTCGATGCAGACATTGCGATAGGTTTTCTACCACATTTCGTTAGAAAAATTAAAAAAATATATCAAAAGAAAAAATTATACAAAAACGGAAATTTTTAAAAAGTCATTTTCGAAATGTTCTTCATTTTTGTTTCTTAGAAAAAGAAATTGAAAAAAAAAACTATTGCCAAAGAAATAAATAATGATTTAAGAAAGAAAACTTTGAAAAATAACAACACATCGTCACCTAAAATGCAAGAAAGCGTAATAACAAAATATTCAAAATCGACTTTTTCTTTGATTATGATTACCGTATCTAAATACATGTTCCTACAACTAAAAACGATGTTGATATTAACAAAATTCTAAAAGCCCAAAAAATAAAATTTTTTTTCTACTCCTGTAAAATCATAAAAAGTGTTGTTGCGCCTTCTTGCATTTTAGGTGACGATGTGTAGCTTTAAAAATATTATGAAAAAATTTTATAAGAAACTCGGGACCTAACTTAAGCAAAATCTAAGAAATCCATTACATTTACATTTTTACGTGGCCAAACAAAAGATACAACAGACACGAAAGGAGTACCGATGTAGAGGTGTTTTTCAAATTGTATACGTTTTTATTTACTTTTGTTTACTGTCACCTTGAAGGTCACTTTATTGCATAAAATTTTAACTTTTTCTTCCGTTATCTATCTATCGACTCCTATTTACTTCCTTTGATTATGTTTGCTGTTTTGAGTTAATATAGAAATTATTTTCCTACCAATCCAATATTATTTGACGAGTTTTTGTCTATTTGCTATTTTCTGTTTTATAACTTTTTTCATATTTATTTTTTTTTGCTACTTAAATCAATCTTCTGCTTGTTTTTAATAGTAATTTTCCCCACTTCCCAACACCGAATTGTTTACTTCCTCTTCTTAACATTGTTTCCTTTTTTCTGTTTTCTTATTTTGCTTGTGTAGAGATGTTACTTTAGATCTAAGCACTGTGCGTCACACATTGGCGTCGGAAGCGGGGGTAAAGGGGGGCAGTTGCCCCCCACTTTTTTAGCTAGATAAACAATTTAAAAAGAAAACTTCAAAAGTTATTCAAAATATCAGTTTTTTTACAACGATAATATTTTTGTATTATATATTTTCCTCTTCTTTCTTTCTTCTTCATAAGCATGCTTGCGGATAATCATTTTCTTTCTCTATGCTTGCAAAAAGATAGAACAAAATGTAGAGTTTCTACTGCAAACCCACCACTTCAGTTTAAAAGCACCCTTAAGTATGTAGCTTAATGCTTGTTAATTTTGCAACTCTGGTAAGAAAAAATTTGACATGTTCTTAGGGGCTTTCCATATTGGACGACATGTTGTACGATAAGTTAGATGGAAAACAAATGGGACTATTTGATTGAACGTTCGAACGATCTAACTTGTAAAGCAACATCATTAATTGCAAACTCTCAAGCAGAACACATCCGGCTAATAGCTAAGCAACTTTTAGATGCCCTAACAATTGAGCAGTAATTTTACATAGTTGTACAATATTGTACAATCGTCAGAAAAAAACCAAAAATTTCGACTATCGTTTTAGCTAACGCATGGTACTACATGTTGCACAATCTGCCATATTGGTCCAATGTTTTGGACCATGCGAAAGCCCCTACCGTGAATTAGCTGATGAAAATCCACCTCGACGCTTTGAAGAAACATCAAATCCGGTTCCTTCAATACAGTTGCCATTATATGATCGGCTACAAAAAGATTATTTCGAAATTTTAGATCTTCTCTCAAATGAGATAACGGCTAGATTCGATCAAACAGGTTGATATTTTACTTTTTTTTATTTTTGCAAGTTTACACCAGCTTCACTCAACCAACTCACTTTGATTTAACATTCGGTGAGTCGGTTGAGTGAAGCTAGTGTAAACTGGCACTTTGTAAATCTTATTGTACATTTAAACAGATCTTGACACTCTGGAATCGTTGGAAAATATTGTAATTGAAGCCTTCAACGGAAAAGTGCCTTCTGAACAAAATCTAAAAACAAAACTAGATCTTTATGCAGATGACTTTTTTGCAGATGAAATTGCTGAAGCAATTGCCTGGCCAAACACCTTGAAATTGTAGTGGCATTGTATCCCAATTTGCGAAAAATTCGGATACTGTAAAAAAACTATTGTTGAAGTTGAAAAACTTATTGCTTTGCTTTTGACTGTGCCTGCATCAGCAGCTTCATCTGAGCGTTCTTTTAGTGCACTAAGACGACTTAAAACGTATCTTCGAGCAACTATGACACAGAAACGACTCTCTTATGCGGCACTTATACACATTCACAAAGATAAAACCGAAAAATTGAATTCGATGGAGGTGGTGAAAGAGTTTGATTCTCGCAAGGATAGAAAGAAATATTTTGGAATAATTTAAATTGATATAACTTTTTGTACCTTATTGCATTTAAACCATGTTAAGATATACCTAGTCTTGCTTTATAAAAGCAACCATTATTTTTTATATTTTCATATTACCATATGAAAGATCCATTAAAGAATGATCTCTAATATTGAAATTGGAAGAACTTTTAAAAATAATGAAATTTTAATATTTTTTATGTATTTTTATATTTTTTTTTATTTTAAACTAAAATAAAAAATTTGTTTATTCACATTCATGTTTCTTTGAAGATATTTTAGTGAACTTTTTTTGCACCACCATTTGTACTGCCCCCCCCTCATTTGTACTGCCCTCCCCAGATGAAATTCGCTTCCGACGCGCTTGGCGTCAAAAGTTTGTATTTTGCTTGTGTAGAGATGTTATTTTAGATCTAAGCACTGTGCGTCAAAAGTTTGTACCGCTGTATCCTTATACACTGCACTTCTGTGCCTGGCTGTGTATGTGTGTGTTAGTGGGGGTTGTTGAAAGAAAAAACAGCAAAAAAGTATGTCTAAAATACAAAAAAAAATAAACATTTTCTTTACAAAGATTTCAAACTTTCTCAAGCTGCGCTGCTTCTAACTGGCTGGCATCCTGCTTAATTTAGAACTCTTATCTTGCTTTCTCTTTTTAACGAATAAGCCACCCATCAAGTACTCGGTCTCTTTCTAGCGTGTGTCACTGAGATGTACCTTAATAAATGTTAATCCTTTAGTAATTACTTTTTTTTTAAGGGGCAAAATGCGATAAACTTTTTGTTAGTAGTGTTTTCTTTTTGGTCTGTTTTTGTTTTGTTTTTGTTTTCTGGTAAAGTTTTGCTTAAGATGAATTTGTATTACAGTGTTTTTTGTAATTGTGTTGCTATCTATGTGTTGTGTGTCTTTGTGTAAATGTGTGTTTTTGAGGGTGTAGTGTGCGGGTGTGTGGATGGAGTAAACTTAATAGATTTGTCTCTGGGGAAATAAGTTGGATTTGTCCCAAAATGCAGAAGCAGAAGGCAATAAAAGCTTATTTGTCGCAACAGTCTGATTAAGAACCACAAACTGTGTGCCGAATGAAGGTTGTTAAGATTATGTTGGATGTAGTACTGCAGTGCTGCTAAAGAGTGATGGTGTCTGATGGTAAATGATGTGGAGTGGATGCTGGTCTAGGTGATGACTGCCACCTTTGATGGCAAGGTGAATGCGGCATTTTAAGGCGCATCATTTGTGCTCCGTAAGTAACTAATGAATAAACTTTCTGCCACTTATATTAGTCAGAGGCATTATTTGAGTTGAGGACTCATTCAGACGCTTGCATTTGATTATTTAATTTATATGTTTTTACTACTGGTTTTGTGTTTGCGTTTTTCTTTTTGCTTGAATTGTTTTTAGAGCCACAGCGACTGACTTGAGTATGAAAAAATAGTTTTGTTGAGATGTTTTAAGTTTTATGTCAGATGTGCCTCCTAAAATAATTATTATGTGATAATATTCTACGACTACACAAACAAAATATGTCATCAAATATTTATAATTTTATGTTGGGATAAAAGAAATGCAAACATAATAAAATTAGCTTAGCACAACAAAATATTTAATTCAATAAGAATATTCCAATGACGTAAATTATTATATTGACGTATTATTACACTCAAAAGAAATAGCAACTGTTAAGAAAACCGTCAACTGAGCTGTTTAAAAGAAAATTAAGTGAACTGAAATAATTGATAAAATTGAGTCAATTGAGTCAATTAAGCCAATTGAGCCAACTGAGTCAATTTCAAAAACGTTTTACAATGTTCCAATTCAGCCTGCTAAGTAAACGAAGACAACTTAGCTAATTCTTTCAAATAATCCAATTAACCAATCGAACCAAGAAATTCAATTGAGCCAAGAGAGTAATCTGGGTCAACTGAGTCTGTTGAGGCACTAAACGCATTAAAAAACTGAGCCAATTGCATCTAGAGAGCCGATTTAGCCAATTGAGCAAATTGAAGTAATTGAACAAACAGTGTCAATTGAGCCAACTGGGCCAATAACAAAAATTTTTTCCAATGAGCCATTTTCAATGAGTCTGCTTTACTCAGCCTTGTTGATAATTTATGTCTCAAGATGAACGAGGCTTTGAGCAAAATAACTAAATGGGCTAATGCTAATAAGCTTAATCTAAATCCGCTGAAGTCATTTGTTTTACCAATTTTCAAATCTGATTTTTCTTTGTCTGATATACCAACCATTTATTTAAATCGTGTAGGGCTTAGATTTTTTGATAAAATAAAAAATCTTGGATACCACATTAACTCCTCACTTTCTTGTGAGGAACACATTACTCCGGTTGTTTCAAAGGCTTACTACGCCCTTCGGATCCTGAGGTGGACTGTATCATTTGTACCTGTCAACACTAGGAGAAAGTTGATACTCCAGCTTATAATGTCATTCATTACGTACTCAGATATTGTGTATAATAAACTTTATTCCAGATCCAAACTAAGGTAACAACGCTGTCAGACATGTTTATGGCCTCAGAAAGTTTGACCGCGTCAGTTATTTGAGCGACCGAATACTTGGTTGCAAAATTTTCAACTATCTGGATGCCAGAAACTGCGTATTTTTGCATAATTAGATTTAAACTAAAACACCTAAATACTTATTTGATAAGTTACAGTTTTGCAGATCGAATAGAAACATGTACCTTTTAATCGCAACATATAATTTTTTAAACTCGAACATACTTTTTTTGTGAATGCTATCGCAATTTGGAACGCGTTACATCTAAGGATTAAAATTATCCAAAACAAACGCAATTTCAACCATGAAATTTTTAAATACTTTTTTAATACTACTACTTATTTATCTAACCTATTATTTCTTCATCTAATGGAATCAGAATAATTTTAGTTTTTTCTTTAATAACACTAGTTTAGAGTCCAAAAATGACCAGGACTTCTTTGTGAAATTCCTATTCCTTATGCTTTCCTAAACTAAAAAAAATAAAAAGAAATTATCTATGGATAGGTTTCTGAGATATCGATCAAAGAATGTTTTGCTTTTTTTTGAAAAAGGTGACCTGTCGTTCGTAATAAATTCTGTTTGGACTGACGGATTTGACCAAAATTACAGTTTTATGAGAGACAATTAAATTCGCAATAATTTTTTCATACATATTGACCTCATCTGAAGAACACTTGTGGAGATATAAATTAACATTTACAAAATCTATTTTTTTTTCGTGGAAATCTGTGTTCAAATACTCATTTAATCACCTGGAAAGTAAAATATTTGGCAACTGACCACGACAAAGGTATAGCATAGACTTTTGCAAAGCTTGTAAGCATAAAATAAACAAAATCCATGGACTAGTAAAAAAGTAACAGAGATTAAAGTGAGATCACCATTTTTTACTTTTTTCGAAATTTTTACTTTAATCTGTTATTGTTTAGTTATTGCGAATTTAATTGTCTCTCATAAAAAAATAACTTCGGTCAATTCCGCCAATCCAAACAGAATTTGTTATGAATAATGACAGGTCACCTTTTTCGAAAAAAGCTAAAAAATTCTTTGGTCGATATCTCAGAAATCTTTGTATTTGTATTTGTATTTATTTTTTATTTTAGATCTGGGGACCATACTTTATACGAATTTTATAAAGAAGTCTTGGTCACAGAGATTTTTCTGAATTTTGAATCTAATGATTTCTTATTCATTCATGACTTTTTGTTATTTACGACTAGCTGTGGCTTAAAATATTTATTATTTTTTGTCAAATCACTAAATGTTAGTTTTAAGTTATATTTATTTGTCTGTTTTTTATACCTAGTTGTTATTCTGAACTGCTAAATGCATCAAAGGACTCTGTCTTTTATGTAAATATTATTTCTAAATAAATTAAATTAAATCAACTGGACCTATCGAACCAAATAACTGGGTCAATTAAATCTATTGAAGCAATAAACGCAATTAGTCAATTGCATCTAGAGAGCCGATTTAACCAATTGAGCAAATTGAAGTAATTGAAAAAACAGCGTAAATTAAGCCAACTGAGACTATTACAAAAACTTCACATGAGCCAATCGAGCCAACCAAACAGAATTAAGCCAACTAAGCCAATCGAATCAATCGAAGCCAGAAAATCCAGTGGAGCCAAGACAGACTACGGGGCCGATTAAATCAATTGAGACTATAAAGCATTAAAAAACTAAATCAACTGCATCTAGTGAGCCAATTGAGCCAATTTAGCGAAGTGAATCACTTTAAAAAACAGAGTCAATTGAGCCAAATGAACCAAATGAGCCAACTCAGTCAATTACGGACACTTATTCAAATGACACAATTGAGCCTTCTAAGTTATCAAGCAAGCAAATCTAATTCAGCCAAGAGAGCTAACTGGTAAAGATTAGATAAGGAAGCGAATTAAAGCTATTAAAAAGCTGGAGCAGTTGCATCAAGTGGGATAATTAAGCTTGAATTGTTGATTCAATTATTGAAATTGAGTCATTGAAATAACTAAATCAACAAAGTTTGAGTCACTTGTGACAAATAATTAAATTGAGTTAATTATGCAAACATATTCAATTTTTCAGAATTCACATTTTTGACTCATGAGCCACTTACTCGAAAATGACTATGTATAAGTATAAGCATGACAGAATAACCAGGTAGATGCAATTCGGAGAGCATTGAGATAGCAAAACATTGGCGTAGCTATAATGTCACTATTGACAATTTATGTTTATTCGTTCAGCCATAGGGATGTATAATTTACTTGTAACCATATAAATCAATTGAGTACCCAGATTTTATGTATGAACATGTAAAAAAACTAAACAAAAATCTTATAAATTTCATCAAATGAGCCGTGTTTTAAGATATAATACATATAATACATAATACACTACAAATAATTGTAGTTTGGCCTTAAATGAAGCAAATGAAAGTTTACTTTTACAATAATATAATTTTCATTCGACTACTTTTTCGATTATGTAATAACCAATTTATTTGTTAAGCTAAGTACGGCTGATTTAAACTGTCAAAATCTATTTTGAAAAGTCAAATTGCTGTTGGAAAACATAAAATTTATTTAATGAAATCGACGATTGTTTGCTTATTTTATCGTGCTGGAACGGAAGCTATTAATGTTAAAATGTTTTCGAATTATCGCGACGCACAGTGTGTCCTTCCCATACATTCGATGGCCAAAAATAGAAGGAGTTGTACGAGAGTAATGAAATTTGGCACGAGTCCCTAATATAATAGAATTAAGAAAATTTCAAAGTATCGACAAAATTGACCACGCCCATCGCCCACCGCCCATACAAACTAAAATCATTTTTGGCTGTTAAAAATTAACTATTGCTACAAATTTCCTGAAAATTGCTGGAAGAACATATCTATGCAACACCTTTTAATTTCCCTTTAATTTTAATTTTAAAATTATTTCATCAACATTGACCACGCCCATCGCCCACCTCCCATACAAATGATATTTCAAAAATGCCATATCTTCTGTAAATATATAACTAGAATGTTTTTTTTTCGCAAAAATGCATACAGCATCTATTAAATGCTGTTTTGAAAATATGAAGAAAATCCGCCCACTGTAACACCCGCCCCCCATACAACCCCCATACAAAAATTTTACAGTTCACTCTATTTAATTTATTAACAACTTTTTCACATCTTCGTGATAATCTAATTTTTTAAGCTTCAATTTCGTTCTTAATGAATTGATGTATGGGTCGGAGGATATCAACAAATGATGCATTACGTCTTCGTTAGTAGAACAGCGCCCAGTCTTGCGCGAGTTACATAGCCTATAACGTTTATAGTCTTTGTTCCTCGCTTCCTGCGCTTCTTCTGATAACATTCCTTTGAAAAATAAACCATTTGTTAATTCAAAATGTATGAAACAAATCGTATCTTTAACCTACCTATAGGTAGAATGGCCTCAGATACAATTTTGCTACCATGTATCAAAACTTTATGCACTGTGATAGGCATGTAGTACCATCCATACAAATCAATGTACAATTTTGCCGTGTCTAAACAATATATATGGAACTTCTCAGAGTCTATTGCCTGACTGCAACTTAATGTGGATAATATAATTTTTAACCTATGAATCAGTTGTTCATTTACTCCGGTTATGTCAGCTGTAATTTCAGGGTTTTCAAAAAATCGTCGAGCTGTATTCCCATCGTTGCTGGAACCCATTCCTTGTTTTACCACATCAACATTTATTCCCAATACTAATTTAAGCTTTTTTTTTAATTGTGGCCTTGGCTTCTTCTTTAATTTCTCTTGTATCTTTATTTGTTCGCCATGCTGCAAAGCTTTTATTGTAAGCGATATGCAATATGCATTCCATAAATTTTATGCGCGCATGCAGAGGAGAAATACCAAATTTTAAAGCCTCTCCCGAATTTGATCTTGTTGCCAATTCGTCTAAATTGTGCATCTCCCTAGGCTTAGCACCACATATGAAGCACACGGACATAGAAGAGCTGCCTGTTAAAGTTGTTGCTATTTTACCATCTATCATAGTCAATGAAAGCTTATGAGTAATAAAGAATTTCTTATTATGAACTTTAATAATTGAATTTGTTAAATTATTTATTTCTTTGTTTACTCGGTTAACTTCTTCATTTATTACGCTTGCTGTCTCCTTAACAAATTCAAATTTTAACGGTCTGCAATGTTTCGTTGAAGATGGCTCTAAATTTTTCCACAAAACTTTTCATCGTTCCGTTCAGTCATTACCAATGGCACAAGTGACGTCAAGAACAAACTTTTGTCTGAGAAAGTCTCATTCGCAAAGTTTTGGTGATACTCTGAATGTCCTGATGAGCCATCACATCCCCATTTACTCATGAGTTGCATATATTTTGGAAATGATGCTACTTCATTTTCGGATTTTGACTTCATCAGTCTAACTGCCGTGTGATCCAAAAGCTCTTGCAAACTAACTTTGCTTAAATTTTCCTCTACTATAACGTTTGCTGGATAGCACGTTTTTTTGGCCGCCAAAACTTTTTTGTAGCTTGGATTTATATTACAACCAATATCTTTTGCTGATCTTCGCAGTATTTCATACTGGTGTATTGTCAATGAAGCATCAACAATTAGACTAAGTGCTTTTTCAGGACTAAAACATTTATGGACTTCATTTTTGTCTCCAATTTTTTTGGCAGCAGATAATATGATATCTTCAGAGTTGTCTTCACAAAACGTAGTCAGCTTTTTCCTTTTCGTTCTTTTATTGCTCTCCTCAAAGGTTTTCGTTGGACGACCACGTTTACCAGGAGTAGACTGGGTTTGCTCTTCGTCATCCACTGTATCATCCACTACTTCATCAGTCAACGTATAAGAGTGTGTTAGCCATTCTTCATTATCACTATAAAATCTTGACGAAGTACGATGACTCTTGTTCCACTTCTTTAAAAATTGAAGCATGAATGTTTGTTTCAAAAACCGACTGAACTTTTCTTGATTTATCTCAGACGCGCTTTTATAATTCACGAAAACTTCACCAATTATAAGATCAATATTTTTTTTACATTTAACAACAATTTCCGAAAGCGTTCTGAAAGATATTTTTGACGTTTCCATTGTTTTTAAGAAATTTGCTTTAATTGCTTAATAAACACTCACTTATTACTTTTCCAACTACAACTGGGAATGACAAAGAAATAAAGAGCATAAACAAATGACAAAATCGATGCCACCAATGATCAATGATTGTTGTTGTTGTAAGAAATATAGCGTTATATTTTTTTAATTTTACAAAACTTTACAAAAATAAAATGCACATCAACATAGGTTCTATTTTTAGAATGACTATATGAACTGCTACAATTTTAAAAGACTCTACACATTGCGTGTAATAATAAGTGACGTTATTATTCATTCAATCCCAACGTCTTTAATAGCTCAGTGGATAGAGTTGGCGGCTGGTGTGCGAACATCTGGAGTTCGAGCCCAACTCATGCTGAAGTTTTCATTATGGTATGTAAAAATTTATTTTAAAAAAAATAATAACTGATATGATTTGAATTTCAGTGTACGAGCACTTTATACACAATTATCTTACAAATATACTATTTATAGTAATAGACATGCACACAGGCAAAACAACAACAACCATTAACGAAAGAAAGAGTGCGCAGTTGTTTATGCACGCGTAAAATAACGCATAACGCATATTTTTTACTGTAATTTTTTGGTTTTTCATTGTTTTTTTGGCCGCGGGCAAATTTGGGCAGAATTTTTTTTTGGAATCTGTTAGCTGAGACCCTCAGCTTTAATTTGGTATAGGACTCCATGTTTCGCACTGCTTCGCACACAACTAAAAGTCTAACGGAAAATCATAAATGTTTATTTTTTTTTGGCCCAAAATAAAAAAAAAATAAGTTTTTTTTTCAATTTTTTTTTGTTTTTTTTTTTAATTTACATAATGCTTGATGCCTATTTTAAGTGAAAAAAATTTCTATAAGGTACACTCGGTGTATAGTTTATAAGTAACAAGGTTTTAAATATGACATAGAAAACTAACCCATTTGAGACTTGTTCACATATGTCAACTTTGCGCTGCTCGGGACAGAAAACCAATGGAGATATTTGCATGAAATTTTACACACATGACCTTTAGATAGTTTTTAACCATCTGTGCAAAAAACATCAAAATCGGAGAGCAGGTCCAAAATGATTTATTGCCGCAGCGGACACAGTGTGCGACGGGAGGAAGTTATAGGAAGTTATAGGAAGTTATAGAAAAATCCATTGTCAAAACTGTATAAATAAGTAAGTAAAAATTTATATCATTTTCAAAACAGCTAATTTTGACGTTATAATTACGCCTTTGTTATTGTTTTGTTGTGGGAGAGAGCGTATTTCTAGTGCATCTACCTGGTTATTCTGCCATGAGTATAAGTAGTTTCCAAAGTAGTACTCATATGTGATTGCTTAAAAAAAAGTGAATCAAATAAGTGTAGAATGAATTAAATATTAAGGGTTGCCACCTAATATTTCAAGGTCAGGGGGTCGCTGATTTCGAATCCGAATTCCGAATTTTAAAATTCAATATGGCAAAAGGGTTGCCACTTTAATTCTTTATTTTTACGAATTCGGTGCTTGCGCAAACTTTAGGTAAAAATGGGTCGCTGAATCCGAATCTGTTGTCAGTTCGTTATGAAAAAATTTGTAATTTTTTTTTTTAATAGGGTGGGCACCTGTTAACCATATTGAATTTTAAAATTCTGACTTCAGATACGAAATCAGCGACCCCTAACACTGTTATATGATGTTTTTTGATGATTCTTAAAAATACATATTATTATGTGGCAACCCTTTATATTTAATTCATTCTATACTTATTTGATTCACTTTTTTTAAACAATCACGTATGAGTTCTACTTTGGAAACTACTTATACTTATTCATACTCATATTTGTGTAAGTGGCTCATGATTCAAAAATGTGATTCACTTTTTTTCGAATCAATCACATATGAGTACTACTTTGGAAGCTACTTATACTTATTCATACTCATTTTTGAGTAAGTGGCTCATTGATTCAAAAATGTGATTCGTTGTAGATCTCTGATGCACGTGTAATTTTTGTCTTCTCTTTTAGAATCTGTAGACCGAAATCAGTCATTTTTAAGAGGTTAAAAATTTTCGAATAGTGTTATTTTATGAATCAAATTTATAATCAATGATAAACAGTGAAACGACGAAGTCCGTTATCTATACTACTCTTAATCTTACTCAAAAGATAGCCTAACTCAACTCAACTCAACTAAATTCCCTTCAAGCTTTTTTCATCTTGAATGCATATCTGTATCGCGACAGATTAAGTTTCAACAACTTGTCTCACTGATTCACTTTGCAGCAGGTTTTTTTTATATTATTTATTTCAACTTAACTTAGATATAAGTATTTGCAAATCACATAAATGAGACTTTAAATAAAATAGTGTCAGTGAGTAGCGTTTTCTCTTCCACCTACTCCTCCTCACTGTTTTCCACTCTTAATGTCGGCCACCGCCTTTTGCCACAGTTTACCCACCTGCTTTGGTAGCTGGTTGTGAACGCGTTCGACAAAAGCTTTCGCACCCTTGCCATTTGCCTCCTCGTAGTAAGGCAACTGCGACATGCGAGTCAGCCAAGCCGACAACTTGGCCCATTTCTTGACATCGACTGGTGCGAATGCTAAATGGAAGCTACTCACTGTTGCAACACAACTAAAGTCGGCAATTGTCAAGCCGGCACCGGCCACATAACGATGCTCTCCCAAAAGTGTCTCAAGCATCGCGTAAGCCTCATGGATTTGTTCAATCTTCTCCTTCGGTATCTCTTCAGCATTTTCATAGAATAGCGGTCGTGTGATTTGTTTCAGACAGGTGGCAAACAGCACGCCCGACTCAAAGTGCAGCCGATGATCCACTACCGCACGTTCAAAGTAATCCTGCGGATATAAGTCTACTTTTGTGGCATCATCCTTGCCGTACTTATGCACCAAGTAAGCGCAGATAGCATGTGAATCGCAAATTGTTCTACCATCGACATCTTCGAGTGTTGGCACCGTATGTTGTGGATTTTTCTTAAGATATTCAGGTGTTAAGTGTTCACCTGCTTGAAAGTTGACTTCGCGATACTCAAAGTTTAAATCGAGTGCCTTGAGTGTAAGTAATACGGCGCGTACCGGTGGACTCGTCAAAACACCGTATAACACAATCTTGTTGCTCATCTCCGTGGACCGTAAAACGTTGGTTTTTCGCGTCTGAATTTGAATGTGGTACCGCAATTAAGTTTTTCGCCTTTATTTATACCCTCTCATAACTTTCTGCTGTGTTTTCTTTTAGAATAATAAAATGCTAACTTTTTTGATTAGATAAAAACGATGATGTCAATTGAACTCATATTTGTTATCTTGAAACCTTTTTAAAATGTATTTACTCTTTTTTCTTTTTTTTTAAATAGTTCTAATCTTTTAAAAAGGCAACGTCATATACATATAGTATATAAATATACTAGCACGCCATAGCTGTTTTTTCTTTATCAATCTCCATAAGACAATGCATGTCAAACGAAATAAAAAACTTTTTTTTGTTTTGGAGCGCAGAACTGTATGAGCCTTGCTTGCCTAGCTTGAGGCTCATCTGTTTTTTCTTTTTGCGCTGTACGAGCTGAGCACAAAAAGAGAAAAGTACAGAGCAAGTAAGTAGTAAGTAAGTAGATTTTATTGAGTCTTAAAAAAAAAATTTTACATATAGATTTCTTACACACTAATACAAGAAACACTTAGAACTATAAAGTATTATTCTAATAACAGAAGAAAATTGATACATGCTACATGCAAACACATAAGAAGTTAAACAAAAGGACAACAATAGTCAAAAGAGTTAAATGAAAAACAATGCTTGCTCCCGGCATTTGGGCTGTGACTTAGAGAGAAAACTCAGATAGACTTACAAACTAAATAACACTTAAAGATATTTAAACCTAAAAACAACAACTGTTCAATATAAAAAATATAAGGAATATAATGTTAACAGCCAAATTAACAGTAAAGTGAGTGAATGACAATTAAAAGTTAGTAACAGAAGATTAAATTAAGTAAAAAGATTAAGGAGTAGAAGTAGAAATACAAAACAGAGTTCAACAATTACAATTATATTAAATTAAATTCTACAGATGACACAAATTAGCCTCTATGAGTGCCAGGGAGTATTTTAATATAAAAAGAAGGTAACAAAGGTGCGGAAAAGTCAATATGCAAAGGAATATTTTCATTAATCAAACCAATAGGAGAAAGATAGGTGGAGTTAGACCAACTAAAAGATTTTTGATACTCGAAGATATCGTTTATAAGATAGTTATCATGAAAAGAAAGTTTTAAAATAAACTTATTTTGTAAGGTTAGGGCATATTTACAGAGAGGAATAATTTGAGCCTTGCTATAAATAAAATTATTAGAGAAACGTTTGACGAAGGATTCGTAGTTTCTGTCGACACAGAGTCTTAAAACATTACGTTCAAGGATTTCTAATTTTTTGGCCACAGTGGGAGAAATGGTAAACCAAATAGGAAATGCATAAATTAAAACAGGACGTATGCAAACTTTATATATTAATAATTTTGTTTCAGTTTTTAGATATTTACTATTAAAAAGTCTCGAAAACATACTTTTGATATAAGAAGCTTTTTTAAAAACTGATCTAGCGTGATCATTAAATTTTACCAATTTATTGAAATGAACACCCAAATACTTAAAATTAGACTTAAAAGGAATTTCGACACCATTCAGAAAAATTTGCAAACGTTTGCTTTCAGGAACGACATAATTTTTGCATTTCCCAGAAGCATTTCTAAAGCAAACAGCCACTGATTTGGAAGTATTTATAGTGATACCCCAGTATTTATAAAATTCATCAACTTTAGCTAAGTGCTTCGAAACTAGATCAAGAGCTTTCAAAGGAGATTCATTGTGTGCATAAATTAAAGAATCATCAGCATATAAAATACCTCTTGAGCCATCCAATTCATGAGGAAAGTCATGAATGAAAATGTTATATAAATGTGGCGCTAGCACAGAACCCTGGGGAACACCGCTCTTAACTTCACCCAGTTAAGAGACACCTTCATTAATTTGAACGCAAAACTTTCGATCATTGAAGAAACTGCGAAAAACTTTAATTATAAAAGGATTGAAACCTAATCTTATTAATTTTAATAAAATTCCATCATGATATGCCTTATCAAATGCTTTCTCGATGTCTAAGGACACTGCAACTGTACAATTACGGTTTCTCAGATTACAAATTATATCATCATGAAATTTTAGCAAAGCATGGACAGTCGAATGACCCTTTTGAAAACCAAACTGATAGAGGGGGATGTAATGAATATCAGACATAATGTCCATTTTTAAACGTAAGACATGTTCCAATAATTTACCAAGATTCGAAAGTAAAGAAATTGGTCTAAAATTATTAAGGCTAGAAATATTTGGTTTCTTTTTAATTGGGATTATTTTTGCAATTTTTAAATTATTTGGAAAATAACCAATGTTTAAACAATTATTAAATATAATTATAAGAAAATTTAAAGCATCATCAGAAAATTTTTTAATAAGAAAATTAGAGATTCGATCAAGACCATACGATTTTTTACTATTTATATTTTTAATTATAGAGGAAAGCTCATCTAAATTTGTAAGATGAAAAAAATCATCATTACTCAGGGACGGAAAATTATCGTAAAAGAAATAAACGGAGTTAGGATAATTGGATAAACAATTTTGAACAGAGTTTTTGATATGAGAAGAATTATACCTGCTAGATGAGTTGTCAGTATAAACAGAACTAAAGTGTTGATGAAAAGAATTTAGAATTTCATTTTCAGAGGTAATAGTTGTATCATTAACCGAAATTTCTTTTAAAGAACCAATCTTTTTATTTCCAAGAATACCAAAAATTTCTTTAAAAGCATTTGGACCAGGATTAATTTTTTGAAGCGTGGCATTAAATTCAGCAGATTGATCTATTTGAACTTGTTCTTTTATTAAAATTTTGAGTAATTGTATTTGTTTAGAAAGTAAATTATATTCAGAGTTACATCTATTTGAATTTCTATGAAATATTCTATTAAGTTCTCTTTGCCAAACATATTTAATTTTAAATAATTTTTTTACGTGATCAGAAACAATGAATTTTTTACCTTTGAGATCAATACGTTTTGTGTGAGAATCAAAATTTGAATTTACAGAAGAGGTGAAAAAATCAATAAATTCATCAATTTCATGACAGTTAAGATTACGATTAAAAGGTTCTCCACCTTAAAAGCAAGGTAAAAGCAAGAGATATATCTAAATCAATTTTGAAGTTATTCCAATTTGTATCTTTAAAACAGGTAAAAAATCGTGGTCTTCTTAATTGAAAGTCAAAATCTGGAAGGTCTAAAACAAGTTTAATGGGAAAGTGATCTGAAAAGGTAGGAAGACTAGAAATTTTAAAATTGATGTTAAAAGGATCAATAAGATTAGAAGATAATAAAAAATGATCTAAAAAAGAGGGACCATTAGGATAAGAAGGTGAATCGCTACAAATTCTTGAAAAATGAAGTGAATAGTCATGAAGCCAATTTGAAAAATTTCTACCATTCTGATTTCCACAAGAGTCACCCCAGGAAGGATTTCGAGCATTTAAATCACCTCCTATAACTGTCCCATCGAAATCTCTAGAAAATAAATAAATTTTAGAAAGACCTTCATAAATACCAGAAGCAGAAAATTACACGGAAAATAAATAGAACCAAATAAAAATGTGTAAGAAGTTGAACCAGATAAAATACCTACTTCAATAAAACTATGTGGAAACGAAATTCCAGGAATAAAAACTGGAGAAAAAGAAAAATAATTTTTAATCAAAATGCCAACTCCCAAAAAGTCGAATTATCTGGAATAAAACTGTAATTTTCAAGAGTTGATATTTCATTTTTCAAATGTGTTTCTTGAATAAAAGCTAAATCAATATGATGTGCACGAATGGTTTTAATTAAGTCAATTTTTCTGCTAGTATCAATAAGCGATCTAACATTGAAAGATAGGACATTTATAGAATTACGGACCATAAACGTTTTTAATTTCAGATAAAAGAGAAAGATATTGAGATTTAGCTTCATCGAAAGACATTTTTTTATAATTTTGCAAGAAAAAATTAATTTTATCTTCTAAGGAAATTGGATTGGAAATGTTAAAAAAGTTGGCAAGTTTTAGAAGTTCATCAATAATGGCAGGTTTATGAGATATCATAGACGAAGCAGTATTAGAAGTAGAGAAAAGGCTAGAGAATGTTCTACTGGGCGAAGTAAAAGACGCTTTATTTAACGCAATTGCAACAGTATTTCTGGCAGCAACTGTTTTTTCTTTCAGCTCAATAATTTGTTTCTTTTTAGCAGCTAAATGTTCTTTATAAACGGAATAGCCTCTCCAATTAGCAGGATGTCCAGTTTGCTTACAATTTACACAAAAAGGAGGAGTATCTGAATCCTTAGGAATTAAACATTTGCCAGGTTCATGTTCAACTTTACATTTAACACCAGAGAACTTTCTACAGCAATTACGAGAAATGTGACCCCATCGTTGGCATCGTCTACATTGTATTTCTTTGTCTTTAATTTTCGGAGTTTCCCATTAGATTGACTGGCTTAAGAGGAATCTTAAATGATTTATGTCACTTGCCTTCTTTCCAGGAAGAAGAGTAACTAAAAATAAACCAGTATCGGTACCATTTTTAATAGAAAAGGGAGTGTTAAATTTTGAAACTTTAGAAACCACTAAAGGATTTGAAATATCCAAAGCATTTTTAATCTCTTCAGATACTGAACCGAAGCACAAACCTCTCAAAATAACACTGATTTGTTTCAAGCACTTAGGCGTATAAGAATATGAATCAACCCCTTTATCACGAAGAATTGACATCAATTCGGTGTGAATTTCAACGTTATCAACGTAGAGCTTACTTTTGTATTTAGATTTGTTTACTATTTTAAAAAAAAATTTTGGAGTCTTAGCATTTAGTTGGTCAACTAAATTTTTAATATCTACATTATATAAAAAAATGGGAGGACAAAGACTTTTCCGCCCAGACATAAGAACACTAGTATTGGGTTTTTTATTATTTAAATCACTATTATTAATTGAGTTAGAATTCATTTTAATATTATTATTCTTAATTTCGAGGTCACCTAATATAGAAAACCTATTTTGATTTTTAAAAGATACCTTATCCAGATTAGAGAGATCCAACTGCAAAACTTCATTTAACCGCTTACGTTTCACTCCACTAGACGAAAGAATATTCTCAGCAGCCACAATAGTTGCAGGCGAAGAAACAGAAGGCTCGGAATTATCCATGATGTCCTCAGAATCCATATCTTGTGAAAGATTGACGAAGCTAGCACCTCCAGAGCTACTAGACATGTCGTTTCTTCAATTAAACTTGAAGCGCCGGAAGAAAATAGATGGTGTACGTTGCAAATTTCAAATATGCAATAGATGTTGCGGAGCCCCAATGAGCGGAGCACCCCTTTAAAAAGAACTCCAAATTGCTTCGCAAATTGCTTGAAGTTTATTTGCAGAACGAAGAACAAAAACAGCAGACAGAAAAACAGCAAAGAGCAAAATTCTCATTGAATTGTTCAATAGCCGTAAAAAATTTTTTTTTTTCCAATAAATTTATAAAATTTTTTAATTATTTTTCAATGAAAATACTTCTGCTTCCGAGTACAGAGCAACATGGAGTTTATTGAACACCTCGCAACCAGGGTTGCCACAGCCAAGAATTTTTTTACCAAACTTCCAAAAAATAGTTCACATTTAAGAAAAAAATTTCACATCCAAAACAAAAGTTTATCAAGTATGATAAATCAGACAATTAATTATTGAAAATAAGTTTTCGTTTTCCAAGGAACATATAATTTTAGTTAATATGTTTAATACATAAATATTTAATTAAACGTATTATTTTACAAAAATAAACAAAAATTATAAAATTACCATAGTTGCATTTTTAAAAATGAATAGTAAATAATTATTTCAATTTAAAACTTTCAATTTAAGGCTAAGAAACATATACAGTTGGTGAATAATTAGCATTTTTAACTAGTTTTCATTTGACATGGCATTTATTAGCAAAAGTTTTTCCGGTTTAATGAAAAATTCGTACTTTTTCTGTCATAAAAGACAACGCTACCCATTATTTTTTGAATAAGTTCATTTTCTTCAAAATGTTTTTATATCTTTTACAGAATAGTCAAGCTTAAAGCATAATTTATGTGAACAATGTATACCAATATCTCTTTCCCATTAAAAGCTATCGATAAAAATCTATAAATCTAACTCATTTTCTGTTTGCTTACAATATCTTTACACTTCGAAAACAATAAATTTAATTCAAGGCAATATTGTGAATTTATAACGAAAATTAATTTTAACTAACTGAAAGGTAGTTTTTTTTTTTTTGATTCGCCCGGAGGTATGAAATCTTCCAAAGATTCGTATACCCGTCCTATACGCATGCACGATTCACATTCTCAAATCTGCCCGAATCAGCCGGGACAGACAGAATGCACCTACGTACTAAAACATACCCCCTATTGGCAATTAGGATTTTCCACTAAGCACATTAATTGGCTTTTAAAAATTGACTGAGAATTTCCCTTTGACTGGGAATTTAAAAATTGAATATATATAAAACGCATATTTAAGTATACTTGATTCTATATAAATAAGCAACATCGAATTAAATAATAGTAATTATCAATTTAAGGTACCCGAAAAACATTCAAAAACACTAAACTCATTTTAACTGGTTTGCGGCCATTGTCCAACCCAAGGACCTACGTGGAAATGAGATAAATCTCATATCCGCCAAATCAAAATCCCAATTAGTTGGATATGCATTTGGGCCAACGCAGGCATAAACTTGTATGGAAAAGAGATATACTCTGGCACACCAATCCAGGTGATAGTTTGAGTTCAGTCTAATTTCAAATCAGGAAACCACGTGAGCACGTTAATCCCAATTCGATTAAAAATTAAATTATTGAATAATTAAAAAGTAAGTTTTAAAAACGATTCATATTTGATGGTGCTTACTTTATAAAACATAATGTCGAGACAAAAAAGAGAAACAGAACAATCTCAATTACCAATATTATATTGTTATAAAACTGCGTTAGGTATAATAGGATGAAGTTAAATTGATTTAATTATTTAAATGTAATATAATTTTCTGTTTTAAGACGTCTACCGAATCAGAAAAATTAAGCATGTTGAAGTTATCATTGAAATCACTGCACATACATCGTAAAGGTTCATGAAGAGCGTAATTAGAACTGCACTGACTCAACTAAAAGTTAAAATGCATTTTTGATTTTTTATTATTTTTACAAAAAAAAAAACGAACTTTTGTGTCATTTTTTGATTAATTATTATAGCTATAAATTCACATTTTAAAGGTTGTCCCTATTAATTTGTCCCACTGTATATCGATGTTTAAGCGCACAAAAGTGATAAGTTGAAAATTTTAAATTCCCAGCAACGCTTATTTTTTCATGTTTTTAACTGACATTTATTTAAATCTAATAACAAAATAATTTTTTTGGAAATAAAATTATTTTCATTTATCACTTTTGTGCGCTATGTAAAATTTGTTAAAAATAACGAAATATGGAATAAAAGAAAAAAAAAACATTGTTTTAACCTTGTTTTTATTGAAGAAAGGTCTCAACATTTTCTTTGAGCAGCAGCTGAACAGTGAAGAAGTGTCATTAAATTCTTAACAAACTTTGTTAGTTATTTGCATACAACCACGGATATCTTCTGAAAATAGCTTTGAATTAGCATTACATACAAAAAATATATAATGTGTAAGTTGTTTATTTAATAGACAAAAAATATTGAACAGTTTGTACAGAACAATTTTAGATGAGAATATTTTCTTGTTTCACGCTTTTTAGAGCGTGCTTTATAGTAGTTGGGTTTTAGTTCTTTGAACAAATTTTTTTTTCAATTATTTTTGGGATATAATTTTTATATATTCGAATATAAACTACTAATCAGTTGTTTGGTGATCAAATTATAAACAAAGATGTTTACTATGTCACTATAAAAAATCTTTAGTTCATGACTTTATTAAAGGACATAATAGGGTGCCATATTAAATTTAATATAACGTTAATTAGCCTATAATCAGCGCACGAGCAAAGCTTTACCAACGATAATTTGTCAAATATTGATAAGAAGTTAGAGTCTTAGCTGACTTTCTGTACTCTAGAGGGCGCCATATTCAATCAAATGTGAGGTCACATACCTTTTCTTCACCGGGCGATCAAAACGCTTCTAACGATACACCCATTTACTTGTCACTAAAAAAATTTTTCAGTTCATGACTTTATGTCCTCTAAAGAGCTCTTTGTTAAATTTAATGTTGCGTCACATAGCCTATAACCAAACGACAATTAAAACGCTTCGAACGATACTTTATTCGACATATTATGATAAGTAGTTTAGAAGTGAGAGGAGAACAGATGAAAATACATACCAGTCAAACACATATACCGCTCCTTTTGCTTCGCCGTAGTCGGGTAAAAAATAAATCGGATCGATTTAATATTCCACTATTCCGAATCTAAAAACTATAAGAGCTGTTGAAAACAACTATTTTTTAATCAAAGTTAATTTATCGGTTCAAGCAATAGATATCATATTTTAATATTTGAAAAACATTTATTGTTCAAGCGAATGTGAAATATCTTTTTTCTAATTGCATTTTTATAAAATTCATCTTGTTGAAGATCTCTCTCGCTTCCATCGACATACCGATCAAAACTTAATGGGTAAACTTTCAAAACTTTGACAACGATATCCGAACCTTGTTAAATGTAACTGAATTATAAAAAAACCATTTTTACATCGGTTTTAGCACAAAGGGTATTAAAAAATGTCCCTACGTTAATAAAGTCTATACTATTGCATTTCGTTTCATGCTTTAATACAAATTCACATTCACTTGATTTTCAATTAAGATTCGAGATTTTTTTTTAAAATGATGAATTTTTGTTATTAAAAATATTCTTTTTTGAAACTACTACAGAAAGATTTTGTCAACATAAATGTTCTGAATTATTGATTTAGCTTCATAAGCGATGGGGGAGTTTTAACCCCGAATATGTCCCTTCGCTACAGACCTGATTTATGCTCTTAAAAAGTTTGTCGAGTAGAAAAGTCAATATTTAGCATCAAATGTTTAATTAATAAAAAATTCAACGTTGCCTCTCTAAAAAGCTTTGTGTTGTTATTTTTTCTTGTGTACAGCTCAAGAGAGTTGGATTTTAAGTTGAAGAGAGCAAAATATGAGGAGTACAAAAGAGAGTTCATAGCGTGATGTAGAAAAATTAAGCGATAACTAAATATAATCACTGAAGCCATACAAATACACAGAAATTTTTTGATCTTCCAAAAATTAAATTAATAACGAGTATAAGCAAAATTATTATTACCTTTTAAGCCCGATTTAAGACCATTTTTATAATGTTTAATTATAAACTGTGTTCATTGTATGAAATATTTCTTAAAAAAAACTAGGCTTCAATGTTTGCAAATGTTTGGCTTTTAAGGCGAGAATCGTGTTTATGAAAAAAAATGCCTTAAGCATATTTAAAAAAACCCTCACATTATTTCAGCTGTTTATCTAAAACTTTAACAAAATCAAAATAAAATAAAGTATTGCTTAGATTTTTTTAAATAACTTTAATCATAATAGATAAAAACTTAATCATACGCAAATAAAATTAAATTTTTTTTTAAGCTATATATTTTCTTATTCAACTTAATAAAATTTGAAATTTACAAATTTTTACAAATAGTATACACATCGATTAACATATTTTGTATCAAAGTGAAATCAGTTCGATGAAATAAGCTCCTGCTCATTTTTTGCCACTCTTCACATCGGCAACTGCCTCCTGCCACACTTCCTCAAAGTCTTTTGGTAGCTTACTGCGCAGGAATCCTGCAATACCAGAAGCTCCCTTGGCGTTAGCCTCCTCGTAGTATGGCAGTTGTGACATGCGCTTAAACCATGCCGACAACTTAGGCCACTGCTTGGCATCGACTGGTGGAAAGGCCAAATGGAAGACACTTAATGTTGCAACAATACTGAAATCGGCGATTGTGAGATTTTCACTGGCCACAAATGGATGGTCGCCCAACAGTGTTTCCAAGGTTGTATAAGCTTCAAGGATTTCTGCAATCGTCTGCTTTGGTATCTCTTGAGCATTTTCATAGAAAAGCGGTTTAGTGATACCTTTCAAGCAGACGGCGGTCACCACACCCGACTCATAGTGCAGCCGATGATCCACTTGGGCGCGCTCATAATAATCCTTGGGATATAGTGACATTTTATCAGCATCGTCCTTGCCATATTTACGCACCAAATAAGCGCAGATAGCATGTGAATCGCAAATTGTTCTACCATCCGCTAGTTCCAATGTCGGTACAGTATGTTGTGGATTCTTCTTGAGATACTCTGGTGTCAGGTGTTCACCTAGTTGCAGATTGACTTCACGGAATTCATAGTCCAAATTGAGTGCCTTGAGTGTTAGTAAAACGGCACGCACCGGTGGGCTCAACTCAATACCGTACAGTATAATTTTATCGTTGGCCATTTTGCGAAGGGCGTTATCAAATACCGTAAAAAAGAAACAACGAAAACAAAAACTCCGTTCTTCACGGCAGAAATTTTAAATAAATCCATCCATTAGTTGAACGCTTTTATTTATACTATTTTAATGTTGTGGTCAATTCTGCCGTTTAATATTACTACAACAAAATAAAAGCTTTTTCTATTAGATACTGAACGATGACGATGATGTCAGATAAGCTTTTTAAATTTTGCTTTCATGTTGCTAAATATTTTCTCCAGTTTTTGCTTAGTTCTTAGTTATAATCAAAAATATACACTGTCATGTTAAACCAGGGACGTAATCAGAACTTTTCTTAGAGGGGTTTTGATTACAAAAATGTATTAGTACCAACATGGTATTTAAAGAAAGAATAAGAAACTCTTTCAAGCAAAAATAATTGCATTATTATTATTCTTGAATGTTTTTATTTGTTTATTTTTAAATGAAGACATGAGTGGATGAAGGTGATAAGTCGCATTTTTGGATTTTCGGTGTTCTAAGCATAGATGAAGGTCTAACGTGTATACAAACCGTTTTAAAACTTAAAACAGCCATGTTTGTGGCTATTTTAGAAATAGAATACTTAAAAAAGTTTGATTTAGTATAGATTTCAGTACAAATGTGAAAGTTTGAACTCAATTTGCTCAAAACTAGATAATTGCACCTTCATCCACTCATGTCTTCAAATAACAAAGTAAAATTCGTCACCATGGCCTACTTACATAGAATTTTTTATTAAGTAACTTTTGAAAAAGAGGTCAAAAATATGACTTTCCTATAATTTCCTGTCAAACTATCCCAATTGACGATTTTGACGTAGAATTACGTCTTACAGCGCGGTTTGTATGGGGGTCATTTTCACGAATTTTTTCAAAGTGATATTTGACACTTTGGGGTATACCTACAGCCTTTAATATTCATCGTACAAAGAAAAAAAGAAATGTTTTGTTGTTGTTTTTGCTTGTTTGATTCGTAATCACGTCGTTCGTTGTTGTACTGTTTTTGTTGTTGTTGTCGTTGTTTTTTATTAATATGCATGTTAAACATACATATATAAATACACATCATTTACGTTGCTTTTTTTCCCAGATAGCCAATCGGTTCGGTTGAAAACGGTGTGCACTTTTAAAAGCACTGAAGCGGACCGTTTCGTTGTCAGCAAACTATGCATTGTGTGTTTCATATAAGCGTACCATTTATTAAGTTGTATATCAATGTTGATTTTCTATGATTTAAATACAAATTCTAAATGTTTGATAGTTTAAATCACTCTTGATTTTAAATACAAATTCTTGTTGTTTGATACTTTAAAATCGTTTATTGAGCTTTATGTCAGGTTAGAACGATTTGTTCCAAAGCACCAACGAACTTTTTCCCAAAGAAACAACAACAACAACATTTTCAATATGAAAAGGCAAACATCACAAGCTGATTAATTAGTTAGCTGATTGATTAACTAGTTAGAGCAATTGATTGTTCTAATATGACCTAAAGCTCAATAAACGATTTTAAACTATGAAACAACTAGAAATTGTATTTAAAATCAAGAATGATTTACACCATCAAATAATTAGAATTTGTATTTAAATCATAGAAAATCAACATAATAAATAACAAGGTCATGTAGAAAACTTTAAGTTGTATATTAATTTTATTTGTTGTTAAACAATTGTAACCTTTTCTTAAAATAGTTTTTATTAAGCTGCAACATTAAACTAAACAATAAACGGCAACTTAACTGCACTACCTTGATTTCAATACAAGATTCAATGCATATTTTTGAGTTTTTTGGCGAACGGGTGAAAAAGAGAGGAAAAAAAAGACAAGAACAAACGACGCATCAAGCGAATATGACATAAATTTTAATTCGATTCTTGATAAATATAAAAAAGGACTTTACAATTATATAGAGAATGGTTTAAAGGTACAAAAACATGTCGTTTTCATACCAGCAAATCAGACGCTGCCGTTTTAAGTACCGTTTAGCTTGAACAGTGACATTCATGGCTTGTTGGGTTGTAATACAATAGAGAATACAGATGCATGTAGCTGGAGAGCCAGTATGTGGCTACAAAAAAATGTACTACTACTAGCCAAGGTTGCCAGTTAAAATTTAAAACAATTCCGACAAAAAATTCCTATTTTGACAGTACCATAAATTAAATACAACAAAAATTACCATAGTAACGATAACACAAAAAAGACACAGTTTCGATAGTATCGTAAGTACAGACGTAGAATTCCTTTTTCTACAGTAAAAGAGAAAAATTCTGGTTTTTTTATTTATATTTTTCAAAACTTTTTTAAAACATTTCATCTTCTAAATAAAAATTATTCAAAAACGAATTTGTTGTTGCTGATGCCTTCTTCAAACTTACTTGATCTAAAAAGCTCACAATTAAACTCATGTTAAAATTTGTTTTGTTTTATAAAAAGTTTTCGTTTGATATATATATTATATCTGTTTATGCTCTTTACTACAGGAAAAATAAATAATTCAAATTTTTCCGATATTTATTTCCATTTATTAAACATAACTTTGAATTGCATTTACTTTTAACCAACATAAAAAATAAACAACAAAATTCATCACTAAAAATATCAAACAAAAGCTTTTTATAAAACAAAACAAATTTTTACATGAATTTAATAAGATCAAGTAAGTTCAAAGAAGAACAACAACAACAAATATGTTTTTGAATAATTTTTATTTAGAAGATGAAATGGTTTAAAATAGTTTTGAAAAATATAAATGAAAAAAAAAACCAGAATTTTTCTCTATTACGATATAAAAAGGAATTATACGGCTATACTTAGGATACTATCGAAACTATTTCTTTTTTTTTTTTATTGTCTTTAATAAAACTTGATTGTAAGAAGTTATATAAAGGTTTTTTTTTTAAACCTATTAACTTTACTAAAGTGCATTTAATGTTCTTTTTTGAGCTTCTTCTCACTGAATAGATACCGAAAAAATCCCCATCAAAACTATACACACTCTGTCAAAAAAGTGCCGAAACATGGGATTGGTAAAATTTTTGTCGCTAAGTTGGTACAACTCTCCTCTATATTGACGCTGAGTTTGAACGCGATCTATAGATTGGTTCGTTTGCAGTGTTCGATGTTGTCAGTTCATCACCAGTGTGTGTAGCGATTTTTACAATGACTTGATATATCGAACAAAGAAATTGTTTCAAATTTTGCATTGCAAATTGAATTTCGTGTTGAATTGACTTAATCAAAAACACTATCATTACGATTTTTTGGTGAACTATTTCGATATCCATGGTCAAATTGAGTTTCTATCACTTAAAAAAAACTATGCATAAAGATGGATACAATTTTTATAAAAATTTATAAAAACCTTTAAGAATTATATCCATGGCAGAAAGAGAAGGAAGATGCATTTTGGACTCCATTCTCTTTCTCATATCCAAAATTGTCAAAGTCAGCTTTTTCGCGAATGAGAACAAAAGGAAATCAATGGCCGGATTCAGCGGAGTCAAAAGTTATTAACTGACTATTGTCGTAAAATTTCTTGAGAAACCCTTGCAATTAAATTATTTACATAATTAAACAATTATAATAATCAATTTAAATAATTTTCAACTTTTTAACGTTTAGAGTAACAACACATTCAGAAAAAAACATCGCTAACAACTAAAGTATCGCTACTCCAACAGTTCACAACAGTTGACTCCACTGAATGCGACCAATTTTCGCTTTCTCATCTTTTCAGATTTTCTTTGAGCTGTCAACTTCGTTTCGACACTTTCGACAGTCTGTCTCTCCGAAATGCATATACCTTCTCTAATTCTGCCATGATTATATCCAAATAAAGACAAAATAAATAAAGAGCCCGTTAGTGTCATTTTTGGCTATTAAGGAAAGGAAAGAAAAGGATAAAGTGATTTGAGGTTGAAAAAATACTTTACCTGAAAGTACAGCAGTGAATCCTTAAACTTTTATGCCTTAAAAATGCAATAAAAAAATATTAAAATTTTTATTAAACACCTTTTAAGGGCAGGTTGTCATGAAGCTCGACCAAAAAACGAAATTTTTTATTTTTTTTCGATAGCTTATGATTTGTAGCATATGTTCCCAAAGCGGTTTGGCCAATAACAATTGCATAAAAAGTTATCACATACGAAAGGAATTCATATTTTCATAAACACACTCGAAACAATAGTTAACCAAATCTTAAAACGCGTTTTCTGGAAAATCATGTTTAGAAACTGGTCTCCACTATATCTCAAGAAATACTCTATGGAATGACTTGGATTTTTTTTTTAAGTAGATGAAACTTATTGGATCCCAAACCTTAATTCAAATATTATTGGCTGGTCTTTTTTAGAGAACTTTCAGGAGTGAAAAATGTGAAAAAACGATTCTTAAAATTACAATTTCGGCCATTTTTGTTATTTTCAACTATTTATTGATATTATAGGTTCAAGCTCCAATAAATATAATATAATTTATAAAATTTTTTTGGTTTTTTATGTCAGATGACATGAACTTGCTGTGGGATGGAGACCGTTAGGGTACCTTTTTTTCAACGTGGCGTTTGATAGCGTATTGACACTTCCCATTACACTTTTATGCAACAACAAAAAATATTTTCCTACACTTTAAGAATCTATAAATAACTTTAAAAAAACTGAAAGTGTCCATGCAGTTCATTCTATAAAAAAAATCAAGGTTATAACCATGTTTTCGGAGCTCTAGATGAGAAACTGACCCTAATATTAGGGCACAAACTAAGGCATATTTGCACCAGGCACCAAACGAGTGACACTCATGCTCAAATTCTCTCTTTTTACGCAGGTTCGTGTGTGGCGAAGTGTTGCCAGGTTGGGGGATTTCCCCTTACATTTAGGGGTTTTTTAACTGTGTTGAGGGATTTTAATGGTATTGAATCTTTAGGGGTTTTTTAGATAGATTTAATGTTTTTAAGGGTTTTTTAGGGGTATTTGAAAAATTGACCTATAGAAATAAAGTGTTCTTACTCTTCCTTAAAATTATGCTAAAACTTTAAGATATAAAGATATTTGGCTTCTTGGGTATTTCAGGAACACTTTTTAAAAACAGCTGAATTGGCAGGACTTTAAATAAATTACCAAACATTTCCCACTTTACTTCAAACTTGCTTCGCGATTTACTTGCAATCGATTGATTTTGTGTAAAAACTAAAAACAAAGCAAGTATGGGAAAAGCTGTTGACACACAATATGTACCCAAAACTATATCAAAAAGTGGGAGACGGAGCCTCCTTTCAAAAGTAAGACTTCATTCTTAGGTCAATTTCACATTGGACAATTAAGAACTATGAAGCAACTTTCTGCCCTTGCTAAAGATGTCCAACAGCTCAGCCCTTTAAACTTTTCAATGGATAGGCAAAACCAAGAACAAAATAGTTTTTGATGGAATTTTCCTCTCATATAGGTCCTAAAAAGATGAAAAAAACATACATTTGATTTTTACCTGCGCTACTTACGTTTTGCAAGCTTGTACATAGAAAAAATTGTTTTGCTCCTGTTCGTTACAAACATTTTTTTTAATCCCTTGAAGGTTTTTCAACCCTTTAGATTTTATTAAAGCTATAAAAAGATAAAAAAAAACATAAATTTGGTTTTTGTCCGCTTGATTTTTTCTCATTTCAAATAATTTTTTGCTTTTCTTCGGTATAAAATCGAAAATCCAACTGACTTTAATGTCAAAAATTTTTCAAAGTTTATTTTTGTCATGTTGGCTTATCTTTTTTTTTTATAGAACTAAACGATTTAATTTAAAAAAGCGTTGCAAAATAATAATAAAAATTAATTTCCAATATGTCCAATATATTGGGGAAATCCACTGGAAGGCTTAAATACATAGGCTTGCATTGCAGTTGCACTACTTTTAAGTCGCCCCCTATGAAATTTTTGTATGTTTTTCAAAAAAAATTTTGGGGGAATTTTAGGGGGATTTAAAATCCAATCTAGGGGTAAATGGTGAAAGGCACCTGGCAACAATGGTGTGGCCTTTCGTCATTCAACAGTCAACCACAGAAATTTTTGTGGTTGAATTTTTGAGTGTCACTGGGGATCATTAATGTGTACCCTGCTTTTATTAAAGATTTTTTGTCCTAAAAAATCGTAATTATTTACATTAAACAAAAAACTGAAAATTACGGCAGCAGAAGGAAGCTTACGCTTTTTGCCACTTTTTTTATACATATATATATACATATACATACATATATATATAAGTATATATATATATATGTATATATATATATATATAGATTTTTCGAATTTGCTTAATGGTTTTTTTAAAATTACAATTCTTTTGCTTCTAATAGTCTTATTTGTATTAAAGCTCATGTAATGTTATTTACCTGATAAGCAATTTCATATTTTGTGTCAATAAAGTAAAAGATTTGTCCTGTTCCCGTGTCAGTAAATGTCCGACCTCTGCATCGAAAGAAGTCCTAGTTCTGGAACACCTTGGGCAGGCACAGAGTACGAACGAAGACCAAATAGGGCACTCGTCAGTTTATTGTGTCCGAATATAGTCGCTCGTTTTTGAAAACTGTATTGACATAATACAGACTTACTACTATGTTTCGGGTACATTGTAGTTAAGACTCAGGCCAGTTTCGACACATCGTCGCCTGAGAAATTTAAAAGTGTCGTATGTGACTTTCGATATTTTTGAGTAAATTAAGTTCAAAGTTTGAGGGCTAATAACTTTGTTTATAGCAAACCGATTTTATTCAATTTTAAACAGGACATGCACTTAGGATTTGGCTATATAATTTGAAAATTGAGAGATCGTACCTTACTTTGGTAAGGACTGAATGTGATATTAGTCTAGAATTGGTTTGTCGTATGTAGCAATTTCACACTTTTTTAAACTAACCTGGAAACATACGACAAAAAGTTTTTTAAAACGTATGTAGAATCTATATTTAAATATAAAAAAAAAATATAATGAGTTAATAAAATATTAAAGTTTGCAAAACTATTGCAGGGCTAAGCTCGGAGCACTATCCCATTTTGAGAGTGGGCGTTGTAGATTCCAGTGTCTTTAATGATTTTTTTTCAAAAAATTTTGTGCGTTGGTTTGTGGCTTTATTCAATAAATAAGTTTGGTGAATTGCTGCAAATAAAAAAATTATTTTATTTTGAAAAAAGTAAAGATTTCTACTTAGTTAAACAATATCTTTAATTTTTCAACATTTCTATATCATCTCATAATACGTAATCATTATGTATTTAATAATAAACAGAAATTATGAAAATGTTTATGAAAAATTATGAAAAACGCTTCTAAAACAAGCGTTTACTTTTTTTATCCAAATTTGCTATGTTATATATAACTTTCGCAGAATCTTTATAATAAATGTTATTTTTCTCATACTTTATGAATTTGCACTTCAAATTCGGGGTCTGTTTAAAACATAGTTTATTAAATAGTTGGAATATAACTTAAAATCATCGTTCACTCTTTCAATAATTTTAAGTTTAACATTACACCAAGAAAAAAGCTTATGTAAAATTAGCAAAAAACTTAGTACAGTTTATAAGTGGCTTTAGCTGTTTTCAGCCTCACAAGTCCTTCATCGAAACACTTAAGTCTTAAATGTTATTCGAAAAAGGTTCTTTCAAAGACATGCATTGCTTGTACATTGTAATATATTATGCTTAAAATTGCTTGGGTGCATAACCATAAGTTTATAATTTCCATAAAGTTCTATCTACTTAAGCAGACTTAGATGGTTTGACTTTTGTTTTGTTTTAGTCGGTATGTCAAGACAAATTTATAGACTTGTTTATCAAAGAGGACGAACTTCCGATTTCCATATTTCTGATTGCCCCGGCTCTAAATAGTTTTGCTTAAGTGAAAAACGAGTTATGAGACTTGACCATTTTTTAAAAGGAAAATATTATTGCTTGCAAAGTAAAGACAAATACAGTACATATATTAACATAAAACAAAAACATACGACATTTCAAAACTAAATAATTTGTTTTATATTTTGTATGAAGGCATGTCGTATAAAACGTTTTGCTACTACATACGATGATTAATTTCCAAATTTGATAATAAGTTGCCACATACTACAAAAAAATTCCTCTGAATCTGAATAAGATATCGGAAAACTGAATACACCAAACGAAAGAGAAACCCTTAAAACATAAGGAACCAATTCTAACTCAAAACCGATAAAATTCCACATACGACACTTAATTTCTCAGTCAACGACATATCAGCTACTTTATTGACACAACATATTTCTCTAGGGTTCGCTAAAGCTCGTTTGCATTCGGCTTAATATCAATGTGCGATTCAGTTTTTATCATAAACTTCGTAGTTTTTCGTTACTACTCGTTGCTTTTAAAAATAAAATTGAGTCTGACACTCGGGACTTTTGTGTCTGAGTAGTTTAATACGGACACAATATGTTTCTCGGACCCTATTGTCGGGTCTGATCCTCGAAACCCCCCTTGATTGTGGGCCTGTGCCTAACCGACGTCAACAACTTTGTTTTTTTGGTTCGTAGCATCTTATCAATATATGAGAGAAGCAACATTATCGGTTATTTTTTGAATTTAAACGAGCATTATTTTATCAGGCTCTCTTTGCAAAAAGAGAATTCACGATATTAATAGAAAATGCACCGTCATACTACACATACAGCAATTAATTCAATTGCACAGATCTGAACGATTTTTTGTTGGGCAGATGGGAACCATTTCCGAAGCAGTTTTCTGTGTAAAATCCAAATCGTATCTGGTCAGAATTCAAAGAGTAGTATGACATGATGAAATAGTAACAAGAATTTAAGAAATGATTTTGTACAGCTTTTATTTAACATCAAAAATAGCCATTATTCATGTACATAACCTTATACATTTCAAAATGCATTATCACGTAAATGACCTACAGCTCCCCAATAACAATCATGACCTCAAATCTGTGTTGTGGTTATGTTCATAGGTTATATTATCATTCCGGTATTAGTATCAAATTGCTGCAAAATGAAAGGAACTTAAATGACTAACATTTGGACAATTTTTTTTTATTACGTTAATAATACCAATTAAATAAAGATCATGCAACCGGCCGGTTAAACATTTCATCTCTCTCTCATTTTTTCTGTCTCTATCTCTTTCTCTCATTATTTCTTTCTTTATAACTCTCTGTTAGAGACAACAAAATTAGAGCGCATATCTTCTTTAATTTTTAGCTCTATTTAATAAAGCTTTTAAATTCCTCTTCGCTTATTATTTGTTTAAGCATATATATAGACAAAAAGCTTTTCTACTTCTGCAATAAAGACCGAGATTTGAATTGAAGTATCTTCATAAAAGCATTGGCCTATAATCATAGTCAAAATAAAAGTCAACTCTAAATTTAGTGCAAGCTTTTTGAGAGCATATTGTATTAAAAAAACAGTCAAAAATGCTTATACTAAATTTAGAGTCGACTTTTATGTTGACTATAATAATGGGTAATAGTTACTTCGCTTGCTAAAAATACTGAATTAATTTTGACACTCACCAAAAATAATGTGGACAAATGCTTTACAAATATCTACTGTAGCAAATGAAAAAGTAAACAGACTTTCAATATGTTTTACAGTATATATCAGGGGTGGGCACGAGTGAGGCTTATAAGAGCCACATTAAGATTTTCAAGACCTTCCAAAAAGCTGCACTGTACTTTAAATAAATAAAAAAAACTACACAAAGTTTAACAAACTCAGCAAAAAAACAATTAAGGGAGCAAAAAATTTTTAATTTGTGCAGTGAGAAGGCTGCAACTTTTTAAAAAAAGATCGTATCGATATTTTTAAAAAATCATTTCAAAGCATAAAAGTTGTAGTCTGATAGCTTTTTGGCCTAAAAATATCAGCTATACGATTATCGTGCAATCTTACTACTTTTACGTACTAGGGTCCACCGGCTTCAGGAGAGTTAAGCCACAATAAATGTTCGATAGTTTCTTGATTTAACTTCAATTTAGTTGTTTTTTATTTTTGTAAGTCAATATTTTGATGAGATATCAGACTTTGAATTGAAAAGGATAATTTTGCCTTTTATCATCGATATCGCAACCGATCGCACAGAAAATTAAAGTACGTTTTTAAAAAAAAAAAATCTTCAAAAGCTGTTAGATTTTTTTAATTTTTCATTTTTCAATCCTTAATTTCGGTTTGAAAAAAGTGAAAAAATGACTTTTCGGATTTTTTAAAAACTTATCTTAATTTTGCTATTATTGCTTAAAGTATCAATGTTTCTAGGTTTTTTTAGCCGTACCCTTAAAGCCCTGACTATTTTAGTCCAATCGTTTGAGCCGTTTTTTTGGACCGAATCGTCAAACTTTGAAAAAAATTAAAGGACGCGTATTGCTTCTTAAACATCAATTACACAGTGTGACGAAAAAAGAAAAAGTTAAAATCACAAGAATTATTAGAAGAAATTCTTAAAGAGGGACATTTTGAGAGTCCATTGCACCTGCTCTGATCCTCAATGTCCTCACAATTTTTTTTTTAATTGATTTTTAAAATGTATGTGTTCGAATTTTGTTGCACTGATCGCTACAAAAACAAAAATTTACAATCATTTATTGCGGTTCTTTGTTGGTTTTTAGCACCGAATTAAAGATAGACGCGTGTCTTGCATAAAAAACGACATCGAGTGTGCCACTATTCTTAATTTGAAATATACTTACTGTCCCACTGTGCACTTAAAAAAAAAATCGGTCCATAGTTGGTTTAATATTTCAAAATTCTGTTCTAAAACAGGTTGGTTATTGTGTTGCTTTTCTAACAAGATATAGATGAGCAAAATCAGCTTGTGTTTGATGAAATGGGAGCATTTTATATTGTAGCAGAAATATTTATGGGAATCAGTTTTTTGCGAAAAAAAAGAATTAAAATTGCCGCTATTAAGAGAATTCTCAACCGATGTCTATATTCTTGGGTTTAATGGAAAGGCATTTTAAGGTGCAATTTAGTTTTGTAAAAAAATGCTGTCCATGACACATTATTTAAATAAAATTGATAGAAACACAAATTTTTTTAAGAAATTTACAAAAATTACAAGAATAGGCTTTGCTATACGCTCCGTTTAGTATTTTTCAATTTTTTTTAAATAATCATATTCTACGTTAAGTTCTACTGAGTATAAGTGAATTTGATTTTCCATTTCTAATAAGGCAAATGGCTGTAAAACATCAATAAATGTCAGCGCAACAAAGTTCGAACACATAAATTTTGAAAATCAATTTAAAAAAATTGTGACGTCATTGAGAGGTCAGACCAGGTGCGATGAACTATCTAAATGCCCCTCTTTGAGAATTTCTACAAATGGTTCTTGTAATTTTCTAGCGGTCACACTGTGTTATTAATAATTTAAGAATAAAAAAAATTTGTTTGCTATTTTTCTTAAAAATTTACTTAAAAAAAAAATCAGAAATCTCGAAAAAATTGCAAAGTTGTGGTTGTCAAACATAAAACTCCGGTTTTAAATTTTTATTTTTAAATTCCAGTACGATCATATTTTAAGAAGTAACAGCCTTTCAAAAATCACACAAAAAACTAAAAGTTTTCTGCTCTCTTGATTTTTTTTGCTGAGCGTATAAATAAAGGCATATAAATCTATTTAAAATATATTTTAGCATAAATCTATCTTTAGCATATAAATCTATTTAAAAAAAAATCTCGAAATTAAAATAAATGATGTAAATAACATATCGCACTTTAACTACAATAGAGGAACAAATTAAAACTTTCAAATTTTGACTTCTTCATGTAAAGCTATTCGTAGTGATTCTCCCTACCAACTGTCAAAATTTTGTACACATTTTTTTCTCTTTAATAAAAAAACTGTTTTGTTTCTTTTTTTTTTTTTTTGTATGGAGTCCTTTGAAAAACAAAATTGGTTTTTGCTTCTCCTAAAAATTTAAAATGTTAGAGTTTTTCCCACCCATCTTTTTGTTACACACTTTAAATAAATAATTCATTTCAATTTTTTTTTAACGCAAATAACATAACAAAACAATGCAAAACAAAAATGAGGTTTAAAAAAATCTTTTGCCAATATTTGAAAACTACGTTCTGTATTGGTTAAAACCTTTCGCAACAATAACTAGAAAAACTACAATTCAACTTTTGTCTGACTTTTCTCCAATCAATCTGAGCTTACTTTGTAATTGTGTCATGAAGAAAAATTACAACATAATTAAAGATAACGTCCAGTAAGCAGTAAGGAAAAACAGGGTTCACATTATCAAATTTTTTCAAATCGTTGGTCAAACAACGATAGAACAACAAGGAATTCCATAGATTTGACATAAATAAAAATTAAAAATTTTTTTTTTTAATATGAGGGCTTTATGAGGGTTTGTAATATGTATAAAGAATAAAAGCAATTATTTACGTTTTTTTATTTTATAAGACACCAGTATATTATTTTTTAGAATATGTTTTTACAGTATTCGCACCATAATTTAAACCTAAGAAACCAAATATATTTTTTTATTTATATAATTCTCATTTCTATGAATCTCAAAAGTGAGAAAACAAAGCTGAAAATTATTAAAATTGGACAAGAAGAACCATTTTGAGTTTTAAATTTGAAAATTTACAGAAAAGATCGTTTTATGTTAAGCATTGTGAATTCATTATGCGAACGTAGCCTAGTGGGTAGAGTGCGTGACCCCTAAGCTAAAGAACCGTGGTGGCCCGGGTTCAATTCCAGCTCAGACAGAAAGTTTTTTCAATTGAATTAATTTTTCTGTTCGGTCCACACCTCTCTGCAGACAATGGCAAACCTCTGGGAGTAAAAATTGCCTTGTAAAGCTTCTAGAGAACATAAGCCGTTTGGAGTCAGCATAAAACACGTAGGTCCCAGTTCTCGGACATTTGTGATCAAACATTTAATAGCGCGCACAACACAATTGATCAATAGAAGCTCGGTCAAAGTCCTTCCAAGGGCTGAAATGGCCTGTTTATTTTTTTTATTGTGCTAAAGAAAATTAATTGTATATATCTTGCGGAGTTATATGTAAGAGCCGGCGTAAATTTTTTGAATAGTTCCACAAAATTCGTTTTGTATTTTTGACTCTCTCGTGTATAATGGAATTTTTATTGTTTAATTAACTAACAGTTTTAATGTTTTACATTTACACTAAAACTGTTAGTTGGCAATTTAAAACGCAATTTATAAACACTATAGGGCTATTCCCGATTACGGGCAAATAGCGTGGCATCGTGGCATTTGCAAAATATGATGGCAAATATTTTCAACACAACAACAAAATGTACAGATTTGCATTTTCCCGACTGTGTCAAATTTGCAACACTAAAATCGCATTGCATACAGTCGAGCATGGGCAAAACTTATTTGCCAATCAATCAGCTGTCACATTTTAACCAAACGCCACTAATAAAACAAAATTAACAGACTCTGATATGGAACTCACTTTGATAAATAATACACTTTGATAAATAATAATGAAAAACACCACAAATACTGTTCGTGTTGTTTTTTTTCCCTCCAAAACAGCAGTGAGTTTTGTTTGCAACAGTGTTCTAAAAAGTGTGCTCACAGTTGATGGCAAATATTTGGTAGGGCATACATTTGCAAAGCTATTTGCCCGTAACTGGGAATAGCCCTTATATAAATTTTAGATGAAATCTGTTTAATTTTTCGAAATCAGTGACCTCTACTTAAGGGGAATGATTAATTTTCATTTAAATGGGAAAATTTTGAAAAAACAGGATAACTTAATTAAACATTGCATACAAGTTGTTGGGTTCTTACACCTCGATTTGTTGACTTGCGTGGATGAAAATCACAAAAAGTGACCGATTTTTGTATGGAGACCTTCAAATAGGTGGGAAAAAGGGGTAGGTACATTTAGAAAAACAATTGTTGGAGTTGAAAAAACAATAGAAAAATCTCATACACTTTCTTCTTGGATGAAATATGAACAATTTTCAACTTTTTTCATCATCTTTTTTACAGGAATTCTCAGAAGAAAGGCAAATAGGGGTTAGTATGTTCAAAAAAAATATAGAGTGAAAACTAAATTAGGAACAGCTCATACATTTGACCCTTTAAACTCTTTGAAGTACCATGGGACAAAATTTAACCACTGAAAAATAAACCTTTGTGGCATGTTGACCCTTGTAAGGGATAACTTAGGAGAGATATAAACTATTTTAGAAATAGCTTTAAATTTTTTGTTTTAAGTGTTTTTTGTAGAAGGACTCTCAGAAAGATGGCAAATGGAGGTGGGTATTTTCAGAACAAATATTGAGGTTTAACAAATTAAAGGATCAAGTTGCACCTTTGAATCCACTAACGACCTTCTTGAAGGAAATATAAACTATTTTTTAAATCTTTTTTAAGTTTTTTTAATAGAACCTTCAAAAGGGCACTATTTTCAACATTTTTTTAAAGTTTTATATGGGAACATCTTAAAGGGTGACCCTTTAAACTATATAACGGGTAAATATGTTAAAAAAAATGTTGGGATAAAAAAAATAATTACACCAGCTCATTGATTTGATCCCTTAAGGGGTCAATTCAGCTGACATATGCACTATTTTCGACATTTTTCTTTATTTGTTAAGTTTTTTGTGGGTGTGAATCCCAAAAGGGTTTCAGATAAAGGATACAATAGTTGAAAGGAAATATTGAAAATGCAAAAAATGTCGGATCAGATCATACGCTTCAACCCTTTAGGAGCATTTCATGAAGACACGAACTGTTATTGACATATGTAAAGGGTGTTTTTATAGAGTGATACAAGTTTAAATCATAATAAACATAGTAATATATTTTTAATATCAATGAAACGGGCTTTATTGGATAGAAAATTTTGTCATTATTTCGACATTAATGTTTAAATATGATTTCGGCCATGTGGCCACCACGGCTGGCGCGTACAAGGCGCAATCTGGAACACTAATTTTCACAAACTTTTCGCAGCATTTGCGGCCGTATCTCGCCGATAACTCTTCGAATGTTGATTTCAGGTGTTCAATTGTTTGTGGTTTATCGACGTAGACAAGTGATTTTACATTACCCCACAGAAAATATTCCAATGGGGTTAAATCACACGATCTTGGAGGGAAATGGTGAAATTATTTTTTTCGTCAAAAGTTTCCTTGAGTAAATCAATTGAAGCGCGCCCGATGTGTGGTATGTGGCTCCGTCCTGTTGGAACCACATATCAGCAAGATTAATGTCAGCTTATTGAGGTACGAAAAAACTTCGAATCACATTCCTATACCGTTCACCATTGACAGTAACATTCTGACCATCACCGTTTTTGAAGACATATGGGCCAATGACTCCGCCAGCCCATAAAGCGCACCAAACAGTAATTTTCTGTGGATGTAATGGTGTTTCGACAAAAACTTGTGGATTCTTCTCATTCCAAATATGACAATTCTGTTTATTTAGGTACCCATTCAACCAAAAATGGGCTTCATTGGAAAATAAAATTTTCCATGGAAATTCAAAATCAATATCAATTTGTGCTTCAGCCCATTCGCCGAATTGGCGGCGCATACGATGGTCATTTGGCTTTAATTCCTGCACAAGTTGAATCTTGAAAGGTTTTAAGCCAAGATCTTTTCGTAAAATCTTCCATAAAGTGGAAGGACACAACCCCAGTTGCTGAGAACGGCAACGAATTGATTGATTAGGATCATCTTCAATGCTCTCCTGTACAGCGGCTACAGTTTATTCAGTGCGCACTGTTCGGCGTCTCACGGGATGCACATTATCAGTAACAGTAATTGTGGTCCGAAAACGATCTATTTATTGTTCTTCGAATTAGCAGCTCTGAAGGACGATTATGTACGCCATAAAAAGAACGAAGTGCACGATAAGTTTGATTAACAAAACCATTATATTGATTAAAAATTTCCACAATTTTCATGCGTTGCTCTGATGTAAGTCGATCCATAATGAAATTTCAGAGCAAATTAAACAATAAGCAATTATCAGCTGTTAAATGGGTGGTCAAATACAGCAGTGATGCCAACTCAAAGTTGGCACTGTGATAACTCTATAAAAAACACCCTTTACATATTTCCAAATTTTTTGTATGGGCACCACTCAGAAGAGTGGCAGTTAGAGTTGTAGATGTGTTGAGAAAATATTATTGATGGCGAAAAAATAATAGGACCAGCTTATGCATTTGCCACTACTAGATCATAAGATTACAACTATAGCACTGGTTTGCAAATTTAAATTCTGAAGAAATACCAAGAACGGCATGCATGTGGGCATGTTAATTTGGACCACCTGAACACAAATATTGCTATATTTTTTTTTTCAATTGTGAAGTTTTTTACATAACGGTACTTTTGTGGATTTCATGTAATGACTTTATTCAAATTCAATAGAAGCTGTAACGGCACGTTTTACGCTGGAGTATCACTCGCCGGACCAGTAGTCCTGTCACAAAATAAATTCTATTTTGGGACCCAGAAATAAAGAAGCTGAAGCGGTTTAATTTTAAATTCAAGAACTCTTATTTATTAAATTTAGCTTCAGTGCTTTTATCTTAGATCTATCTTTAATAAATGTAAAACGTATAGGATGGCGCCTCTTGTGCGGTAAATAACGAAATAAATTAATGAACGAAATGGAGATGGCTTGTTTGCGTCTCTCTCAGCACGGCTTCGTTATCGTTGGGACCACGTACTCTGTAGCACGTCTCGTTGTCCTTTGACACTCTCCGTAGCGCGTCTTCAATATCACGTACGGTGTAGCACGTCTTCGATACAGCTGGGTGGCGTGCTCGCAGCACGTCTTCAATATCGCGTGCGGCGTAGGCACGTCTTCACTATCGCTGGGACTACGTACTCTGTAGCACGTCTCGTTGTCCTTTGGCGCTCTCTGTAGCGCGTCTTCAATATCGCGTGCGGCGTAGCACGTCTTCGATACAGCTGGGTGGCGTGCTCTCAGCACGTCTTCGATATTGCTTGTTTGCGTCTCTCTCAGCACGGCTTCGTTATCGTTGGGACCACGTACTCTGTAGCACGTCTCGTTGTCCTTTGACACTCTCCGTAGCGCGTCTTCAATATCACGTACGGTGTAGCACGTCTTCGATACAGCTGGGTGGCGTGCTCGCAGCACGTCTTCAATATCGCGTGCGGCGTAGGCACGTCTTCACTATCGCTGGGACTACGTACTCTGTAGCACGTCTCGTTGTCCTTTGGCGCTCTCTGTAGCGCGTCTTCAATATCGCGTGCGGCGTAGCACGTCTTCGATACAGCTGGGTGGCGTGCTCTCAGCACGTCTTCGATATTGCTAGGTTGCACCCTTGTGTGTTGCACACTCTAGCACAGCTCGGTCTTCCCTGAATCGTGTGCTCTCTAGCCCGTCTTAGATGCCTTCGCGTTGACCAAGTGCGTTGATTTTGACGCACGTGTCGGCCTCTGTCTTGTGGCGAATGTGTTGCTTCTTTAGGCGTCGAATACTCTGCGTTTCGTAATATAAGTGCGTTGGGTACGACGCACGTGTCGAACTCAGTCTTCTGGGCAAATATAATGTTTTGCCGGACGCTGGGTACTCCGTAGTCTTGCTGGTCTGAGTGCGTTGGTTATGACGCACGTGTCAAACTCAGTATTCTAGGCAAATATAGTGTTTTGCCTTACCCTGGATACTCTGTCGTCTTGCAGGTCTGAGTGCGTTGGTTATGACGCACGTGTCAAACTCAGTCTTCTGGGCAAATCTGTGGTTTTGCCGGGCGCTGGGTACTCTGCGTTGTGTTGAGCTGAGTGCATTGGGTATGACGCAAGTGTCAAACTCAGTCTTCTGGGCAAATCTGTAGTTTTGCCGGACGCTGTGTACTCTGCAGCTTCGTCGGCTTGAGCCCATGGACGCTGACCGTGGTAGCTTTACACTTTGACTCCAAGATGGGCACTCTAGGGCTACTAAAATGTCCACGCCTGTACGGTAGTGCTGTCACAACAAAGAGTCGTTATACTCGGCGGCAGGAAAGGTCCAGGCCAAACCATGCGTTATCCCTATGACCAGTGGCACTATCCAAGTTGTGACAAACAAAGCGTACGTCTGGGTAGTAAGCTAAACCGATCAGTTTCACTGGCTGGGGCTCCTCGGTGCCGTCTCGATGCTGCCGAAGCGAGACCGTGTACACTGTGCTGGATGCTCTCGATGTTCTTAGTCGTTGGTTCTTGGGGCTTTTGGCGCTAGACGCTATGTTGTTCTTATAGCGCTAAGTTCGTCGGCGCTCACTGGGCCGTAAATGTAACCTTGCGCTGACGATCCTACCCAATGTCCTCGTACTGTCTGGAACTCGTTATGCCGGAGCAACTCGTCAAGTACTCGAGCGTGTGGTCATAAATGCGTTGACTCTTAGCAAATCTCTTTAGTTGTACTCTTCTCTAATAATCAAGGTCCAGGCCAAACCATGCGTTATGAATATTAGATTCTTTCCAACACAGAGGACCACGTACTTACAGTTGTCGGGCTTGCAGCAAACAGACCGATTTTCTGTCCTGCACTCCCTTTTATGCTTTGTCATTCTCAAAGCTTTTCGTCGTAAAAGCTCTTCGCGGCCATTTTAAAGCTTTATTATCGCTCGTTTAGATGGCTGCATTGCATGCTTGATGTCTCCTGCTTAAGCTTGATGGGTTTGAGGGTGTCGTTACACCTTACTAGTTGACCCCGCACACGCTTGGCGAGCATGTTTGACGGTTGCTCCTATTATGTGCTCTATGGTTATTTGTGGCTATTCGTGGCTATTTGTGATGGCCATAATTCCTTAAAAATTATGGTCGTTACAAAGCTAAAACTATGCGTTTGATTGAAAGTATTGGAAAGATAAATTAATAGCCTTTCCATTCTTGTACTGTTTTTTTCGATCACGCAGAAAATGGTCAAGTAATAGCTCATAAGAAAAAACTCAATTTGGGTGTTACGTCTACTTACCTCTGATTAAAGGCATTCCAGAGACCAGACATCTCCTTCGTTTTACATCACTTTTTTATATGGGCTCAACGAACTATTGCATCGATGTAATTTAAAGTTAAAAGTTACAATACAGATAATTTGTATTATGTTGACTTTATATGATTTAAATACAAATTCTAAATATTTGATAGTTTAAATCATACTTGATTTTTTTATTAAAAATAATTTTTATTAAAAATTGTTTGATTCGATCCATTGACTAACAATAAAATCTTTACAAACATTTTACTCTGACTGTGTGATAAAAACCCCACCCCCCCCCCCCTGCACCATTTTCAGTTCTTGATATCATGCTATTTAATGAGTCAAATAATTCACCTCGAATTAACGCTTTTCACCACTTTCAATCAGAGAGAATGTTTACAAACAGCTGTAAGAAACTCAAACAATAACTAAGCTCGATACTCAACTGATATGAATTTAGTTCTTAATAAATGAGACAAACATTATTTTTATATACACAGAGAATCACAATAAATAAGGCCAATTAACAGAGAGAGATATGTATATGGAAGAAGACGCAGAAGACTTGAAAATTCTCACAACTCCACTTTAGGTTTAAGCACATATGGCTATATAGAAGAGTGTCTTTTTTTCTCGATTATGCCAAACAGAAGCTTTCACAAACTCTTCAAAAAACGTTGCTATAAAACCAGTTAAGCTTACACAAGAAGCATACCTCGTCACCTTATCAACTCTTACGTTTAAAATATGAAAGTGCTTTTGCCTGTACCCACCACTCAATCTTCGGTCTTATGTTTAAAAATTCCAGTTTAGTTCACTTAAAACCCGCGCGCGCTAAAGAGGTAACGCTACGAAGTAAACAAAAATGTCTAAGGTTATTCTTTATGGTATGGATATAAGTCCGCCTGTTCGTGCTTGTCTACTCACACTAAACGCCCTCGAAATACCCTTCGAATATAAGATTGTTAATCTTATGGCTGGCGAGCACATGACCGATGAATTCCTGAAACATAATCCGCAACATACGGTGCCAGTACTCGATGATAATGGCACTTGGATCTGGGATAGTCATGCCATTTGCGCTTACTTGGTCAGCAAATATGGCAAAACCGATGAGATGTACCCCAAAGATTTGAGTCAACGTGCCATAGTCGATCAGCGTCTACACTTTGATTCCAGCATTCTGTTTCCTTCTCTGCGTAACATCAGCATGCCGTTCTTCCGGAAACAGATAACACTGGTGCCAAAGGAGAAAATCGACAACATCGTTGAAGGTTTCGATTTGGTGGAGACTTTCTTGAGCGACAAAAGTTATCTAGCTGGTGATAAAATGACCATTGCTGATTTTTCTTGCGTGGCCAGCATTACGTCGTTGTCCGGTATTGTGCCAATCGATGCCAAAAAGTATCCCCACTTAATGGCCTGGTTGGATCGCATTGCAGCGTTGCCATACTATGAGGAAAGCAATGCCAAAGGTGCTAAAGCATATATTGCAATATTAAGACCAAAATTGACCCTAGCAAATTAAATGTTATTAATTGAATATATATTTTTGAACAATAAAGTGACATATTGAGTATTATTATATTGATTATTTTGAACATTAAAATGGTATGTTGAAAGAAGTGAGAAAAAACTCTTAAGACCCTCCCAGAGCTGTATTTAAGTGTATTCAAAGTTTTATATGTTTTGTTATTTTGATGACGTCACTTTTAATGGGTGTGGTTTTTATGCAAATTTCTCAAATTTCAAACTCTGAGTACATTTCAAATATCAAAGATTATGTGTAAATCACGCATTAATTTTTGTGGAATTTATGAAGGTTTTGCTATCATGATGACGTTATTTCGAATGGAAGGTAGTAGGTAGGTAAATTTTAAACTTAGGGTGCATAGTAAAGATTAAAACTTATGTGCAAAATTTAAAGTCATTAGATTATTTTTTGTGTAATTTAAAGAGATTTTACCGTTTTGATTAAGTCACTTTGTATGGGAGGTAGGCGAAGTTTTTATCAGATTTCGAATTTAATTTCAAACTCGGAGTTATTATTTGCCATTTAAACTTATTTGCAAAATTTAAAGGCATTGTATTGATATATGTGGAATTTTTGGAGGTAAGCGTGGTTTTTATTTGATTTGGCTAATTTTCAAAAATGATTTTTATTTTTTATTACTTTAAGTTTTTTTTATAATTAAAGTTTAAAAATTGCATTTCTAAATTTTAAGTCATTGGAACAATTTTTGTGTAATTTAAAGATATTTTACCGTTTTGATTAAGTGACTTTGTATGGGAGGTTTTCATCCCTTTTTGAATCGAATTTCGTTCTCAGAGTTATTACATGCTATTAAAGCTTGTGCTAAGCTTGTATAATCAGATGAATTTTTTTGGAATTTAAAACGATTTTACCGTTTGGATTAAGTAACTTTATATGGGATTGTAACCTGATAAGTTGTTAACTATAATCTCTAAATAATAATCAGATTAATGACCAAAATGTGCCTTCGAATCAGGTACTTATAATATCGCAACACTCAAATATTAGTTTTATTTAAAAATTGATAAGATAGCGTATAATTAATTTTTTAAAATCGTTTTTATATTCGTATGATAATGATAAAAATCTCTAAAAACATAACACACATAGCAACAAGATCGACTTCTAAAAACAGTTCAAGACTTTTTGATAAATTATCTTTTATAAATCAATGACGAGAAACAAGATAGCGTTCTCCGTTTCTTCCCTTCTTGTACACTGTGTATAATATAATAATTTTAAAATGTATTTTCATATAAAGTTGAAAATGCTAAGAAACCATTTAAAAATTACCAAAAAAAATAGGAGCACTCTTCTTACTTTATGTTTTCAATTTATATAAATGTTTTACGTAAATTACTTAAATGTTCTTTTGAAAAAAAATTCTGAAAAATAAAAATGTTGATACTGTCAGAACAAAAAGTTTGCATTATAAGAAAAAACTGAGTACGTCATTTTATAGATATAGCTATTAAAATTACAATATCTTATACGCACAGCACGCAATGATGATGAAATTAGGTATGTGTTGCCTCAGCATGAAAAAATAATGTATGTGAAAAAAGTAGGTAGGCCACGCCCCTTTTTAAGCAAAATAACAATATCTCATAACCACGACACGCAATGATTCGGTATTTGTTGGCTCAGCATGAAGATTTATATATTTTGAAAAATTGGGTGGACCACGCCCCTTTTTAGACAAAATTACAATATCTTATACCCACAACACGCAATGATGATGAAATTCGGTATGTGCTGGCTCAGCATGAAAAATAAGTGAAAAAAGTAGGTGGGCCACACCTCCTTTTAGACAAAATAATATCTCATAACCACGACACGCAATGATTCGGTATTTGTTGGCTCAGCATGAAGATTTATATATTTTGAAAAAGTGGGTGGACCACGCCCCGTTTTAGACAAAATTACAATATCTCATAACCACAACACGCAATGATCATGAAATTCGGTATGTGTTGGCTTAGCATGAAAATTAATATATGTGAAAAAAGTGGGTGGGCCACGCCCCCTTTTAGACAAAATTACAATATCTCATAACCACGAAACGCAATGAAGATGAAATTCGGTATGTATTGGCCATGTCTTCATTTACAAATTTCCATCCATTTAGTAATCAACTTGAACTTAATAAAAATGTTTGCTAAATACAATTATTTTGAAATTGTTTCAATGGAAATTAAGTTATTTATTACTTTGAACTTTCTGAATTTAAATAGCTAAATTCTCAAAACTCTCAAAATATACATTCTACTAGAGGTGGGCGCGTACAACATTTTTAAGGCACGACCACGCCCAAACACTTAATTTAGTTTTCGTACTTGCACGAAAACGTACGCACACTCAGGACAAAGAACGAAAATGCACTATTTAAAACTTTAAAAAGTAGCAATGAAAAACGATCCCATATTTTTTTCAAATTATGTTTCAACTTAAAAATATATGAATTATTATAACATTAGAAAGATTTTTTATAGTATATATTAGGCCGGGCCAATTTGTATGGAGCCGAAAAATTCGATTAAAGCCACCCCCTAGGATGATTCTATGGACAATTCTAAGCAACTTTGGTGAAGGAACCATAGGTCTATCTCGATTTTCGAGTCTCCCACTTTTCAAAAAATGATTTTTCCCCTATAACATCATTGATTCAAAATTCGATTTTTTATTCATCGTTATATTATCTTTTTTATGTGTATATGGGGGGTTTTTTGGGTCGAAAAATTCATTTCTGATCTTTATTTTTACCTATGACCACCGCCAGAGGGCGTTTCATGCCTATTTTAACCAAAATTATTTCTGCTGCTTTGCGGACTTTTTATCTCTGACATTTATTGTTCTTAAATTTAAGTAAGTCAATTGTTTATATCCGCACTGAACAAACTCGTCGCCCACCGCAAACTGCATTGATGTGTATTGACGGTCGGCGATGGGTTTGTGTTGTTGATGTTCAGTGCGGCCTTTTGACACTTACTGTCATATGTTTAGTGATTTTTCTCCCGTTTTGGCTTTTCTCTCGCATTCCTTTAACCGCGTTGGTTCGTTTTTTTGCGTATGGAATTTAGTTGGTTTTAAATAAATAAAATTAAAGTAAATTAAGTACAGAAATTGTGTTCGTATTTATAATTGTTTAAACGCGTCAGTTTTTTCGCATACTCCAGAGTGCATTACCCGGCATACCAACAGCACCACCAGACGGCACATCACCAGACAGCCGCAGCAATTAACAACACAAGGCTCCGCCACCAGCAGCAACATCATCCCCACCGACTACCAACGCACCCAGGAGAAACCAGGCAACACCAGTAACACCCACATAGTGTGTAAAAACTAATACGTTCTAACAAGAAACGTAACTAATATAAATAAAATTCTCATCATTTTTACCATTGCGTTTTTACCAATTTGCAGGTGGAAAAAATATATTCGAACCAAATGTTTTAAAATATACTAATTTCAGTTATTTTTTAAGTCTTATGTATGCAATGGATCTAAATGCATTGCCGTCTACATCGCAAACCGCAACAACATCAACATCAATGGTGTTGTTCCTGCGGATTTGTCTCACATTAAACCAGGACCAATAGCACATTCACGTTGGCTCACCAAGGCGAATAGATTGTTGCGGTTGTATGTGTCAACTGAAAATCCATCAAGGAATTTGAAAATTCTGGCAACATACATAATGAAAGTGTATGTGCCGATGCACTTCAACATCAAGTACTATAGTTCGGTGGTCTTCGGTAGTGTATTATTTCACAAATTCATTCGTTGGACACAATATTTGGATACAAATCTACGCCAAGTTGTGAATAATGTCATTAAAGACAATTCATATTACGCACATTCCGAAAATATTCTGTTAGCGATGTTATTTGATGAAAAAAAAGAGACACGAAACATCGCAATCAAGAAAATTTTACACTACCGAAGAAATCTGTACGACCCGGCACATCTTAGAGTTTATCAAAAACCTTTGAGAAACTTCAATTGTACAGATTATACGAATATGATTGATTTAAATAAAGATGATGTCTTATTCGAACCACCGTTTACGCATACCATTCCGTATGATCATTTGGAACAATATATAGAATACGATGATCCACCATTGCCTGATCCAAGAATTCCGGTACACATACAAGCAATGGAAAGACATGTTCAGTTGCTGGCTAGCGTTTCTAAACGTGTTTTACAAAAAAATCGACACAGTGTTATGGCAGTTACATCAGAAAGCCGTGCAAAATACCCCAGACTGGAAAGCAAGAAAGACTTTCAAAAATAACTTATTTCGCTTTTCTTCCACTAAATTAATTTTTTTGTTTTTTTTGCACATGTTCTTAGTTTTTAGGTTGAATTTCTGTTGACAAAAAATAAAATAAAGATCAATATTACCGAAAAAAATTTAAATTTTTCTCAGAAAATAGACGAAAAATAGTTAAAATATGCATGAAACGCCCTCTGGCGGTGGTCATAGGTCAAAATAAAGATCAGAAATGAATTTCTCGGCCCCAAAAACCCCCCATATACACATAAAAAAGATAATATAACGATGAATAAAAAATCGAATTTTGAATCAATGATGTTATAGGGGAAAAATCATTTTTTGAAAAGTGGGAGACTCGAAAATCGAGATAGACCTATGGTTTCTTCACCAAAGTTGCTTAGAATTGTCTATAGAATCATCCCAGGGGGTGGCTCTAATCGACAAAAAATTTGGCCCGCCCTAGTATATATGTATTAGTTTTATGAAAGTAGCGTATGAATTTTGAGGAAATAAAAACATACATAGTTACTAAAGTGAAATTAGTACAATTTTTCTGCACTTTGCTTTTCTTAACCACGGGCACGCACGTAAACGCACGAAGTTTTTTTAGGCACGGCAAAAATCCGGCCCGTGCCCATCTCTACATTCGACGTATAAAAGATATTATTTCGTGCAATTTATTAATATCGCCCATACGCCTCGCGAAACTATTTTTGCACAAGTAAAAATTTTATATATTTAACCATTTTTATTTTTTTTTTATTTAAAAACATATATTTATTTGTATTGAGCAGACACTTCTACATAGAAAAACCTTGATTTTATCCTTGAAAAACCTTGACAATAAAATTTTCTTAGAATTAATGATTATGATAAACATATAAGAAGGAAAAAAAGTACAGTGGAATCGCGGAAAAGTTAACTCGCACAAAAGTTAATCGCTCGGTGTCTACGTACCGCTCTAAAAAGTTAACTTTTGACTTAACTTTGAGCATATGAATTTGTTGAACCAATCGTTTGTTTGGCAACAGAAGCAAGTGTGAGCTCTTATTTGGTTTATTGGTATTCTGAAACTTTTTCGAGATTCTACTGTAAAATGCTTATTAAAAATAGTGTAATTTTGTCTAAAAAGGGGCGTAGTCCACTTAGTTTTTCATATATTAATCTTCATGCTAAGCCAACACATACCGAATTTCATCATCATTCCGTATCGTTGTTATGAGATATTATATTTTTGTTTAAAAAGGGGCGTGGTCCACCCACTTTTTCAAAATATATGAGCCAACACATACCGAATTTCATCATCATTGCGTGTCGTGGTTTTGAGATATTGTAATTGTTCTAAAAATAGGCGTGGCCCACCCATTTTTTCAGATATATAAATCTTCATGCTAAGCCCCCACATACCAAATTTCATTGTCCTAGCATACATAGTTGTCGAAATATAGCAAGCTGCCGGATATTTTTGCTGCAAAAAATATCCGGCAGAAAATAATCGTTATTTTTTGCACAAAAAAATAAACGGCCAAAAAGTACCAGTCAAACTTTGCCTTTTATGCTTAAAATCAAAAATTTTAAATGCAAGCCTACCATTTTCAAGTATAACTAGAGAACATAATAGTTATTTTCGGTCCCTGGTTATTTTAATTCTTCAAAAATACCAAAATGAAAAATTCGCTCATCTTCAATAAAATAAAATTAATCAATCAATTGATGTATCCAATTTTTAATAGCAAATACTGCAACTGTTTCAATTAAACACTTCAAAGAAATAAAATTGAGAGTTGTGCTCTTTGTATTATGAAATGTTTTTTTTTTAATTAATTGAATAACTTAACTAAAGAAGTCATGACGCCATAAACATTTATCAATTTGCTCAATCAGCAACAAATCAAGCCCAATTCATGAAGATTTTTTTGCTTTCAATCCATTTACACGAAAAATAGCCATATGAAAGTGTGTTTGGCTAATAATTTCGTATAAATCATTATAAATATCACTATTCATCATAAAAAACTTTTTAACAAAAAAAAACCACCCGCCAGTATCGAAAGTATCAATTGGCCCATTCACGCTAGCTACTTCAATAGTTCTAGACGCACTAGCTACTTTTTTGACCCAAGGTAATGCATAAAAGGGTCAGTTCAATCAACTTCTATCTCGATTGTTTCTTGTTTATTTTTTTAACGTCTTGACTGACTCATAAAATTTATTCTGACGAGCTCATACTTCGAAGTGACTTATTCGAGAAAACATGACATATAATGCTTTTCCGTTTCGTTGATCAACATAAATAAAATATCGTTCTGAAAAGGTATAAATATATTGAATAAAGAATATCAGTCACTCTGTCTTGTTTTTTTGTTGTGTCAATATCAACTAGCGAAAAATCTAGCACTTCACGACTAGTGAAATAACTAGAGAATGGGTGTGTAAAAGGTAGCAATTGACCCCTTCCTATGACATGCTCGTGTAAAATTCGCCAGTTGAATACATAGAAGGTAGATTGAAGTGGAACTAGTACTGGCTACCAAGGGGCTAGTGAAATCACTAGTTTTGTACTAGTGCCATTAACTGCAAGGCAACTTCAAAACCACTACAAAGTAAAAAATAATTTTAAATTACTTTTCACATAATTCTTGGTCAAATTTGATAATTTATTTATTTATATATATTAGGGCGGGTCAAATTCTGGCTCAGCGAAATTCGTAAAATACATGTAATTTCAAGACTTTTTCTCCACTACAGCATATACAAATTCTGAAAAAAAGCTGTGCGGACTTTCGTAAATAGATTCATACACATACATTCATACATTCATATTTTATAATTGAGAACAAAATCTATTTACGAAAGTCCGCACAGCTTTTTTTCAGAATTTGTATATGCTGTAGTGGAGAAAAAGTCTTGAAATTACATGTATTTTACGAATTTCGCTGAGCCAGACCACCAAAAAATTCGTCCATACAAATTGACCCGCCCTAATATATATATTATTTAATTAGAAATATTGTTATAATAATTTTTGTTCTATTTTGTATTATTATCATAAATATATTAATTTCTTTATGAATATAAAACCTTTAAAGCCGGAGCGTTTGTTTTATAAAAGTCTGATTATATTAGCGCCGACTTTAAAGGTTTTATATTCATGGAGAAATTAATATATATATGATAATAATACAAAATAGAAAAAAAAATTATAATAATAAGATTTCCAATTTAATAATATATATAAATATATTATCAAATTTGACCAAGAATTAATGTAAAAAGTAATTTAAAATTATTTTTTACTTTGTAGTGGTTTTGAAAGTGATTTTCTTTAAGTTTTATTTCTTCCTTTTTAGAGATTATAATAACAATTTTGCCTATTCTTGTAACGAATTTTTGTACCCTAGTGTCAATATTTGAGAAACAGTGTTTTTCTTATAGTGACACGCCCTTTGAAAAATTGTTTGATTTTGTTTTGTTATAATTCTACCTATTCTTGTACCGAATTTTCGTCAATATTATTCGAGTTACAGTGTTTTTCTAAGATTTACACGCCCTAGTTTCCCAGTACCCTAAATTCACTATTAACAGAGCAATAGTGTTTTTCTAAAAGTGACACGCCCTTTGTCTATTACCGCCCACTTTCAACATAGTGTTTTGTAATAATTCTACACATTATTGTAACGAATTGTACTAACCTAGTGTCCATATTATTCGAGATAGAGTGTCTTTATAATATTGGCACGCCCTTTTATCCAATAACGCCCACATTCTTGACTGTAATTTGTAATAATGTTCCTACCCCTGTACCAAATTCCAGTACCCTAGTGTCAATATTAACCACGCTTGATGTACAGGGTTGCCAATATTCGAAGCGCCCATTTTATTTTTAAATAAATCAAAGAAACCACAATTTTTTGTCTGTTCGTCATGAATATCATTTAATTGGGTTCAAGTAGATTTGCTTACATTATTTCTTGAATATGATATCTCGTAAATGGTCGCCATTGGCCTCTACGACATATTGTGCCCGTTTTGCAGCATTTTCCATGGTTTTCTTCAACATTTCGATGGGAATGGCGGTTATTTCTTGACGGATGTTGGTTTTCAGCTCTTCTAGGGTCTTTGGCTTGTTGACGTAAACCTTTGATTTCAAATAACCCCACAAAAAGAAGTCTGGAGGCGTTAAATCTGGTGATCTTGGCGGCCAATCGAAATCACCATTTTTTGACATCAAACGGCCAGGGAACAATTGCTTCAAAAAATCGATTGTAGTGCGGCTTGTGTGTGGTGGCGCGCCGTCTTGTTGAAACCAGTGGTGCCTGATACGCTTTCGACGAACGATTGGCATGAAAAAATTGTTTATCATATCGCGATAACGCTCCTGATTGACAGTAACTCTGTGGCCATTATCATCTTCGAAAAAGAACGGCCCAATGAGCATTTTAGCACAAACGCCGCACCAAACAGAGACTTTTGCATCGTGAAGAGGTACCTCTTGAATCTCTTGTGGATTTTCAGTGGCATTAATACGGCAATTTTGTTTGTTTACCGTTCCGTTCAACTGAAAATGAGCTTCATCGCTCATGATAATTTTATGCCAAAATTGCTCGTCTTCTTCAGCCATTTCGATGACTCTTTGGGCCCATTCCAATCGACGTGGCTTATCGGTAGGCAACAATTTGTTTACCAATTGAATTTTGTACGATGCCGAGCTGCTGAGAACGGCGATTTTGGGATGTTATTGGTGACTGCTCAATACTGGCTCGTACGGCTGTAATATTCTCATCCGATCGCCTTGGTCGCTTTTTATTTGGCTTCTTTGGGTTACCAAGAGTATTACCGGTTGTAAATCTTTCATACAAACGATAAATTGTTTTCTTGGAAGGCGCACTTTTCACTTTATTTATTTTTTTGAAAGCACGTTGAGTTTTCACTATTGATCCCGCGAATGACCGATTGATCCCACAACCTCTTGGTTTTTTAAGTAACCGTTGAGGCGACTCGGCCAACGATCGCTAACTTGGCAATCTAATTTAGTGCCTAGATTTTTACGAAATAAGTTACATTGCGCATGTGAAAATTTTCGGTGTAGTTTTCTCCAGTGCTTCTCAACCTATTTTGATAATTGTTATCAAGTGAGAAAGAGTGCACTGAATATCTTTTAAAGAAATAAACCTGCCTTAAACAGGTGAAAAGATGTATGATGTATTTTGCGCATTGTGATTCATATGCAAGTAGAAGATCCATACAAAAAAAAAGAGAAAAAACTTTCGACATTGTTTCTTTAGGTTTTTTTTTCTGTTTCCACTGTGGTATGATTCGGTCACGTTTACACATGAGCAAAGAAAGAGGAAAAAACCACTCTATTTCTATTTTCAGTTTGCCGCTCACATTGCACTCTCTTCTTAGGAAGAAGAACTAGTGGCTAACTTATTAAGAAAGTAAAAGATGCCAAATTCAGAGTACGCAAAGAGAGTAACTACTTCTGGCTCTATTTCAAGTCATAGTCGAAAAAGGACATGCCATTGAATTTTGAATTTTTTCGTTTATGTTTCACACTTAAGTTAATGAATTAATTTACTTATATTAATTAAATTAATTATTCCTTTTTACGTATTAAAAAAAATTAAAAATTCAAAGTTTCCTAAGATTTTTTGATTTAAATAATTTTTATAGCACTCACGGGCTTACTGCATCACACATCGCTGTATATATTTGAAGAAAAAAAATTTTTACAAAATATATGATTAATAAGTGGGATACAGCAAATCTGCGAGGGGTACAAAAAAGAGTTTTTTGCGGTGATCTCTGCTGCTTTTCATTGGATAATCTATCTGAAATTAAAAAAACAGGGTTCGTTAGTTAATAAAACAATGCTCCTGATGAACGAAGAGATTTGAAAAATTTTGTTTTTTCGATAAATGGTGGATGTTGAAATTCAAATTGCTTAGTTTACCAAAATTTCACCCATATTTTCGACTACAAAAAACAAATATGTCCGACTATGTATATGTTTATATGTTTCGACTACAAAAAACAAAGTTATGTATAAAAAAATTTAAAAATATTTCAAACTGATCGGTAAAGCCGTTCTAAAGCTATAGTGATTTATAAAAAAAATATTTATTTTTCCGAAAATTCTAGCTGATTGTGCCCCCTTAATAAAAGCCAAAAGAAATTAGTCCTTACAATGGTACATGATTTGTATTTCTATTTTGAAAAAGGACCAAGTAACAGTTTGTAGAATGAAAAATTTTCAAATTTGGATATAATTTTATGTTTTTCAAAATTTATTTCCATACAAATTATGTAGAACAACATACTCTTATCTAACAAGATAAATGAACCTTAATTAATTTCAAATCATCTGCTAAAAATTTAACCCGTTATTGCGCTTAAAGTAATAAAATTTATAAATTATTTATGAAATTAAAAGCCTTTTTTACTTCTTTATGAGGTACAAAAGTTGAACTTGTCTGTAGATAAACAATCATCTGCAATCTCTAACATTGCTCTATTGTGATCAATTTATTTTCATTCAACCTTATAAATTTTATAATTCGCAGAACTTTTTTCGATACCCCATGTCAAACGGTATTTTCACTATTGGCAATTGATCACAAGTGCTTATAAGCTCTATATAGGCAGTTCTTAACGTTAGTTTATGTGGCTTCAGTTTTTTTAAAAGTGAACTTAAAAATTAAAATTTGTTAAGAACTCTTTAACTTCTTACTTGGTAACTATTTACTTATTTACTACTTTCCTAAAAAAATTATGCAACAAATTTGAGTTTTAGGAACTGTTGGAGATTTAGAACTGTTTGATTTAGAACAAAATTTGATTGGAAATGTCTTTTATTTGAAAGAAATGCAAATGTTTGAAATTCAATATTATTCTAGAAAAAAACCACTGTACGTAAAATAGTTGTGTTATTATTAATGTAGGCAGTAAGTCAACTTGGCAACTATGGCTGTCGAGAATGAATTGAATAAAGGAAATGATTATAAATAATTACTGATAAACTAATATCATACCAGTAGGTATGTATTATGTCAACACTTAAATAAATATTTATGTATATAAAGCAAATAATCTCATTTTTAATGAATTGACTGACAGGCAAAATGAGAGGCACTTTAGTTATATATACAAGAAAATGCTCTATATAAGTTTTACTTTCTTCTACACACAAATGCATGTGAAAATGTTTATATTAAGTTTTCAAATGGTATGAGATTTGAATGTCTATACTAAAATTACACATAATGAAAAATAAGTTTTCTTTTTTTATGAAACACTTATCTAATATGGGATCACATAAGGGTTTCAGCAGGTCAGGTCTTGAGAAAAGATAAAGCCTCTAAAATAGGTTTTATTATTTATATTTCATATAAGAATCACTTTATAATCCCCTAGATAAATGATCCCGAAATAAATTTAATAATTTTATATTTTTAAGATATATTATTTTTAGAAACTTTTATGTTCATTAAATAGAAATATTAGTATGTATAACCAATTATGTTGTATATATTTAAATATCATAATACATCTACATTATAACCATTCTATTTTGAAGACCTAAAATTTGGCTTAAAGTTCAGATAAGATAAGCATAGCATAGCAATTTAATATCAGTCAACAGCTGCACATCGCACGCTACGATGTCCAAACCACATACAAAAACACTTAAAACATCAAGTTCCAACCACACAGCTTTCAGTTTCACGAGCTCCACTCACCAGCCAAGACAACTGAACCGAACCAAATCGAACCGAACTCAACATGAGCAACAAACTTAAACTTTATGGCTTCTCTCCAAGTCCACCTGTTCGCGCAGTTTTACTCACGCTTAAAGCTCTCGATCTTGAGTTTGAGTTCGTAACGGTGAATACTTTTAATGGCGAAAATAAAACTCCCGAGTATCTCAAGAAGAATCCTACACATACAATACCAACACTGGAGGATAATGGAAAATTTCTTTATGACTCACATGCAATTTGCACCTATCTGGTGAGTAAGTATGGCAAGGATGACTCACTCTATCCCAAGGATTTGTACAAACGTGCAATAGTCGATCAGCGTCTTCATTACGAAAATGGTGTGCTTTTCATGTCCCTGCTGAAGCAGACAGTCTCACCTTTACTGCGTGGCACTGCAACAAAGGCAGAATTCCAAGAGAAGCTTCAATCAATTCACGAGGCTTACGATGTGTTGGAGATCTATCTAGACACAAACGAATGGTTGGCCGGTAGCTCGTTAACCGTTGCAGACTTTAGTATTGTTACGAGTGTTTCTTCCATGGAGACACTGGTACCATTGGATACAGGAAAATGGCCCAAATTGGCCGCATGGATGAAGCGAATGACCAAATTGCCCTATTATGCAGAGGCTAATGACGAAGGTGGAAACATTATTAGAGATATGGTGATGGCAAAATTGGCCCAATTGCAATAATTTCTTCAAAATAAACCTCTTTAGTATTTTATAAAAAGTTAAAAGTAAAAATTTTTGTTTTTATATGTATTACTCAATTTGGTTTTGAGACAAAAGATTTGTTCATTAACAGCTTTATTTTTTAACACGAAAAATTACACTAACAACAAGCAAAACACAAGAAGCAATATTGTATCATTTTATATGGAAAGTATTGCTTGTCGTATCTGGATTGTCGTTAAAAGTATTGTATACTTTTTGGTATCGACATCCCAGCAAACCAAAGTTTCCGAATTCGTAACGAATTCGTTACGAATTTTTCGAAATTATTCCGAAATCGGCATTCGAATTCGTTCCGATTTCGTAACGACAATCGAATGGAGGGGTTTACACGAATTCGCAACGAATTCGTAAAGAATTGGAGTATCGTATTCGTAACGAATTCGTAGCAAATTCGTAAAGAATTGACGTATCGTTTTCGTAACAAATTCGTAAACAATTGAACTATCGTTTTCATAACGAATTCTTTACAATTTCTTAATGAATTGCAGCACCGAATTCGTAACGAAATGAAGAATCATTTGCAACAATCTCTTAATGATTTTTGTACCGTATGTAATAAAAAATTAAATTGCAATTTCGAATCAAAGTTAAGTTAGGGCTTAAGATGCCCCAGACGTTTCGTACAAATGACATGCCAAAAAATATAAATTATAAATGTGAATCTGACATGTCGTTTGTATTTGCATCTGTAAAAATTAAAATTAAAACCATATTTTGTATCATCTGTTTTAAAGAAAAAGTTGTTTAAAATTAAATTATATAATAAACACCTTACAATTTAAATTTGAAAATTTGATTTCGGAACTCTATCGAATTATTTGGAAATGTTCCGAAATTAGTGTTGCGAAAAAGTTACGAATTCGTTAAGAATTCTCGAAATAGTTACGAACTAATCGGAATTCAGACAAATTCGGAAACTTTGGTTTGCAGGGATATTTAGGGATAAAATAGAATAAATAGACTTCACATTATAAAAAAAAATGTTAAAAGCTTCAACAACGCGCATATTTTTTTGTGGCACGCACAGTGCGTTGAATGCGACAAAAATCAAATTCAAGAAGATTGTTATTTCTAAAAACCGGCATAAACAAAAGAAACAAAAATAAATCAGTTATCAGATATCGTAAAAACTTTTGTAACATAAATAAAAACATGCACAATTTTTACACTTTATCTATTTTATTTAAGAAAATAAAGTATTTTTCAAATTAAAAAAGAAATTCAAAAATTATAACATTTGTGATAGCCTAAGCATTGCAAAAATTAAAAAAAAAAATAAAAGCTGACCTCGAGAGGACACCCAAAATTGAAAAACAGCCTAAATGGCCCTTTTTCTAATGTCCGATCTTAAGGGCAAGTTCTCATCTAGAGGCCCAAAAGCACGGTGAAGAAAGTAAATGATCACCTTGAGTTTTTTGTCAGTTATTTATTGAAAGTGTTGGAAAATATTTGTTTTGGTGCATAAAAGTTGAAAAAAGGTACTCAAACGGTCTCCATCGCATAGCACATTCATGTCATTTGAACAAAACCAAAAAATTTTATAAATTAAACAATATTTACTGGAGCTTGAGCCTATAATAGCAATAAAACGTTAAAAATACAAAAATAGCGGACATGTGAATGTTTAGTAACGTTTCTTTCACATTTTTTACTCTTTAAAGTGATCTAAGAAAAAATTTGCTAATATTATCTGAATTCAGGCTTAGGATCCAATAAGTTTTATCTACTTTAAAATAAAAAAACCAAGACAATCTATAGAGTAGTTCTTGAGATATGTGGAGACCACTTTGAAAAACATGATTTTTCAGAAAACACGTTCTAAGAAAATTCCATTCCGAGTGCGTTTATTAAAATATGGGCGCCTTTCATATTCGATATCTTTTTTATGCCATCGTTTTTTAGCAAACCGCTTTAAGGACATATTCTACAAATCATAAGCTATCGAAAAACAAACAAAAAATAATTGAGTTTTTAGGTCGAGTTTCATGAGAACCTGCCCTTAAAAAATGGTATATCGTTAAAAAGGGCTTAATTTTCACTACATTTTCTCGTTGAAGCATTTGGTCTTTGGAGGTCATTTTCGACTAGTATGCCCCATTAGCACGATTTACCCCCCTTTTAAATAACTTTTTATAACCACCCGCGTACTGCATAAAGGACGCTGATATTTTATTTATCAACGCAATGCGTTAGTGCAATTGCGCCATGACGTAGTATGAAAGGAAACGGTTTGCTGATTTAACTTAAAATGCAACACAGCTCTGTATTAGCTTTGTCTATTATAGACACTCCTCAAAAAATTAGTTACAGCGAAAAGGGGAATTTCACTTCAAATTTGCGGCTCTATACCTTGAATTCGAGGGGCTAATTTTTCTTGGACAACATGTTGAAGTACTGTAGAAATAAAAAACATAAGATTGACTTGATATATTTTCGTCAATTTCAAAATATCATAATGGGGTCCCAAAAATTTTAATGTGGGCGAGGAGATAAAAACTTGAATGGTTCCGCAAAAGTATTCCTTATCTCAAACTTGTAAATAACATTACTTTTGTTTAAGCTTTTTTATCGCTCACTTTCGTATACAGCCGATCAAAAATAAGCGAAAACAACTGTGATACGATTTGTCAAAAACGGAATGATTAAAAGCTATTAACCTATTAATGCTCAAAACCCGTTGAGTTTAGCTTTTGAACTTTTCAGCACAAATTTGTATTAATATTAGACGGAAAACTCTGAAGTTTAAAAAAAAATTCAAAGGCTTTGGGTGTGGCGAAGCGTACACTGAGAGAAATATGTGTTAAATTTAAATGAAATTGTGTTCATATCAAACGAATTTATTTTTGAAATAGAGCTTGAAACAATTTCATTTAAGTTAAACACAAATGTTTTTAAAGTTTAATTTAAAACAAAAGTTTTGGTTTTCAGAACAATGTTTTTAAATATACTTTCATTGTAAAAATATAAAGTTTAAATACATTTATTTTAACGAAAAATTTAATGGAAAAACTTTAATATTTAAAAAATATTTTAAAACATATACATTGGTCAGCGTATTAGTTTTGCAGGAATACCAAATTCAGACATGGTGAAGTACAGGTGCTTCCTTATTGGGCTGTCGAAGGCGGCTTTGTAGTCGACAAAAAGATGGTGGGTATTAAGAAGGCTTATCCCACGGTAATTGGCACAGATAGTGGGATCGCCTTTCTTGTGGATTGGGCAGAGCACACTGAGATTCCAATCGTTCGGAATGCATTCTTCCGACCATATTTTGCATAGAAGCTCGTGAATGCATTTAAGTAGAGCTTCGCCTCCGTTCTTAAACAGCTCAGCAGGTAAGCCATCAGCTCCCGCGGCTTTGTTATTTTTAAGCCGAGCTATAGCTGTCAGAACTTCATCATAGTCGGGCAGCGGAACCTCGACGCTGTCATCCGCAATTGGGGTTTCCGGAATATCATCTCTATTGGCGGGATTGTTGTCAGCATCACCATTTAGAAGCTTAGAGAAGTGTTCCCTCCATAACGTCAGTGTACTCTGGACATCTGTCACTAGATTCCCGTTTTCATCCTTGCAGGAAAAGGCCCCGGTTTTAAAACCATCGGCAAGGCGTCTTATTTTTTCGAAAAATTTTCGGGCCTCATTCATGTCACCATACATCTCAATCTTCTCCTGCTCGCGCTTTTCTGTCTCTCTTTTTTTCCGCCTGAAAATATGTCTCTCTTCCCTCCTCTTTTCTTTGTATCGCTCCTTAGCAGCGCGCGTTACAACCGACTGCAGGGTGGCTTTGTAGGCGGCGTCTTTCTCTGCAGTGGCGTCGCGACACTCCTGGCCGTACCACTGGTTTCGGCGAGGGCGTTGGTAGCCAATCACCTCTTCAGCAGCCGCACGCATGGAGTTGGAAATGTGTGTCCACTTCGCGCATATATCATCGATTGGAGGAGTGCTTTGAAGCAGGAGTGAGAGTCGAGTGGCGAAAGCATCGGCTGTCTGTTTCGATTGCAGCTTGTCGACGTCTAGCTTTCTCTGTGTAGGGTTGCGTGTATTCTTAGCTGCGCACAGACGTGTACGGATCTTGGCTGCAACAAGATAGTGATCCGAGTCAATGTTTGCACCACGGATCGTGCGTACATCCAATACACTGGAAGAGTGCCTTCCGTCGATCAAAACGTGATCAATTTGATTTTTTGTTTTTTGATCAGGGGACATCCAGGTGGCTTTATGAATATTGAGATGCTTGAATCTAGTGCTAATTACGACCATGTTTCGTGCTGCGGCGAAGTCAATCAGCCTCATTCCGCTATCGGAGGTGTTGTCGTGGAGGCTGAACTTTCCGACTGTTGGACCAAAAATATTTTCCTTGCCCACCTTAGCGTTGAAGTCACCAAGCACGATTTTTACGTCGTGACGGTGGCAGCGCTCGTAAGCATTTTCAAGGCGCTCGTAGAAAATTTCCTTGAAATTTTGAAGGAAAAAATTTATTAGTTTTTTCATATTGTTTTTCTCCTTTAACCCATTTTTGGTAGAAAATGTTTGGAAAATTATTATTTAACCTTTTAACATCAACTCTTTTAAAAACAGTAACACGCTTACCCCAGTACTGGATAAGTTAGAGACCAATCACTAATGCGTTGAAATGCACTGTTAACCCAAATTTAATAGGGGTATTCACGGGTGTTTGCAAATTGCAAGATTGTGAAAATGCAAGATATTTTGCGCACTTACGCGTGAACATCGATATTGCAACTTAATTGTGCAATAAAAATTATATGTCGAATGAACAGTAAATATATTGCCAACTCATTTCAAAATCACAAAAAGTTGTTAGAATCAACGTGCAAACTTAAACTTTTTAAAGTTTTACCCAGGTGGCAACTATGTTTGAGAACAACCAAAACATGAATCAGCTGTTTAGCATCACTGCTTGTACGTTCTCGCAATAGGTTTGGGCAGAGCGTAATTCAAGAAAAGTTCCAAAATTGAGTCTAATGTGTTTGTTGTTGGAGTGATGCGAAAGTTCGCAATCTTGCATTTTTGCATCGTCGCAACTGCGTTTTGCATCAACCAGTGTATACCCCTAATGTCATGTTCACTTTGCAAAACCACGCTAGGGTTTTGCTCTTATCCCCTGTATATTCAGTGTTTAACTGAAGAATTATATTCAGTGTTTAACTGTGTTATAAAACAAAATAACTCATCTTAGTGGCATCTTTTAATTTTTTTTTTTAAATACTGCACGAACTGGTGCTAAAAAGTAAACAAAAAGGCTTTAAATCTTAAGTTTATAACTTTTTTTGGAAAAAGCATACTTTTGGCTTTCTCACAATGGATTGGAAGCAAAAGCTTTACAGTGACTACGGATTTGTGAGAAAGGCTAAGTTCCTAAATGCATTTATGCAATGCATCAGTGTGTTTCATTTCGAATTGGTCTTTAATGGGTTAAGGAATTACCTTCGACTGGATCGAATTTAAAATACCCCACAGTATATTCGAAATTATGCATGTTTTGAAGGTTTTATGACGTCACTTCGTACAGAGGATGGGCGTGGTAGGCATAATACCAGTAGGTATGTATTATGTCAACACTTAAATAAATATTTATGTATATAAAGCAAATAATCTCATTTTTAATGAATTGACTGACAGGCAAAATGAGAGGCACTTTAGTTATATATACAAGAAAATGCTCTATATAAGTTTTACTTTCTTCTACACACAAATGCATGTGAAAATGTTTATATTAAGTTTTCAAATGGTATGAGATTTGAATGTCTATACTAAAATTACACATAATGAAAAATAAGTTTTCTTTTTTTATGAAACACTTATCTAATATGGGATCACATAAGGGTTTCAGCAGGTCAGGTCTTGAGAAAAGATAAAGCCTCTAAAATAGGTTTTATTATTTATATTTCATATAAGAATCACTTTATAATCCCCTAGATAAATGATCCCGAAATAAATTTAATAATTTTATATTTTTAAGATATATTATTTTTAGAAACTTTTATGTTCATTAAATAGAAATATTAGTATGTATAACCAATTATGTTGTATATATTTAAATATCATAATACATCTACATTATAACCATTCTATTTTGAAGACCTAAAATTTGGCTTAAAGTTCAGATAAGATAAGCATAGCATAGCAATTTAATATCAGTCAACAGCTGCACATCGCACGCTACGATGTCCAAACCACATACAAAAACACTTAAAACATCAAGTTCCAACCACACAGCTTTCAGTTTCACGAGCTCCACTCACCAGCCAAGACAACTGAACCGAACCAAATCGAACCGAACTCAACATGAGCAACAAACTTAAACTTTATGGCTTCTCTCCAAGTCCACCTGTTCGCGCAGTTTTACTCACGCTTAAAGCTCTCGATCTTGAGTTTGAGTTCGTAACGGTGAATACTTTTAATGGCGAAAATAAAACTCCCGAGTATCTCAAGAAGAATCCTACACATACAATACCAACACTGGAGGATAATGGAAAATTTCTTTATGACTCACATGCAATTTGCACCTATCTGGTGAGTAAGTATGGCAAGGATGACTCACTCTATCCCAAGGATTTGTACAAACGTGCAATAGTCGATCAGCGTCTTCATTACGAAAATGGTGTGCTTTTCATGTCCCTGCTGAAGCAGACAGTCTCACCTTTACTGCGTGGCACTGCAACAAAGGCAGAATTCCAAGAGAAGCTTCAATCAATTCACGAGGCTTACGATGTGTTGGAGATCTATCTAGACACAAACGAATGGTTGGCCGGTAGCTCGTTAACCGTTGCAGACTTTAGTATTGTTACGAGTGTTTCTTCCATGGAGACACTGGTACCATTGGATACAGGAAAATGGCCCAAATTGGCCGCATGGATGAAGCGAATGACCAAATTGCCCTATTATGCAGAGGCTAATGACGAAGGTGGAAACATTATTAGAGATATGGTGATGGCAAAATTGGCCCAATTGCAATAATTTCTTCAAAATAAACCTCTTTAGTATTTTATAAAAAGTTAAAAGTAAAAATTTTTGTTTTTATATGTATTACTCAATTTGGTTTTGAGACAAAAGATTTGTTCATTAACAGCTTTATTTTTTAACACGAAAAATTACACTAACAACAAGCAAAACACAAGAAGCAATATTGTATCATTTTATATGGAAAGTATTGCTTGTCGTATCTGGATTGTCGTTAAAAGTATTGTATACTTTTTGGTATCGACATCCCAGCAAACCAAAGTTTCCGAATTCGTAACGAATTCGTTACGAATTTTTCGAAATTATTCCGAAATCGGCATTCGAATTCGTTCCGATTTCGTAACGACAATCGTATGGAGGGGTTTACACGAATTCGCAACGAATTCGTAAAGAATTGGAGTATCGTATTCGTAACGAATTCGTAGCAAATTCGTAAAGAATTGACGTATCGTTTTCGTAACAAATTCGTAAACAATTGAACTATCGTTTTCATAACGAATTCTTTACAATTTCTTAATGAATTGCAGCACCGAATTCGTAACGAAATGAAGAATCATTTGCAACAATCTCTTAATGATTTTTGTACCGTATGTAATAAAAAATTAAATTGCAATTTCGAATCAAAGTTAAGTTAGGGCTTAAGATGCCCCAGACGTTTCGTACAAATGACATGCCAAAAAATATAAATTATAAATGTGAATCTGACATGTCGTTTGTATTTGCATCTGTAAAAATTAAAATTAAAACCATATTTTGTATCATCTGTTTTAAAGAAAAAGTTGTTTAAAATTAAATTATATAATAAACACCTTACAATTTAAATTTGAAAATTTGATTTCGGAACTCTATCGAATTATTTGGAAATGTTCCGAAATTAGTGTTGCGAAAAAGTTACGAATTCGTTAAGAATTCTCGAAATAGTTACGAACTAATCGGAATTCAGACAAATTCGGAAACTTTGGTTTGCAGGGATATTTAGGGATAAAATAGAATAAATAGACTTCACATTATAAAAAAAAATGTTAAAAGCTTCAACAACGCGCATATTTTTTTGTGGCACGCACAGTGCGTTGAATGCGACAAAAATCAAATTCAAGAAGATTGTTATTTCTAAAAACCGGCATAAACAAAAGAAACAAAAATAAATCAGTTATCAGATATCGTAAAAACTTTTGTAACATAAATAAAAACATGCACAATTTTTACACTTTATCTATTTTATTTAAGAAAATAAAGTATTTTTCAAATTAAAAAAGAAATTCAAAAATTATAACATTTGTGATAGCCTAAGCATTGCAAAAATTAAAAAAAAAAATAAAAGCTGACCTCGAGAGGACACCCAAAATTGAAAAACAGCCTAAATGGCCCTTTTTCTAATGTCCGATCTTAAGGGCAAGTTCTCATCTAGAGGCCCAAAAGCACGGTGAAGAAAGTAAATGATCACCTTGAGTTTTTTGTCAGTTATTTATTGAAAGTGTTGGAAAATATTTGTTTTGGTGCATAAAAGTTGAAAAAAGGTACTCAAACGGTCTCCATCGCATAGCACATTCATGTCATTTGAACAAAACCAAAAAATTTTATAAATTAAACAATATTTACTGGAGCTTGAGCCTATAATAGCAATAAAACGTTAAAAATACAAAAATAGCGGACATGTGAATGTTTAGTAACGTTTCTTTCACATTTTTTACTCTTTAAAGTGATCTAAGAAAAAATTTGCTAATATTATCTGAATTCAGGCTTAGGATCCAATAAGTTTTATCTACTTTAAAATAAAAAAACCAAGACAATCTATAGAGTAGTTCTTGAGATATGTGGAGACCACTTTGAAAAACATGATTTTTCAGAAAACACGTTCTAAGAAAATTCCATTCCGAGTGCGTTTATTAAAATATGGGCGCCTTTCATATTCGATATCTTTTTTATGCCATCGTTTTTTAGCAAACCGCTTTAAGGACATATTCTACAAATCATAAGCTATCGAAAAACAAACAAAAAATAATTGAGTTTTTAGGTCGAGTTTCATGAGAACCTGCCCTTAAAAAATGGTATATCGTTAAAAAGGGCTTAATTTTCACTACATTTTCTCGTTGAAGCATTTGGTCTTTGGAGGTCATTTTCGACTAGTATGCCCCATTAGCACGATTTACCCCCCTTTTAAATAACTTTTTATAACCACCCGCGTACTGCATAAAGGACGCTGATATTTTATTTATCAACGCAATGCGTTAGTGCAATTGCGCCATGACGTAGTATGAAAGGAAACGGTTTGCTGATTTAACTTAAAATGCAACACAGCTCTGTATTAGCTTTGTCTATTATAGACACTCCTCAAAAAATTAGTTACAGCGAAAAGGGGAATTTCACTTCAAATTTGCGGCTCTATACCTTGAATTCGAGGGGCTAATTTTTCTTGGACAACATGTTGAAGTACTGTAGAAATAAAAAACATAAGATTGACTTGATATATTTTCGTCAATTTCAAAATATCATAATGGGGTCCCAAAAATTTTAATGTGGGCGAGGAGATAAAAACTTGAATGGTTCCGCAAAAGTATTCCTTATCTCAAACTTGTAAATAACATTACTTTTGTTTAAGCTTTTTTATCGCTCACTTTCGTATACAGCCGATCAAAAATAAGCGAAAACAACTGTGATACGATTTGTCAAAAACGGAATGATTAAAAGCTATTAACCTATTAATGCTCAAAACCCGTTGAGTTTAGCTTTTGAACTTTTCAGCACAAATTTGTATTAATATTAGACGGAAAACTCTGAAGTTTAAAAAAAAATTCAAAGGCTTTGGGTGTGGCGAAGCGTACACTGAGAGAAATATGTGTTAAATTTAAATGAAATTGTGTTCATATCAAACGAATTTATTTTTGAAATAGAGCTTGAAACAATTTCATTTAAGTTAAACACAAATGTTTTTAAAGTTTAATTTAAAACAAAAGTTTTGGTTTTCAGAACAATGTTTTTAAATATACTTTCATTGTAAAAATATAAAGTTTAAATACATTTATTTTAACGAAAAATTTAATGGAAAAACTTTAATATTTAAAAAATATTTTAAAACATATACATTGGTCAGCGTATTAGTTTTGCAGGAATACCAAATTCAGACATGGTGAAGTACAGGTGCTTCCTTATTGGGCTGTCGAAGGCGGCTTTGTAGTCGACAAAAAGATGGTGGGTATTAAGAAGGCTTATCCCACGGTAATTGGCACAGATAGTGGGATCGCCTTTCTTGTGGATTGGGCAGAGCACACTGAGATTCCAATCGTTCGGAATGCATTCTTCCGACCATATTTTGCATAGAAGCTCGTGAATGCATTTAAGTAGAGCTTCGCCTCCGTTCTTAAACAGCTCAGCAGGTAAGCCATCAGCTCCCGCGGCTTTGTTATTTTTAAGCCGAGCTATAGCTGTCAGAACTTCATCATAGTCGGGCAGCGGAACCTCGACGCTGTCATCCGCAATTGGGGTTTCCGGAATATCATCTCTATTGGCGGGATTGTTGTCAGCATCACCATTTAGAAGCTTAGAGAAGTGTTCCCTCCATAACGTCAGTGTACTCTGGACATCTGTCACTAGATTCCCGTTTTCATCCTTGCAGGAAAAGGCCCCGGTTTTAAAACCATCGGCAAGGCGTCTTATTTTTTCGAAAAATTTTCGGGCCTCATTCATGTCACCATACATCTCAATCTTCTCCTGCTCGCGCTTTTCTGTCTCTCTTTTTTTCCGCCTGAAAATATGTCTCTCTTCCCTCCTCTTTTCTTTGTATCGCTCCTTAGCAGCGCGCGTTACAACCGACTGCAGGGTGGCTTTGTAGGCGGCGTCTTTCTCTGCAGTGGCGTCGCGACACTCCTGGCCGTACCACTGGTTTCGGCGAGGGCGTTGGTAGCCAATCACCTCTTCAGCAGCCGCACGCATGGAGTTGGAAATGTGTGTCCACTTCGCGCATATATCATCGATTGGAGGAGTGCTTTGAAGCAGGAGTGAGAGTCGAGTGGCGAAAGCATCGGCTGTCTGTTTCGATTGCAGCTTGTCGACGTCTAGCTTTCTCTGTGTAGGGTTGCGTGTATTCTTAGCTGCGCACAGACGTGTACGGATCTTGGCTGCAACAAGATAGTGATCCGAGTCAATGTTTGCACCACGGATCGTGCGTACATCCAATACACTGGAAGAGTGCCTTCCGTCGATCAAAACGTGATCAATTTGATTTTTTGTTTTTTGATCAGGGGACATCCAGGTGGCTTTATGAATATTGAGATGCTTGAATCTAGTGCTAATTACGACCATGTTTCGTGCTGCGGCGAAGTCAATCAGCCTCATTCCGCTATCGGAGGTGTTGTCGTGGAGGCTGAACTTTCCGACTGTTGGACCAAAAATATTTTCCTTGCCCACCTTAGCGTTGAAGTCACCAAGCACGATTTTTACGTCGTGACGGTGGCAGCGCTCGTAAGCATTTTCAAGGCGCTCGTAGAAAATTTCCTTGAAATTTTGAAGGAAAAAATTTATTAGTTTTTTCATATTGTTTTTCTCCTTTAACCCATTTTTGGTAGAAAATGTTTGGAAAATTATTATTTAACCTTTTAACATCAACTCTTTTAAAAACAGTAACACGCTTACCCCAGTACTGGATAAGTTAGAGACCAATCACTAATGCGTTGAAATGCACTGTTAACCCAAATTTAATAGGGGTATTCACGGGTGTTTGCAAATTGCAAGATTGTGAAAATGCAAGATATTTTGCGCACTTACGCGTGAACATCGATATTGCAACTTAATTGTGCAATAAAAATTATATGTCGAATGAACAGTAAATATATTGCCAACTCATTTCAAAATCACAAAAAGTTGTTAGAATCAACGTGCAAACTTAAACTTTTTAAAGTTTTACCCAGGTGGCAACTATGTTTGAGAACAACCAAAACATGAATCAGCTGTTTAGCATCACTGCTTGTACGTTCTCGCAATAGGTTTGGGCAGAGCGTAATTCAAGAAAAGTTCCAAAATTGAGTCTAATGTGTTTGTTGTTGGAGTGATGCGAAAGTTCGCAATCTTGCATTTTTGCATCGTCGCAACTGCGTTTTGCATCAACCAGTGTATACCCCTAATGTCATGTTCACTTTGCAAAACCACGCTAGGGTTTTGCTCTTATCCCCTGTATATTCAGTGTTTAACTGAAGAATTATATTCAGTGTTTAACTGTGTTATAAAACAAAATAACTCATCTTAGTGGCATCTTTTAATTTTTTTTTTTAAATACTGCACGAACTGGTGCTAAAAAGTAAACAAAAAGGCTTTAAATCTTAAGTTTATAACTTTTTTTGGAAAAAGCATACTTTTGGCTTTCTCACAATGGATTGGAAGCAAAAGCTTTACAGTGACTACGGATTTGTGAGAAAGGCTAAGTTCCTAAATGCATTTATGCAATGCATCAGTGTGTTTCATTTCGAATTGGTCTTTAATGGGTTAAGGAATTACCTTCGACTGGATCGAATTTAAAATACCCCACAGTATATTCGAAATTATGCATGTTTTGAAGGTTTTATGACGTCACTTCGTACAGAGGATGGGCGTGGTTCTTATCTAATTTTGCAATAACTTAAATGTAGAACACGTTTAAGATATGAAAGATTATGTGTTAAATATGCTATTAGTCCACACATTTTTGTGGAATTTATAAAAATAATGCTTTTTTAATGATGTCACTTTGTATGGGAGATTGACCGACTTTTTAAATGCTTTTGTCAATTTTAAAACTCAAATTGAATTTTAATATTCTTAGCATATGTGCATAGTTTTAATTTATTAAATTAATTTTTGTGGTATTTTTAGAGACTTAACCGTTTTCATATAGTTACTTTGTATGAGACGCAGACGTGGTTTTTATACTATTTTGACCAATTTTCGAATATATGGTTAATATTTGAGACCAACGCCTATGTGCAAAATTTCAAGTAATTTTTAGATTTTGTGGCATTAAAAGATACTTTAACGATTTGTTAAAGTAACTTTGTATGGGAGGTAGTCGTGGTTTTTATCCGATTTTGCTCATTCTCGACCATTATCTTTTTTTTAATATAAGCTTAATACATACCCAGTTTTAATACAAAGCTTCAAAATTGCGGCTGTAATGGAGTCGACAGCAGAGGGGCATGACGAAATCCACTCAGGAGGTGGTGCTGATCAAGAATATATAATACTTTTCTATACCTGCCACGCCTCCTTATCAGCGTTACAAACGGAGAGACAAATTTACTAGTTATACCCCTTACGCAGTATGTGTGGGGGTATAAAAATGGATAGTGGCATTCAAATTGCACTTTTGCTCTAAACAAGTGTTTTTATTGCCTGATTGCTTACTGTTTAACGTATTAAGTGGTTGATTTTACTTTTTTTTATAAAATGTTATTTGTTTTTACACAATTTATTTGCTAAATCATTCAATAACCAGTCAAACGATGATAAGATTTTAGTCGCATTGTAAAAAACACATGAGTGGCATGAGTGACATAACCTAAAAGGGTATTCATTAGTATGTCATGGTACATTGACATTGTATTTTAAAAGCACTTTATAGACTTCTATATATTTACGAAGCACGGTTATTTATCTAATTTTAAGATTATTTTACTCTACATTAATTCAGCATCGTCACTTTTAAAGATTACACCTGATAATTAGTGCATTACAAAGCCGCCAGGTGCAATTAAAGGGTAGATGTAAAAGTAATTAAAGAAAGGTAATATCATAGAGTTTGTAATAATAACACTGTATTTCTGTTTCAAGCTTAACAGAATGTAAATCAAAATGCAGTAATAACAAAGGACCGAAAATAACGATTAGGTATCGCTTACAATCAATCATTTTATAACAAAAACTGTAGTTAATAAAAATTATAAAAAAAATATTTTTTATCAGAATTTTTTTTTTAATCATTGAAAATATTATTTTGATTTGATATTTTTTTTATTAGAAAAAATAATATGTTTTAAATTAATATTTTTCGATCAGAAACAAACATTTTTTTTTGAATTGATATTTTTACAAACAAAAATAAAAATTAGTTTTTAATAGTTATTAATTTTGTCTGAAATCAGTGGCGTGATATGGACCCGTAGCCATGGACACATTACCAAATATTTTACGTTGTTGTGAATTGATTTTAATTTAAGTTAAGCACCAATGCAAATGTATACATATGTATTGCCAAAAAATCTTCATTTTCTCAAGAAAGTTCCCAAATTTGATTTAGTTCAGTGTTTAATTTTTCTAAATCGGTCAACAATTACTAGAAATATAGTGACATGTGAGGCTGTGAAACAAGACATTCGGCTTCACAAAACAGTCATCAGGTATTCAAAAGTATACTTTTTAATGTTATTATATTTTTTAAGAACCCTTTCTCTCGACAACCAAAAGCTTTCTACGCCACTGTCTGAAATAAATACTGTGCTGATTTATATATTAATGATAAAAATAAATTATCTTTCGAGAATTAATTGCATTAAGAAAATTATTGTAAATAATTACTGATAAACTAATATCATACCAGTATATAGTATATAAGCCAGTGACGGATTATCCATAAGGCAAACTAGGCACGTTAAAAAATAATTAAGTACCTACTTAATAAAAAATTCAGATTTTCTGTGTCACACAAGTGTCTTTAGGGTAAGCAAAAAAAAACATCTGCAAAAAACAGCAACACAAACCGAACATCGAGAGCAATCCTGAGCAGAAACGTTGTGCAGGAACTAGTTGCTACACAGTTTGAAAAAAGATGATTTACTTTGAAATATTTTTAACTTTTTCAGATTCCAACTGGAATTTATTTTAGCCGAACTATTTATTCACGATATTAAAAAAAAAGAAGCTATGAGAAAGTTTGTTAATTTTTCCAAAGAAAGTCAGGTATATCAAATTCCACCGTTGACATATAACTTGAGGCATGTAGTAACTTTAAGGAAATGCATTTCATCGATATTTTAAAGTTTTTATTTATTTTTTCTGGTAAACTAACATATAATGACTTTATTTCTCTATTTAAAATTTTATATGAAATTAACTTAACTTACTATCTTTAAACTACGAAGATGTCATTGGCCCAAAATACACTATAGTACTCAGTCTGCGTGAAACCGGGTTTCAAGATGAGGCAAGCAACGTGAGGTGGATGAATTTTCACGCACCGAAAAAGTTGTAGTGAGGATGGACTGACTCGCACAGGGTTAGGTGTAGGACCAACACAATCGGACACAGTTCATGTACACAAGCCAAAACTGATTTCACGCAGACTGACCAGTACAGTGTGTTTTTGAATAACTGAATTCTCACGTAGACTTTATTTATTTTTAAGGGGGTGCCAATGAGATGCTTGGCTAGGTCACTCTCGACATTTAATCCGCCTCTGATGTAAGCACTTGAATAAATATTTATTTATACGAAGCAAACAATCTAATTTTTCATTGAATTAACCAACAGACAAAATGAGAGACACTTTACTTAAATAAGAAAATGTCTGTAAATATGGTGTACTTTCAACTAAAATATACAAATGAATTTCGAAAATGCATTTCTAAGAACAACTTTCTAATCCCCTAGATAAATGATCCCGGACTAGTATTTGTTTTTTTTTTTTTTGTAAACTGCTTTTTCAAAAAATATTTTAAAAGTTTTTGTTTTTAAGGTAAATTATTTTAAATCATTTTTATGTTCATTCAATGTATTTATTGAAATGTCATACATCGACATTAAAACTATTATGTTTTGAAGACCTAAAATTAAGCGCAAAGCTCAGATAAGATAAAATAAGATCGCATAGCAATTTAGTATCAGACAACAGCTGATAAGCGCACGCTCAGATGTCGAAGAAGCATACCTACAAAAAACCTTAGAACATCTAGTTCCAACCACACAGCTTTCAGTTTTACGCGCTCAACTCACCAGCCAAGGCAACCGAAACGAACCAAATCGAACCGAACTCAACATGAGCAAAAAACTTAAACTTTATGGCATCTCTCGAAGTCCACCTGTTCGCGCTGTTTTACTCACGCTTAAAGCTCTCGATCTTGAATTTGAGTTCGTAACGGTGAATACTTTTAATAGCGAAAATAAAACTCCCGAGTATCTCAAGAAGAATCCTACACATACAATACCAACACTGGAGGATAATGAAAAATTCCTTTATGACTCACATGCAATTTGCATCTATCTGGTGAGAAAGTATGGCAAGGATGACTCACTCTATCCCAAGGATTTGTACAAACGTGCCATAGTCGATCAGCGTCTTCATTACGAAAATGGTGTGCTTTTCATGTCCCTGCTGAAGCAGACAGTCTCGCCTTTACTGCGTGGCACTGCAACAAAGGCAGAATTCCAAGAGAAGCTTCAATCAATTCACGAGGCTTACGATGTGTTGGAGATCTTTCTAGACACAAACGCGTGGATGTTTGATCGTCTAAATTGATGGTTAACTTTTGTTTCAACGATTTTTTCCACCGCCTTTTCCCTCCACACACGAACCTTTTGGTATTCCTTCACCATCTCAGCACACGTCTGAAAAATTTGGGTCTTTGCTTTTGCGACAGGCTTTGACGTTAAGGTCTAAATGTTCTTGATCAAAGGAGAAAAAAAGGAGGAAAAAAAATTTATTTATTTCACGTCTTCAGCCCGACACAACTGTTGAAAATGTATTGACTTTTATCAAACATAATAAATTGTTGAGTCAAAATGCATTTTGCTCATGCAAAAAAAATAGGTAATAAACCTTCCCATGCTTCCTTTCTTCTTACAGTTCCAGCTGAAGAGTTTGCAACTGTTCTAAACTCTAATTTGTGGACTGATAATATACTCGTTACAGAGTTTCAGCCTAAGAATAAGCCTAGAGGGACGACTCAAGCCGCTCGTCAATCCCAAAAAAACTGAATAGGTTATCCCTTTACTATCAAAATGTAAGGGGATTACGCTCTAAGACGCGAGACATATTTTTAATGTCTCAGAATTTCTCTGAGGATATTATCGCACTGACTGAAACTTGGTTAAACGGAAGCATTACTGACTTAGAATTGTTTGATAACAGTTTTAAAGTTTATAGAAGAGATAGACATGCTGACAATACTTCTGCTGTCGGTGGAGGTGTCTTATTAGCTGTAAGGAACTCCTTCGTTAGTTCCATTATTGTTATTCCCTGATCTGCTAACATCGAACTTATGTGCGTCAAGGTTGTACATTGCAATTCTAATGTATATCTTATTAATGCATACTTTCCTCCTAAGAGCAGTGTAGAAGTTTATGCAAGCCTTGCGGATTGCATAGAATATGTCATAAGCAGAATTGACGTTAATGACGACATTTTATTGTTAAGTGATTTTAATCTGCCTGACTTGAAATGGGAATCTTCGGACGATGATACATATTTTTGTGCATCTAATTCGAAGACTCGCCAAGAGCATATATTTGTTGATAATATATGTTCTGACTTACAACAAGTGAGTTGTATTTATAATAGTCGTGAAAGACTTCTTGACCTGGTCTTAACTACAGATAGTAACAATGTGATTGTTGAGAGGGCCCCTCATGTTTTGACTGCTGTTGATGAATACCATCCACCATTGAGCATATGGTACAAATCAGACAGGAATAATATAGTAAAGTCTAACTCAATAGATAAAGTTTATGAATTCAATTTTAAAAAAGCTGACTTTTTGAAGTTGAATCATTTACTTCAAAGTAAACTTCATGTTATTTTAGAATATGTTAATAATAACACTCTTGATGATTCAATTAATTTTTTTTATATGGAAATCTTTGCTATGTTTTCTCTGTCCGTGCCATATAGCCTCAAATTTACGAAAAATTGTGCTTACCCCTGGTACACAAAGGAGTTAAAGATTCTTCGCAACAGCAGGAATTGGGCATGGAAAAAATATGTCTGTAGCTTAGACTTGAATGACCTAGAAATCTACAAGCGTTTGTTTCTGGACTTTGAAAATTGCTCAGCTACCTTATATCAAAATTATTTAGACAGTACTAAGCTGAGAATATTGTCTGATCCGAAGAAATTCTGGGGTTTCATAAACACCAAAAAAAAATCTGATGGATTCCCTTCATCATTTAAAACCTCTGACGGATTTACTGACGATCCTGTCATATTTTTTGTGGTCTGTTTGCCAATCTCTTTAAAGAGTCATTTTGTTCAGACTCTTTTAATCCTGATGAAGAGTACTTTGAATATATGAACTCTACACCCAGGGTTTCGTTGGATTCTATATCCTTTACTTCAGAGGATATTTTAAAGTATATTGGATTGATCGATGAGGATTTTAATGCTGGACCTGACGGAATTCCTGCCGCAGTGTTAACACGATGTGGTTCCGTTCTAAGTCAACCACTGTCCATGTTATTTAATAAATCAATTAGCGAAAGTATTTTTCCACTTTTTTGGAAAAAATCTTTTATAGGTCCTATCTATAAAAAAGGTTGTAACGATATAAACAACTACAGGCCTATCGCGAAACTCTCGTCGATTCCAAAACTTTTTGAGCGCCTCGTGTATGATCGTGTGAAAATTCACTGTGGGAAGATCATGACAACTCGTCAGCATGGATTTGTTACTGGCAGATCCACTGTGTCTAATCTCCTCGATTTTACAACGTTTTGCTTAAATTCATTTTATTCAGGTAACCAGGTCGACTGTATTTACACTGATTTTAGTAAAGCATTTGATAAACTGCCACACAACTTAATTCTATTTAAACTAAAGTTAATGGGTTTTCCACAATTTTTTGTAAGCTGGATTCAATCGTATCTGACAGAGCGATCTTATCAAATACGATTTCGAGGCGTATTATCAGCTGAATTTATTGCTGAATCAGGTGTTCCTCAAGGTAGCCACCTTGGTCCACTTCTGTTTATTTTAGCCATTAATGATGTAACCCACATCATCAAACACTCTCATCTACTTATCTATGCAGATGACATGAAAATATACAGAACAATAGATGCTAAAGACAATTCAGATCTGCTCCAGTCTGATTTGAAATCCTTTGAAATTTGGTGTTCTAAAAACAATATATTTCTTAATCCAGATAAATGCCAAACTATGACCTTTTCGCGAAAAAGGAATAATTTAATTTTTGATTATAAGATAAAAGATACTGCATTAAGTCGTGTAGATGCTGTCAAAGATCTGGGTATATGCATGGATTCTAAGCTATCCTTTAACGTTCATATTGATTACATTTGTAAAAAAGCATCTTCTATGCTCGGGTTTATGAAACGCTGGGCCAAAGAATTTAAATGTAATAGTATGATCACAACTACAACGCTGTATTATGCAATTGTGCGACCTCACTTAGAGTATGCAAGTCAAGTTTGGTCCCCAAGTTACAATGTACATGTTGAACGTATAGAGAGAATCCAAAAACGTTTTGTTCGGTTTGCTCTAAGGGGCTTAAGTGCAACCGACACTTTAAACCTTCCTCCTTATGAGGATCGTTTAAAACTATTAAAAATGCAATCTTTGAATGAGAGAAGGAAGTCTGCAGATATCGTCTATTTACACCAACTCATAACTGACGTATTCGATTCACCAGAACTCCTAACTCTTATAAATTTTAACACTAACCGTAGAAGCAGTAGAAATGCTAACAATTTAATTTACTTACCTTTTAGTAGAACAAATTATATGGCTACTGCTCCTTTACATCGCATGAGTACCTTTGTTAACAACTGTAGCTTTTTTGATGTTAACTTATCGAAAGGTCAACTCAAAAGTAGATTGAAAACTAATGTATGATTAGATCTATGTAAACGCATGGTTAGTTGTTATGTCTTGTGTTGTCCCTGAGCCCAACCCATATTATGGTGGGTAAATTTTTTGCGATGTAAACTTTGGATTGTTTTGGACCACTCTTATCGATATCGTTAAGGCTATTCACGGTTTGAGCGTACTTTTAACAAATCATATTTATAGCATTTGTTATTGTTCAAACTTTGAGCACCTCGCCATGTGACTGTCGTATAAAAAGATTGTGCAACCCTGTGATGTATGTGATTATGCGTCTGTAGACAGAGCATAAAAGTACGAAGTACAAAGAGCACGTCCAAGGGCTGCTTTTATTTACGCGTGCCTGCGTATTTGCATTTGTATGCAAAACAACAACGAAGCAAAATACGTTTTCGTAAATTGGCGAACAAATAGCAGATCGAACAAATGGCAGACCAGCGTATTCGAACTGTGAATGGCCTTATTGAGATGTTTTAATGTTATTTGGGCTGGTTCTTAGAAAAAGCTGTAGTAGCTGAACTCTATTGTTATTGCATGTGTAAATACCGTATGACATGTACTATCCTTCTCAGAAAGAAGAAATCGGTTCAAGGTTGTGTCCTACCTGCGGCTTGTATTTCGTTTTTAAAACTTCTATAAATTGTCATAAGTTTGTATTATAGCGTTTACAATAAATCGGAATAAAACATACTATTTAAATAAATCAATTTTCAGAAAGCATTTACACAAAAACACAGAACTTGGTGCAGCTCGGGTGCAGCCTTTAAGGGTACACTGTCAAAGACCAGGTGAATTTCTTTGCGTTAGAAATGAGGATTCACCTGAATGGGTCGACATAGAATCCGATGAAAAATTCTATTTTGAAGAATCCTCAACAAAGCTACCAGCTTCTTCTATCCTAGTGATTGAGAGCATCGAATCTTGGATCGCAGATGAAATAGCTTTTACAGACGATATTAATTATTGATTTTTTTCCAATTGTTCCTTTAATGTATCTAGTCATACTAGTGACTAATACTAGTGAAAATTGTCAGTGCTAGTCAAAATATATAATCATTCGAATGAATTAATCATATTTCACGTTACTTTATTGAGGGGGAGGGGTTTTGAAAAGCACTACGAAAAGTGACGCAGGGGGAGGGGGGATTAAAAACCGGAAAATCAGTAACGTAGTTTATGGACGATCTTATGGAGTAATAGAAAATGATGCGGTAAGTGTTGAAAATATATGATAAAAGTATTGCATACTTTTTAGCATTTTTATATGTATGTAGTATTAAATACGTAAAACTTCACAAATTAAAAAAAATACTTTAAAAGCTTATATAGCTCTGAACGAAAGAAGTTATCAGAAGTAAGAAAAAGTTTAGTAATAAATATAAATAAAAACATGCGAAATTTCAGAATTTTTCTATTTTATTCAGGAAAATAAAATCTTTCTCACATTTAAAAAAAAAAATAAAAATTAAAGTTTTTTCTAAATGACCTTGTTATTTATTATGTTGATTTTATATGATTTAAATACAAATTCTAAATGTTTGATGGTTTAAATCATACTTGATTTTAAATACAAATTCTAGTTGTTTGGTAGTTCTGTGGAAAGATTCGTTAGAACAATTAATTGTTCTAACTTTGACCTAAAGCTCAATAAACGATTTTTAACTATCAAACAACTAGAATTTGTATTTAAAATCAAGTATGATTTAAACTATCAAACATTTAGAATTTGTATTTAAATCATATAAAATCAACAAAATCAAAATTTTTTAACTTTAGTGATAGCTATGCATTACAAAAATTGTTCAAACAATGTTAAAGCTGACCTCGAGAGGACAACAAAAACAGAAAAACAGCCGAAATTGTCCTTTTTCTAACGTCCAATCTTAATATATGATGTATTGTTGAAAAGGGCTAAATTTTCACTACATTTTCTCGTTAAAGCATTTGGACTTTCGAGATCATATTCGAGAAGTATGCCTCATTAGCCCGATTCACCCCCTTTTAATTAATTTGTATACTGTGGGGAGGGGCATAATTTTTATGCAAACAAAAATTATAATATACAGAAAAACCGTCTGTAGCGTGACCGGGTTGGAAAACATTATTTGTTTTATCTTAAAGATATATGTATAAATTTTCTTTAGAATGGTACCCGGATCATAAGATCGGTCACAAATTAGGAAAGATATAGTCTAATTTTTTTAAATATTTTTTTAATCAATTACTGAACAAAGGAATTATGTATCTATAATTCCTTTGGGAGAATCTTATTTTCTCCATGCATTTCACAAAACTGCATTTTCAGATCTTGGCGCCTCGGAAAACGTAACCGTGCCAAAATTTTGTATGTATAAATTTTAAAAATTGTTAAAAATATCATGATAGAATGCCGAAAAATATAATGTGGGTAGGAGATAAAAACTTGTAAATTCTATTAAAACTAGTTCCGATCTCAAATTTTTGAATGGCTTTATTTTTGTTTAACCTTTTTCATCTCCCTCTCTCTCTCTCTCTCTCTTTCTCTCTCTCCCTCTCTCTCTCTCTCTCTCTCTCTCTCTCTCTCTCTCTCTCTCTTATACAGCCGATAAAAATAACCGAAAACTACAACAGACGATATATCAAAAACGGAATGATACAAAAAAATGGATATTGGCATTCAAATTGCACCTTTTCTGTAAACTAGTGTTATTATTGCACAACTTATTACTAGTTAATGTATGAAGTTGTTGACGTAACTATTTTGTAAAACTTTATTTGTATTAACACAATTTATTTGCAAATCATTCAATAACCGATATCGATGTTAAGCGATGATAAGGTTTGAGTGTCTTTGTAAGAAAAAAAACACATGAGTGGCTTTAGTTTGGTAAACTAAAATGGTTTATTTTTATTTCTCGCTAGGTGAATGGTGATGGGAGGTAGAAGTTTTTATTTTATTTTACCAAATTTTCAACTCGGAGTACGTTTAGAAAATCAAAGTTTATGTTAAAAATATCACCTTTAAACATTAATTTTTGCTGAATTTTCAAAAGTTTTGCTATTATGATGACGTCACTTTGTATGCGAAGTTTTCCTTTGTATTGTATTAATTTTTGTGGAATTTAAATAAATTTGACCGTTTGCGTCAAGTCACTTTGTACGTAAGGTAGTCATGATTTTTATCCGATTTGGCTCACTTTCGAAGTTGATCTTTATTTTTCAGTTTTAATATTCAATTTCGTTATGATAGCTACAAAATAACCGCTGTTATCGTGTGCAGAGACGGACAGACAGACATTGTAAAATCGACTCAGGAGGTGATGCTGAGCTAGAATATGTCTGTGAAGATAAACATTAGAGGTATTCACACTGACTTGTGTAGTTGGGTATGGGTAGATTGATTATTGCGATCACCATAAATTGCAATTGAGTACTTTGTACTTTATTTGATCTCCCCGGTTTATATAGCTGATGAGAGATAATTGACAGCTGGAAGAAGGTTGCTACAAAATTCTGTCATTTTATTTGCGCAAAATTAAGGCCAATAATTAGGCGTAAAAAAAGGCCTTACTGCCATAAAGAAATATTCATGCCAATCGGAAAAAATAATTTTATGTATTAAAACTGGCATAACTGTAGTGCGACCAAACCCATTTTTAGTTCAGTTTCCGAAAATAACCATATGAACTAAATTACCAAACTTTAGTTTAATACGACCCAAACCGTCTGAAATATAGCATTTTTATTGATTTGTGGGCGGTAAAAGGGGGTGTGGCTGTTATTTTTTTAACCGAGATATTAACCTAAATAACAGATATTGTAATTTGGAGGCCTTAGGTGTTACCGTTCCTGAGGTCTTAAGAGACACCGCACAAACCATTTTATATATGTATATAGAAGGGCGGTAAAAGTAAGCGTGGCAACATTTATATACATAGTGGCCACCTCCTGGTCTCATAGCACATACACACCAATTTTCATCATAAAAACATGCACAACTCAGGAATTATGATTTCTGATAAGTAGGTGTAGTTATAATTCGACCACGCTCATTTTTTCTTGAGTTGCCGATTGTAACCATACGAACTAAATTACAAAATTGTAGTCCAATACAACCGAATTCGTCTGAAATATTTCGTTTTTATTGATTTGTGAGCGGTAATAGGGGGGGTGGCAATTTTTTTTATTATTCGAGATATTAGCCTTGACAACAAATGTTGTAAATTTATGCCCCTAGGTTGTCTATTGCCTATTTTTGCAAAAGGTGGTAGCACATGGAAAAAGCAATCAATTTGGCAAGAAATCAATCTACCCAAAAAAGTCAGGGAATCAGCTGGTAGATGGGTACAAATGGCACTTTACAAAAACAAAATGTACGGCATTTGCCAATCTACCCAAGTCAGTGTGAATACCCCTATTATTTCTTATAGTGGGTACTTGTTTTACTATTTACATTTTACTTGTTAAATTTGATTCGTTAAAAATCTTATCATTTTTAAAAGCTTTGTTTTAATAAACGCAATGAAAATAATTTAGTTCTTACTTAAAAATTAAATCGTGAACAGAATTGATTCGAATATTTTGCATATCAGCAGGCCCGTAGAAAATTTTCATTTTTTTATTAATAAAGGGCAGTTATTAGACTTGGAAGCTGCAAATCAAAAATAAGTTGGTACTTGTTAGAACTCATTCCCAAAAATATTCATCATTGCACTCAATCAGCCCTATCATGAATAATTTTTCACGTGTTATCGGAAAAGATAGTTTTAGTTTTTAAGATAAAGCTCAAGAACATTTTGGAAATGATGAACAAAATTGAAATTTGGAAAAAATTTCCAAAATGATTTTCAGCTTTATTTTAAAAAATTTAAACACCCTTTTCCGATTTCGCGTGAAAAATTATTTATGAAAGGGCTGAATAAGTTTGACGTTTCCAACTTAACAAATGGTATCTTCTAAGCTAAGATACGGTGCTGAGCTTGTTAACTTGCTAACAAGCTACTAATTTTCCCATACAAAATTCTGACAGGACTTAACAAATTTCTTAAGTTTAGCATGTTAGCAGGATTTAACAAATGTAGTGAATATTATTATTATAATTTTTGATATTTTCAATACAAAGTAAGGTTAAAAATATGAAAAATAATAATGTTCATGGAAACAAACACCACTTCTATCCCTCAACTTAAATCAGCTTTTTGTTACTTTACTTTCCCGAAAAATCCGGGCCCCCTTAAGACTCCGGGCCCGGGGGAAACACCACCTTCCCCCTCTCGGCGGCCCTGCATATGAGTCGATACTTCTCAAAGTCGCTTAAGTCACACACAAAGCGTTTTGGGAAATTAAGGTTTTTACATTTCTGAAAATTCGCGGAATTTTTTTGTTAAAGAATTGTTAAATTTGTTTCAACATATCGGTGTAAAAACATAATACAGAAGATGCATAAAAGAAAACCATTGTGGATTCGAAATATATCAGATTAAATGTTGGACAAAATTCAATCATTTTCAGTCAATTTTGAAAAAAATTCATATGGACTTAGGTTATTTTGAAAAAATTTAGATTACAATTTATGAAGCTAGAAAGTGATTCGACAAAGTATCCTTATAATATTTAAGGTCTGGTCTTTCCCCTCAAGAGTCTCCAAAATTAATTTTTAGTACTTCAACAACAAAAAAGCTTAAAGATTAAGATCTTTTGTGCTTGTGTTTATATTCGAAATTCACCAATAAAAAACGCAGAATTAAGTTTTTCTTAGATTTATCATAAAACTCTATACTTTTGTGACCATTTTTCCACTAAAACCTTTTTGATTCGTGCCATTTGTCACGAAATAATAACGAAGAATCTTATTAAATTAGTTTGTTTTTTTTTTAAATCTTACCAGAAAATAAAGACAAATGATTGACTGAAATAGACTTGGGCATTTTTGATTTGTACGCTCATATGAACTTAGGCAATTTTGAAAAAAGTTCACTTTTTTACCAAATAAAGAACAATAACGATAATTTCCTTTTTTCAATAATATTTATTTTTTAAACATCTGTCCGTTCAGCAGAAAAAAGCGAAAAATTCGGACCGATAGACTTACGCGACTTTGATTAATATCGACTCATATATCGATGGCTTAATATAGACAAGACGTAACTTCATTTTTTGTTTATTTACAGAAGAAAAAAACTGAAAGAAATGCTGAAAAACTTTCGGTATAAAAACTTTTTAAATGCAGTTTTTATATAAAATAGGCTACAGCTTTATTTTAGAGTGATCTACTAGAATATGTTAAAAACGAGATTTTAAAAACGAAAAACGACTTACACCTTTTCTATAATAAGCCATCGATATACTTTTCTTTATCTGCCACGCCTTCTTATTGACATTTCAAACTGAGTGAAAATGTTTATGTGAGTGGGGGTATAAAAATGTTTTTGGATGAAGTTCCATAATTTCGTCAATTACTGGTCGATTTTATATAGCGAACTCTCAATTCACTCCTTCGTAGAGCGTTTTTTCCTTATATCAACACAATAGATATGCTTTTTGAAGAAGCTTTGTCCAAAGATCGGCAAAATTGAGAAGATTTGGATAAAAGTTTAAAAACTTTGCATTTATACGTAATAAATGCACGTATTAACTACAAACATTTTTCAAAATTTTATATATTTCTTTGTAAAGGTCTGTATTTTTATATTACTCGCATATTTTATGCCATCAACACACTGTTACTATCTGAAAATCATGTCTGAAATAGAGTATCTAGCTCCCTAGCATCACATCGCTATATTAAGAAATTAAGTGCAACAACTTTTACTGTACGGTATTTTAATTTTAAAATTAAAAAAAAAACAATTACATAAATAATGGATGCCATTTTTGTCTTTATTTAATTTCAGAGAGAATAAACTATATAGAGATGTCAGTTCGAAGTTCACTCAAGTTTCGTTGTACAAGCGTCCGGAAAATAGAAAAACTACACAAAAATAAAAATAAAATAATGGTTTTATGTTTAAAAATTAGAGATATAATTTTTTTAACTTTAGGGCTTTTTCGTCAATTTTCTCCAACTAAAACATAAAACCGCTGAGAGCAGACCCTTAAATAAAAAAAAAATTTATTTTCATTTTCATATTTTGATACAACCATTTTTTTTAAATACCCTAATATAACGTACCTACATAAATATTTTTAAAACCGCTCCGAAATATTTTCCTGGATTTCCGCCTCTGATCTCAGTGCCTTTAGAAATAGTGTGAGAGTGTAAAAGTGACCACAAGCACACACACATAATTTCAATATTTTCTGAGATACGAGCTTTTAATGCAATCTCCATGAATAAAAGCTTCCCAGTCACGCAAAGCTACATTTAATAAGTATAAATATCAGTACAATTTAGAGATCACAACCAGTTCACTTCCGGCTTTTAGAACAAATTTTGCTTACGGTACAATCATCGCAATATGGGCAAACTTATACTTTACGGCATCGATGCCAGTCCACCGGTTAGAGCCTGCTTACTAACACTCAAAGCTTTGGATCTACCCTTCGAATATAGACAAGTTGATTTGCTAAACAAAGCAAATCACTCTAAAGAGTATTTGGAAAAGAATCCTCAGCACACTGTGCCCACTCTCGAAGATGATGGCAAATTTATATGGGATTCGCATGCTATCTGCGCCTATCTGGTGCGGAAATATGCAAAAAACGATGCACTGTATCCCAAGGATTTTCTGGCACGTGCTGTAGTCGATCAACGTTTGCACTTTGAATCGGGTGTTCTATTCCAGGGCTGCCTGCGCAACATCACTGCTCCTATGTTTTTTAAGAAAGAGTTAAATATACCGCAACACAAAATCAATGCCATTGCCGAGGGATACGATTTCTTGGAGACCTTCTTGAAGGATCGCAACTATATGGCAGGCGACACATTAACTATTGCTGATTTAAGCATTATAACGAGTACCACTTCATTGGTGGTATTCCTAGAGATCGATGCGGCAAAATACCCTAAGTTGACCGCTTGGATTCAACGTATGGAAAAGTTGCCATATTATCAGGAAGCTAATGGCAACGGTGCCAAACAATTGGTGAACATGGCCAAGGCCATGAATTTTAAGATAGTACAATAAAAATATATACATACATAGATTTAATTAAAAATTTTATGTAACTGTGATGTTAGAGGAAAAAATAAATTTTTGGAAATGCCAAAAATAATTTGTGTTGATTGTGATTTGACCATTTTTTCAACGGTTTATCGAAGCAGCTAAGCTTCAAAATAGTTAAAACTCAGTAGCAACCAAGTTTACGAGATCGCTTGTTGGTATTCTAAAGTTAATTTAACATTATGATTGTTAACAATCATCTTGCTGTGTAGAAGACAGAATGTGTTGTTTTCTTATATGTAATAATTATATTCTATTCTCTTTTAATAATTATATTATCCGCGTAGCCTCCCGCTAATTGAGAACGTGTCATTTATTTTAATTGGTAGGCCATGCAAAGCGGTTATATAGTATTATCGGTTAGTTATAACACGCAAAGCAGGCCCGTAGACAAGGGGAGAGTTTTTGGGGTAACCAAAACTTTGGGGAAACCAAAGCATATATTCATACATCATATTAAAAACAAATCATATTCAAATTTGGTTTTGTTTTCTTTATTAAATTTAAAATTAATTTCATTAGTGATTTCATTCAGTTTGTCTGAGAGCAAAACAAAAGCAGCATAATTAATATTTGGTGTAAGATTTATTATTCTTGATAACCGCTGCACATCTGAGCGACATCGACTCTATTAAATTAGATATGTTGGTATTAGGTATATGTTCCCAATTAAGTTTCAGGGCTTCATACAGTGCAGTCTCATTGGAAAACCTTTGACCAGAAACTTTTACCTTCAAAATCCCAAAAAGATTTTCAATGGGAGTCAAGTCATTGTGACTGTGCCGGCCAGTCAAGGACTTGAATCCCATTGCCTCTAATGTAATCTTTGATGAGCTTTGAAGCGTGCTTCGGGTCTTTGTCAGGCTGAAACGTTCACTGAAGCGACATATTCCACTCTGAATGTGGTTGCATCTTGCTTTCTAAAATGTCATTATATACAAATCGATCCATAATTTCATCGATTTTTTGAAATGGTTCAACTTCGTTATAGGAAAAACAAGTGCAGACCATAATGCCACCGCCTCCGTGCTTAAAATTTATTTTGCAGTTTCGGGCTTCAAGTCGTGTACCTGGGTGGCGCCGTACCGTGCACATCCCATCTGAATTAATCAAGTTGAACTTTGATTCATCGCTAAAAAACGGTTTTCGATTTTTGAACGGTCCAATTAAGGTGCTCTTTTGCAAGGCTGAGTCTAAAAAACAATAAATTGCAACTTGTTGTCACAATTTCAGACAGAATTGTTTAAATTGTAACACCTCACCTTGTTTTTTATGCTTAGCTGTAAGCAACTTCTTTAATCGTTCTCAACGGCTCGTCTTCAAACAGTGCTGTGGTGGATATCTAAATCAAGTGTCCGAACAACCTCTTTGGATGTGGCAAATGTATTTCGTTTGAACACGCCACAAATGTTCCTGTCATCTTTATTTTTGCAATTTAAGAGCTTCACAGTATTTAAAACGTGCCATTATAAATGGACCGAACAGTCAATGTCACAACTAGCGCAAAAACAAATTAAACTTAAATGTTTATGACTTACAAACAACACGTGCTTTACAATAACGGAACTTTTACCGGTAATTCTTGGAACTTCTGTTCTCTTTCTACATTTTTCAAGTTTTATTGCATTTGTTTTGCTCTGACAAATTGAATGTAGCCACATTAATTTCAAATTTAATTTAAAAAAAAAAACAAAACCAAATTTGAATTTGATTTGTTTTATATATGATGTATGAATATATGCTTTCATTCCTATAATCATTTTTGTGTCCCCCCAATATTGAAAAAGATACACGATTTTGTTGCAGCGCACTTATTTTGTTGCTATTATTTTGCGCAACACTGTACATAAGAAGTTTTCACAGAAATAATTAATTCACTTAACACGTAAGTGCCCTATGTCAGGCTCAATACGTGCGCATACTTCGTCGACTTCTCATTGTAATAATCAGTTTCTTAACTTAAAGGGAACCTGTAATTGTCTTTTTGATAAGACCGTTTGATTAAATTTTGTAGGAAAACTAAAACCATGTATGAAAATTAGTCCCTTTTTCAAATATCTTCAAAAGCAATTTTTTCAGTATGCATATTTAGGCCTCTTTGAACCGAAATATAAACTTTTATGCACAAAATATTGGAAACATTTACGATTTGCAAATGATAGGTTTAAATATTTTAAATGCTAAGCCATAATAAAAACAGCTTTTTCAAAAATGTTAAACAGGAACTTTTGAACAGACACTCCCCATTTGTATTAAGTGTTGTTTCAGAAAATATTGCAACAACACTTCATTGCAATTTCTCAAATTTGGTTTTTTAAAATTTTTTTTATTGAAACAAGAAACAAATAACATTTTTCGAAAAGTAAAATATCACAACTCTGGTACTTTTCATCCGATTTTTATGTTTGTAAACTCATTTTAAAAAACAGTTACATTAAAAACGAAATGCATACCTGTTTTTTCAAAAACTTTACTTCAAGAGATGTTTTCAACTCTTGTAAAACGCTTTATTGGTCTCTTGAGCTAGTTTTAAAAGTCTATCAATTGGCACGAAACATTATAGATTTTATTTTTATATCAAATCGACTATTATTAGTTTATGGCGTCAACAATTTGGTCTATGGGGGAGCAAACATTTAATATACATATAAAAATACCTTTTGAGTTATCGATATCAAAAACTATCAATATTTTTTTTACTCAAACACACCCCCCCCTTGGGTAAATCCTGGCTACGGGCCATACTAGTATGACTAGTTGATGGAACAATAACATTAAACTTTTCGAAATTGTATTAAAACAGATTTAATCTATTCTTGCTATGATATGAAATTGGATTTTTTTTATTAAGACTATATTAAAGAGTAAATCAATAAACCACTTAAAAAATCTCTACTTTTTCGGGTTAAAATTTCACTTCTACTGTGCGTGGCATCTTCTTATATATCTGTGGTCACAAGGAATAACGACTTAGCTCAAAGTATCGTAAAAAACGATATTTTAATTGCACGAACTACGACCCATTTTTTTGAAATATAAGAATAGTTACAAACAAAATGTGTGCAGGCATAAATAAGTAATGATCAATTTTGGGCAAAAAATTGATATCTGCATACTTCCAAAAATTGGCAATAAAGTAGATTCCATATTGCTTTTTGACGATATTTTGAGTTGTCATTAATCCTTGTGACCTTGTGATATATTTCGCAAACGCAAAGTTTGTCCGGCGTAAGGCTTTTTAAGTACAAGTTCAATCTTAATAAATTTAGTATAGTTTGGTAAGTTTAGATCTGTAGATGTGCAAACTGGACTTTTTATTTCCTAAAAATTTATATTTTTTAAGTTATAGCGAGTTAAAGTTTGCATATCATTGTTGTTATATTGCTTTTTCTCTTCTTAATTTCAGCATATGCCTAAAAATATGGGAGGTATTTAGCGCCACCTATCGGCTAATAGCTATGAAACTGTTGCACTAACGAATAATCTTTTATAATTTCCCAGCTAAAACTATGAATTGATGTATGCAATATCAAAGTGATACTGGAATGATTTCTTACAGTAGAAAAAAAGATTTCTAAACTGTTGGTCGGAAAATTTTTTCATTTTTGAAAATTTACATAAGAATTTAATAAGAAATTGGAAACTGGTCAATACCACATTTTTGTTCAAGCATTTTACAACTGGAAATCAAGAAATATTCTTACTCCTGTATATTTAAAATAAATTTGGGTATGAAATTAAATATGCTAACATTATATCATCGTTGTGCGTGAAATACCGCGTATATTGCAAAAGGCCAAAATTAATTTCAATTTTTATCAGTTAAAAATCTATTCAATAGTTTAAAATAAAATCTAGGTATATTTGATTTTGTTGTTTTAACGCCACACGGGTTTACTACTAATATTTACAGCCCTATTCTGGAAACTTGATAATAGTCAACCAGTATTTTTATTATTTGTTTGTGTTTGTTGTAATTTTTTTATTTCAAAACAAAATTTGAAGCTCGAAAATAATAAATGTTGATAAAAATTGTCAACTGCTTTTCAGATATTGACAATTTCATTAAAAAATGTTGTTTTTTGAGCTTCAAATTTTGTTTTGAAATAAAAAATTACAACAAACACAAACAAATAATAAAAATAATGGTTGACTATTATCAAGTTTCCAGAATAGGGCTGTTAATATTAATATTTTATCTGTGTTTAACCGAATTTTCTAACTTTATAATTTAAATATAAAATTACTTAATCACTGGGCAATGGCAGGACAATATTGAAATGTGCACTAATGTTTGGTAAGGTCAGATGATGACCCAACAAACAGTACAAAGATCATCATCAATGAGGAAAATTTTAAATATCACGCTAGCTTTTTTTTTAAAATAATACATTTTTTCCTATTTATCGATACAGTTCCATTGTATCTTGAATATCTTGGTCTTGAATAAATCAAAACTTTGCGGCATTGTTGAAATTAGTTGAAGCATTTTTGTCGATATTGATCTTAACACAAGAAGGCGAATAATACAAATCATTGTTTCCTAAAAAGAAAAAATTGTATTAAAAATAAGTTTCACATACATACTAAAATATATATATAAAATGTATGAATTTGAATACAAACCAATTATATTGAAATACTTTTAAGCATGTTATCGATAGCAATAACAGCTGGAGCATTGAGCATGAGTCTGATTCTGGGAGCAGCAAGTTAATCAGAAGTTTATAATCTTCCAATCGCATTAAAATACTACACCAGATATGTGAACTTAGCTCAGTCTTTAACAGCATTATCTATATAATTTCATAGAGGTGTCAACTAATCCTAGCAACTGTAAGCAACAGCTGTTGTTTTTATTCATCCAATTAAATTTGAGTTTACCAAAGCTTATAAATTGTATCAATAGAAATGAGGGTTGAGGGGAGCACAAAAAAAATAGTGCAAAATCATCTAAAGTACCCTTCACTCCAGTACTCCGGTGTATTGATAAGCAATTGATAAGCTGCTGCTCTAGAGCTTTGATTGAAAATTGATATGCCGTTTTTAGCTTTAAAGCTGAAACGCTTACATTTCCAGCAGTAGAAATTTATAGTTTGTGCTGAGAACATTTGCAAATCCAATATGGGAAAACTCGTGTTGTACGGTGTCGAAGCAAGTCCACCTGTTAGGACCTGCAAATTAACCCTGCATGCTCTGGGACTGCAATATGAATACAAGATAGTGAATCTTTTAGCTGGTGAGCAGAAGAACAAGGATTTTATAGCGAAAAATCCACAGCATACGGTGCCACTGCTAGAAGATGATGGCAAATGTATATGGGATTCACACGCCATCTGCGCCTATCTAGTGCGCAAGTATGCCAAGGACGATATGCTATATCCCAAGGATTTCTATGCACGCGCTGTCGTCGATCAACGGCTGCACTTTGAGTCGGGCGTTATATTTCAAGGCTGCCTGCGTAATATTGCGATTCCTGCCTTCTATCAGAATCAGAGCGAATTGCCGCGTGAAAAAGTTGATGGCATTTACGAGGCATTCGATTTTCTAGAAGCTTTCCTGGCAAAGGATCCGAAAAATACTTATATAGCAGGATCAAACTTGACAATTGCCGACTTTAGCTGCATTTCAACTGTGTCCAGCCTTATAGGGCTGGCACCATTGGATGCTGCCAAGTATCCGAAGCTGATTAAGTGGATGGACCGCCTGCAGAAGCTGCCATACTATGAGCAGGCCAACGGCAATGGAGCACAACAGTTGATTGAAATGTTTAGCACTAAAATAACAAAAATTGTTTAAATGAAAAATTTGTAAAAAATATATAAAGAGCGTAGTATGCAATAAAATTAGCGCTTACCTGATGATTTTTGTTATTTTTGTAAATGATTTTTTTCCATCAATCAGGTGTCGGTGTCGGTGTCGGTGTTAGTGTCGGCAAGCAGATAGCTTTTGTAATCAAAACGATTAAGTTTTGAAATACTTAGTTGCAAATAAAAACTTATTAAATATTACATTATTAGCAACATTTTACGACAGTGATGCTCGTGAAATTTAATCATGAATTCAATTTTAATCTGTTATATTTAACGTGTTGAATTTTAAAACATGTTGTTTTGACTAAGGCATCCAATCCCGGGATCCCGGGCTTTTTAGTCCCGACAGTCCCGGGATTGTAAGTGATTGCCTACACTGCAAAAAAATTCCAAAATATTACAACAAAAATTCAATGATACTACCTAAGAGAAATCTGAATGTGATTTTAAAAAAATATTAAAGTGAAAACCTTTCTTAAACTATCTGTACAAAATAACACAATGTGTGAAACACATGATACTTCCTAAAGAAATACTGAAATGTGATTTTAATAATACAAAAAACACATGAATTACAAAATATAAAAATATACACCTTTCTTAAACTAAATGTACAAAATATTACAAAATACTAACTTAGAAAAACTAAAATGTAACCTTAAAAAATTAAAAGAAAAACTTCCTTAAACAAGCTTTAAAAAAATCACACAATTCTTAGTTAGACATACTAAAATTAATATAATATTTTATTTTTTGTTTGTTTATATATTTTTAAGAACCTTCTGAATGATCTCATTTAAGTATTTTTTTTAAATGAATTGATCTTTGTTTTTCAGAGATAAACATTACATACTATCCAAACATTAAATCAAAACTCCGTTTTTAGTTTTTTAAATATTTTGCAATATTTTGTGTTGTAAAACAAGGCATAACTAATAACAAGATTGATTAATATAGGTTAAGTCACTTGAGAGAAAAGCACTATTTTTTTCGCCTTTATTAGAACTGTGAAAGTAGCTGTTAGCTAAAAATTGTACAGATTCAGGTTTTTTTCTTGATTTCCTTTCATCTATTCTGACAGTTCGACCGAGCTTCTCGCAAGTGACTTAACCTTTATTATTCAACCTTGTTTTGGAACTTCAATTAAGTCTTCCGAAAAATTCGTTTTCGAAGGTTTGTCAATCCAGGGATTGTGTTTTTAAAATCCCGAAATCCCGGGATTGTCAATTCGTCCCGAAATGGAACGTTTTTAACGTTTTAAAACTTTTTTCGAAAATGGTTAAAAAAGACGGTGCCGAGACATAGCCCCAAGGGACATAATCCCAAATTTCAAATTTTCATTTTCAATGTTCAATTTGGGATTATGTCCTCAAAAAAAGGGGACATAGTCCCCAAAAAAAAATAGGACATATTCCCAACATGAATTTGGGATTATGACCGCCATAAAAGGGGATATAATCCCAAATAAAAGTTTTGCATTCTTCTTTGTAAAAATGTTTATATTAAGGCCGCATTTATTGTAGTGGACGCTCATATATTGTTATTTATATTACTATTATATTTAAATTGGATTAATAAATTGTTTTTGTTTATAATTAAAAAAAATTAATGTTTAACTTGTATACTTACTTAAGTTTTAAAGTAAGATAAATATGCCTGAATTGACAACTTTCCGTACAAATTCAAATTATTTCATTGTAAACAAATGTATTTGACTTTGTATGGAATGGTGATAGCAACTTGAATTTTTCAAATAACTTTTTACTAATTTACTTAAATACTAAAAGAAGCGCCGGCGCTATGAAAAATCGCCCAATGAAAAATCGCCAAAAAAATAAAAAACCGTCCAAATGAAAAATGGCCCAAAAAATTAAATGAAAAATCTCCCAAAAAAAAAATGCAAAATCACCGAAAACTGTTTAAAGAAAATGAAAAATCACCTAAATTTCATTTTATGACCGAAAAAATTAAATGAAAAATCACCCAAAAGAAATGAAAAATGACCCAATTTTTAAATAATATTTCAATGTTTAATTGACAAAAATAATCTAACAAAAATTAATATGATTATTAATTTCATAAATTAGGAAGCACTGCTTTATCAACACAATTTAGTTAAGATCGTATTTAGATCAATTTGCTCCAGCCTTAAAACTTAAACTAAATGTACTTAGTTTTCTCTTTTTAATAGGCGGCCTTCGTCAGCTGCTTAGGGATTACAACCCTCAGTAAGTCCAACACCGGCTTCGCTGTCTACAAGGCGAAATTATTTTATCGTAAAAAAAACCACAAAAAACTGATTTGACCTTGTTGATGTTGCTATCACTATTTCGTACAAGGGCAAATCATTTTCTCTTATATCTGTATTAAGAAAAAATGGCTTAAGTCGACTTAAGATTGATATGAGCTATTGATGCAGCTGTGTTCCACGCATATAGCACTATAAACACACAAAATCTGGTAAGATCAGCTTTAAGCATGACCTTAGAAAAAGTTATGGCACTAAATTAAAAGACCCTTTCATATAACTTATATGGCGATTGAAAACTTTGAAGCAAGATTTCTCGAAACTTTGAAATCAGACTTAAGCTGTTATTGCTTATCGACACAGATATTAGTATTTGTTAAAACCAGTTGGGATAATGACCTCTTAAAAGCGGACATAATCCCAAGAGGTCAGAACCCCCATTAAGCGGTCATAATCCCCAATCCAATTTTTGAGATTATATCATCTTTTAAAGCGGTCATAATCCCAAATTTGAATCACATAGCCCTTGGAGCTATGTCCCGGCACCAAGAAGACACATAATAGGGACTCTTGTGGGTTGAATTTTCACTATAGGTCTGAAAACACATCAACTATGTCAAAGACATATATTTCGTAGTTTTCTTACTTTTTCAAGTGAATCTGCTTAGGTGGCGATTTGACATTGAGGGTACATTTTTTCGTCTTGTAAAATTTTTCGAATCTCGTCACGCTTTTGTGTACACGAGCAATGAATAATATTTGCTATTTTATTTTTTTTATGGAAACCACCAGAAGGGTGGCAGATAGAGTGTAGCTGTGCTCACAAGAAATGTTGAGAGAGAAAAATTAATAGGACCAGCTCATACATTTTATATAATGGAATACATTTTACATACATTTTTATAATGATATGAATTATAATAGACATTTTTTTCAATTTTTGGGTTTTTTCGTATGGAGACCGCAGAAGGGTGGTAGATAGAAGGAAGAAATGTTAAAGGGGAAAAATTACGTTTGACCTCTCCTAGGGAATTTTTAATGCAAATTTGTTCATCAACGGTTTATCAACAAATTTGCATTAAAAATAACCAAAATGTTCTTGAGCTTTGTCTATAAAATGAAAACTCCCTTTTCCGATTCCGCGTGAAAAATTATTTATGATAGGGCTGAATGTATCTTTTATCCGATTTCCAAAGTTTATAACTCGTTGAGAAGTTAATAAAGTCACATTTAAGAAAGTTATGAGCATCTGAATTCTAAAAAAATGTAAGTCAACATTGATAATAAATATCTCTAATATTAAATCAATTTTTTTTAAATTTTATGATGTAATTTTTTTTAATGATAAAGTTTTATATTGACTTGATTTTTTATCTTGTCATTGTACTTGATTACTCAATGCAAACGCAACTAATTTTTCATTTTAAATTACCACACGTAACAGTTATCTTTTGGTGTGGTACCATTACATAACGGTTTTTGTATCATTGATACATACATACAGTCATACAGTCTCTTTTTCAAGATGCTATTGACTTTGGACATCGGTTAAGAGATAAATAAAATATAGAGTAAGACGTAATGACACATATTTTCAAGTTTTCACTTTCTGGCTCCGAAGAGGGGAGGGAGAGGTGAGCCTCATTTATAAAGTTTTATACTGGCCTAGTCAAGGAGAATCACCACCCGAGGGAATTAATGCTATATCTGCTGCATTTTGTATATAAGTCATGCAGCTTTAAATATAATTATACAGGTGTCCCTATGTCTTTGCACATCACTGTATATCTCATATTTTAGTTACCACAAACCAATAAAATCAGTATTGCAGATTGAAGCACCAACCAATAAGAGTGTAAATTTTAAATAAACAGAAAATATTTTATGCAAATTTAATATTGTATTTCTTATGAGATGCTCTCTCTTTCTCTCTATATCTTTCACAAAAATCTCTTTTCTTAATTTTAAGAAGTTTCTTTTTTGTACATTACACACACTAAATTCTTTATTTCGTATCTTAATTTAGAGTAAATTAAAAACCTTTATTAAAAACTTACTCAGATGTAAGCAAACTTTTAAAACGCTATTACAAGTATTATTTTTTTAACTCCTCTACCAGAATCCATACATTGAAGACTGTAATATTGGAAAAAGGCGAAAATTTTCGAACAGTGTTATCTAAAAACTAGTAAGGAATTATCTTCGACTGAACCGAAGTTAAAATGCCCCACGGCCATATTTTAGTTTATTCGAAGTCTTGCATGTTGTATTATTCTGATGACGTCACTTTTATAGGGCGTGGTTTTTATTCAAATATTTAACATTTGAAAAAAAAATTCCTAAATATTCCTAAAAAATTCCTGAAAACTAAAATTCCTTTTTATTTATTAAAGCTTATGTGCGCAATATCAACTTTAAACATTATTTTTTTTTTTTTTTTAATTTATAAAGGTTTTACTATTATGATGACGTCACTTTGTAGGAGAGGTTTCAGTTTTTTTTAACAAAATTTCAAATATCGAATGCATAGTTAAGATTTAAACTAGTTTTTAAAATTTTAAGCCATTGTACTCATTTTTTGTGGAGTTTAAAGAGATTTTTCAGTTTTCATAAAGTAACTTTGTATGGGAGATAGACGTGGTTTCCATTTGATTTTTAAAAATTTCATACTCAACGATGATAACTTATATTTTTAAAGATTTTCAAGACACTTTTACAAAAAAAAATTTTTTTTTATATTCACTTTATCTTACACCAAAAATTTTTTACATTATTAAATTAAAACTATTCAAGATTTATCACCGACATTTTGGTCCAAAAATATTTGTCCATGAGGTAGAAAAGTTCAGTGCCGTGAAAGTACTTTTTGAAACCGGTGAACAAAATTGCTTTAAAATTACTCATCCGATTGCTACCAAATTTTTCACACTTTCTTAAGGACTCAATAAGGAGCGTTTAGCCGTTCGATTTTTTTTATACATATTTTTTGATTTATAACCTAAAACGACATCAATTTTCCTCAAATTAATATTTTTCAAAAATCAAAAATTAAATCCCCAAGAACTTTTTACTTAACCGAAAAAAATTTCAGATGAAACAGTCTACAGATATCTTGCTCATCGCAAATTTAAGGTACATGATGGCATTACACTTTTTTAATTTATCGACGAATATTTTTAGACCGAAATGTCAGGGATAAATCTTGAATAGTTATAATTTAATAATATAAAAAAATGTTGGTCTAAAATAAAATAAAGCTCAAAAAAAAGTTTTCTAAAATATTCTTGTTTTGCAAAAAACTCCCGGAGGCCCTTAATATATTTAAAATATTACAGTTTCTACTATAACAAATAGAAACAACTGTTTTATTTCAACTGTGATACTTTTATAAGAATAGTTGCATCACAAAAGAATGTTTTAATCCGACTTCTGGACTAAATGTAGTTATTCCCCATCAAAACATTCTTAAAAAAAATATCTCACATTAGATTTCTACAACTGAAATGAGAAATTTTAAAAAATATTCAGAGGACAAGTGGCGTAAGTCCAATTTTTTTAAAAGTTATTTCTTTTATGAAATGAAGAATATTTTTTACAATATTCTTCATCATTTTTGGGTATTATTTACTTTGTTTTTTACAATATGAATAGCTTGACCTAGCTATTTATGCTCTTGACCTAACTTTTAAGCAAAACTGAGTTCCTTATACTCGGAATTTCTTATAAGAATTTTCCTAAAGTTCGATTTTCGAATTATGAAATTAAAAACAATTTCATCAAAAAGCTTTTAATCAATATAAAGATATTTAAATGATAGGCAAATATTTTTTTAAATGTGCTCAAAACAGTACTAATGGAAAATATCTAGTATAAATTTACTATCGCTGTTAATAGTTATTATCTATTTTTCTCTTATATTTGTTTTGTGCAGTTAATCCTTTTTAGGAACAAAAGCTCAATTAAAAAACTATTTGTTCATATCGTAATAGATTTTAATTTTTTTTTTAAACAAATTGTTGTAGAATATCTTTGGAAGAAAGTCTTGATTATACATACTACAAAATATTTTTTACAAAAATACACAATTTTTTTAAAATATATTTACAAACATAACAATTGAGGTTATTACAAAAGGACACTTACAGTTTGATTACAATACAAATGCAAGCATTTTATTTTTTTTTTAAAAAGCTTTCTGTGAAACATTCTATAGCAAGCAAATTAACGATTTACAACAAAATCTTTATATTCGATATAAAGAAACTGCTCCTATTTACTTAACTAAAACAATTTTGAAATGCTTCATAACTTTTAATTCCATCAGACAAATTTTTTAAAAACTAGACAATGCAGTTGAGGTAAATTTCTCCTTATTTATATAAAATCGTTATTTCTCAAGTGGTACGAGTCATAGTTAATAATGCTTGATGAACGCACTTTTTTCTTTCTTCATGTTGATTAATCTACACATGTTGATTAAATTGATTTTGAAAAAGTTGTGCCAATACATCTTGCAACAAAAATTCTGTCAGACCCTTTTGTGCTATAAAAATATTTTCGTTATCAGCTCAGCTTGTAATCAGACAAATAAAATAATCAAATAATCGAACTAAAATTAAGTAAGGAAAATAAAGAAATAACACTGTTGAGGAAAGAAAAACTGTAATGAAAATATTGATTTACCTCAACTGCGGCATGAAAGCGTTGTACGCCAAACGCAACGCTTTGTAGTCATGCTTTAAGCAAATCGTAAAACAAAGTGAGTTGCAGAATGTTGATAAGCTTAACTATAAAATCATTAAACAAAGGGAATCGAAAACCTCGTGTTGCGCCTAAAAAGCCATAAAGCTATCTGACATCATCTTATCTCGACGTTTTTCGCTGTGCATTGGATTTAAAAACAAGTTTCATGCGTTGCACGCACTCGCGATGTTGCATCTCCCAGAGTAAGGTGGTTATGCGTGCAACGGTAGCTTCACCATCGTCTGCATTGCGTAGCCACTGCAGCAGCAGCTGGTAGATTACCTGTGACACACAACATGTGAAAATGCCTCGATTTATACTAATCAGTAACTTACTTCTTTAATGCCGCCATGCATTTGATGATCGATAATGGCCTGTTCGATTTGTCCCTCAGAGTGGCCCAGATTGCGCATTACCAGCTTCCAGCCTTCACCCAAATGTGTAGCTATGGTATCTAGCATACGATGGTCAGGCTCCTCCTGAGATTGCATCATGGCCACTACGCTGGTGGTCTTGCGCGGTGTCTGTCGTTTCTGTGTCTCACCCGAAGCACTGCAGGCGGTAGCAGCTGTTGCCGCCATCTCATCGACGCCGGAACTTTTGCGTGAACTATTCGCACTTAAGTTGTTGTTGAAGTTGTAAACTGAGCCGAAATGCAGCTGGTTGACATTAGAGAATTGCATTACCAGCTGCTGTTGCGCATTGTGCACATTCATGGTGTTGGAGGTGGTGATGGCGTTGCTGCCAGCATTGGGCAACATTGCAACTTCGCCTCCGTTTCCCATCTGGTCAACAGGCACAACATCACGCATTGAATTGTAGTTGGGATCGGAAAGTTCACGCACTACATCTGCAGTCATGTCTGCGGATGCGCTTGGCGTGCTGCTGCTGCTGCTACCATGCAAATGTGCGGAGTAACCATTTGTGGTTGTCGCATCCTCATCATCCACTGGCAAGGCATCAGTTTCAAGTCTTCCTGCACTGGTGTTGCTATGTTTTGATTTTGTTGTTGCACTGTTCGCCGTCACTCCTGCAGCCGACTTGTTGCCAAAAAGGTTTGTCAGAAATTTAGACATTTTCCTGCTCTGTATTTGTGGTCTTTTGGATATCTTTGTTTGTTGCTCGTAACACGAATTTTAATTGTTAATTTTTCCAATGAGTTTCCACTTGGCCTCTGGAAAAACCAGAATATTTTTTCACAATTAATTTCTTTTTTCTTTTTAAAGGTTTGTCACTTATTGCATTTTGAATGTCGAATTAAAAGTCGTCTGTGGCTGTGTTTTGTTGCAAATTGGAACATTCACAATGGTTCTTGACCATATTCACAAACAACTTTGAAAGCGTCATATGCAAACTGAATATAAAAACCATAGACCCCTTTTAAATTGATCAAGACTTGAAGTCAAGTTTTTTTGACGTTCTCTTTTGAACTTGACGAAAGCTTTCACATTGGTCAAGACTTGAATTCAAGTTCTTGTCTTCTTTCCCTGTTTTCTAAAAATAAAACGAGATAGGTAGCAAGCAAATGAATTATAGTTTATTGAAATTTGCAAACTGAATTTTATTTTTTACCACGATAGAAGTTAACAAAACGTTTTTGCTTAAAAATTGAATGCAAAATTAAATTATATTGAATGCAAAAAAATTTTAATGCAACTGTAGTCTAACAAACTCACATTGATATGCGAAAAATAAAATAAAAAGCACTGTCAACAACGCGAAAATAGCAAGAGGAACACGAAAAAACACGAAAAATTGCTGGTACAGCTTCAAGTTTCATTTTCCCTTCCGTCGCTTCCGATGTGCGGCGAATTGCCTACAAACTCTGAAACTTGACTTCAAGTCTTGACCAATATAAAAGGGGTCATAGAAGTAAAATATAAGGAAGCGGTGTTGTTGAAGTGAAAAACAAAAATTTGAGCATGGCGAATAATAAGGTAGGGTAAGTAGCTGTGACAAGACCTATTGTTAATGTCAAAGTGTGTTTTAGAGTTGCCAGTTTTCTTTATTAATGTTACTTATGGGATAAACACTTGGAAAAGGAATTTTATGAAGGGTGAATAATATGATATGAGGATATATTATAATTCTATAAATATTGTTTATAAGTAGAATAAGTCCGCTTCAAGCTTGCCTAAAACAAAAAACCTGTAATTCCCCGTTTTGCTTGTAAAGGATTTCATCAGAAACGCTAAGACAAAGTATGGATTTTTCATTGGATTTTAATTCGTGATATGGCAGCACTATATATTATGATTTTGACATCAACAATAGGTCTTGTCAAAGCTACTTATCCTATCTCATTATTCTGCCATGAATTGGAGTATTTTACAAACACTATGAAGTTGACACAAACACAAAAACATTCAAACAGGGCCGCATTTGGTGATGTAGTAGAGAAAGACGTAAACTATTTTTCGTTTTTTAGATGTATGTTTACTAAGTAATTCTTATATAGCACCATTATACACTATGGTGCGTTACCAATTTTTGACGTAGAATTTCATCTTACAGCTCGGTTTGTATGAGGGTCATTTTCACAAATTTTTTTCAGACGCAATTAGAAAGCTTAGTTGACACTTGGGGTATACCTACAGCCTTTAATATTCATCGTACAAATTACAAATATATGCCAAACTATCAGTAAGAATACCAATAAAAATAATATATATCTTTGGATTTTGTCACTCATTTAATAAAGTCACAAAACAGCAAAATCTAAGAAAAAAATTCATATTCATATTCGTCTCAGAAAAACACAAGCTACTTGAGTAGCTACTTCAGTAGCTGCTTATGCTGTTGTTGTTGTTCGTTTGGTTCGCAATCGTGTCGTTTGTTGTTTTGCTGCTTTTTTGTGATTGTTGTTATTTATATATATGTGAAATTTACATATATAAATACACATTAGATGTTTTCGTTCAAGGTTCATTTATAAGGTTGTGGCCAGTGATGTTCCTCGACGCGTCGTCTTTGAGCCTGTTCTCACGCGCCTTACGTTAGGCGGAGCATCGGATTAAATTTGACGTCTACAGGTAAGGTGGGAAGTGGGAAGGTGACAAGTTACGTGAGGCAGCATTTTCAAAAATTTTAAAAATTTTGCGATTCATTTTGACGTCTGTTACTTTGAAGTTTCATTGTGCCTCATTTTCCTCGTGGTTCTCTTATGTTTTAGCGCAAATAAATTTTGTTTTGCATTGGTTGGGTTTTCTGTTAGCGTTGCTGTTTAATTTAAGACTTACAAAGTAATGAATTCTCCGAAATTTAACACCACATTTATGGACTGTTCTCGGAATGCAAAATAAGGCGGGCTTAAAAAAGTCGGTAGTAAGAACACCTGACAGATGCATAGTGTCAAAATAACGCCATTACTCTGCCTTTTTTAAGGCGAGTGAGAACAGGGTCTTTGACTGTCGACATTTTGGTGTCGATAATGCAGAATGTGTCGACAATGTCGAGAATTGTGTAAACAATGTCAACAAAATGCAACACTGCGAAAATGCAAGTTCCATTTAGATTATGCTGATTCTTAAAACCTTTTGAAAAGTTGTTTAATTAACACAAAGTAACAAATTTTACAATTAAACAAACAAAAACCATGCCCAGAAGGCGTAAAAATAAAGAATACTTCGAACTCGGACTCAATTTAATTAAATATTACAATAAACATGCAGCCTCTTACCTTAATTATCTACACGTCGTTAAAAGCAATTTTCTACACGACATTGTCGAATAGTTCTGTTGACATCAAATTGTCTACGCCGCACATCACTGGTTGTGGCACTTGAGAGAAATGCACTCTTTTTCGGCCTTTGCTTGAACTGTCACTGTGCTTTTCTTTGTTCTATGCATTAATTTTCTTGCTTTCTTTTCATCCATTCTGACAGTTCGACCGAGCTCGCTCTCAAGTGCCACAACCTTACAAATTAGCCTTTTTTTCGTTTTTGTAGTTCGTTATTGGTTTTGTTTATTTTCAGAAAGATAAATGCAATAGAGAATACAGATGCGTGTAGCTTAGAGTGGACCTTATTTGTATGGGGAAAATTTCCAAGCACTTCATGGAGCGTCCCAAATGCTCAAACTGCAAACATGAAAAAAAATTTGTGTAAAATTTTAGTAAGATGAGATGCATATAAACCCGTGCGCATAGGGCTGAAAGTTTGCACAAATGAGTGAAAGAAAAAAAAATTTTTAATATTTTCATTTGAAATTTCATTTGGAATAAGGAAACAGTTAACATTTTTTTGTTTTTTCCAAAAAATTTCCGTTTAATAAGGGTATTCACCTCAAATTACTTGAATAAGTCAGAGGGACAACATATTTATTTTTGGATTTTCTCAGCAATGTTTGTATTATTTTCAACTAATCTTGGTGCGCTGACTTCAAAACTAATGTTATTTTTTTCTAGCATCACCAGCTATTGAGATATTTCCATTTATTAAACATAACTTTGAATTACATTAAGTTTTAACCAATATTAAAAAATAAATAAGAACAAAAAATTTATCACTAAAAATATCAAACGAAAGCTTTTTATAAAACAAAACTAATTTTTACATGAATTGCATTGTTGCAACAACAACAACAAATTTGTTTTTGAATAATTTTTATTAAGAAGATGAAATGTTTGAAAATGGTTTTAAAAACTATAAAATGAAACCAGAATTTTTCTCTATTACTGTATAAAAAGGAATTGTACGTTTATACTTACGATACTATCGACACTGTGTCTTTCTTTCAGAGAAAAACATTAGTAAAATGTTGAAAGCTACTTTTAATGATGTTTTAATAATTAACTTATAAAAATTTTTTATAAACTATTTCATTGATATTAAAATAACACAAAATCTAAACAACTTAAATCCATACTAAATTAATTAAATTAAATTCTTTTATAAGAAATACTTTTGTTTAGTTTTTCCGAATTGTCGGCTTTTCATTAGTTTTTTTTTTATATAAAAGTATCTAATTATAGCTTCCAACCTTAGGTCGCTAATCCATTTTAATTTCTTGTCAAGTATCCAAGAAATCTGTAAAAAATGTATAAATTATAAAGCTTATCCTCATACAAAAAAAATTAAGGCCCTCTTATTTGCCACCCTAAAGAATGAATACGCTCATGTAGCAGAACTTGTGTTTTGACAGAAGCTCTAGCTCTCAAATGGCGGGAAACATTTTTTTTTCGTAGTTTGTCTTGCTTGCAAGGGCTTATGTCAAAAAATGACGCGCTTTCTCGCTTCCTCAATTGACGAAAAATCCTTCTATACACGTATAGTGTGTGTGAGCAGAACACCATTTCCTTATCTTTTTTTTCGATGATTCTATACGAAAAAGCGCTCAGGTAGCGAAGAAGCATAAAATATTTTCGCTATATAAACTGTGACAGCTCAAGGGACATGTTCTGTGAGCGCATACCGTTCAGCCCGAAAGTTGTGGAACGGTTTCTTCCGCTGAATGCAGGCAATGTCGACAATTGTGTAAGCAATGGCCGCATTCAGCGCAGACAACTGTTGTGAACTGTAATGGTAGCGCTACCTTAGTTCACGATGTTTTTCTCTGAATGTGTATAATTATATATAATTTTTATGTAAATTTAATTCAATTGCAAAGGTTTCTCACTTAAATTTGGTGCGTTCTTTCTGTGTTCATTAATTTAACACCGTCAGTAGCAGCATCTGACATTTAACCAAACAGTTGTGTTCATGTAGCATAGAATTTGTTCGCTCGATTAAATGGCGTCCGCTGTCTGATCAGTTTTAGTTAGCGCTCCCAAAATTCGACCATTCAGCGAATTTTCACACAACAGTTGCCAACTGTTGTCTGCACTGAATGCGGCCAATATCAACAAAATGCAGCACTGCGAAAATGCAAGTTCTTATTTGATTGTGTTAATTCTTAAATTCTTTTTAAAAATTATTTTTATTAACACAAATTAAACAATTTGGCTATTCACAGCTTACACTTAAAATGTACGCTTACATTTAAAAAAATCGTATTTATAGCATTTGTTTTTGTTGAAACTGTGAGAACTCCGCCATGTGACTGTCATATTAAAAAATTATGCAACCCTGTGATGTATGTATGATGTATGTAATATGTAATATGGCGGCATAAGAATACGAGGGACAAAAAACACGTCCTACAATTAAAAGTTTTTTTTTACAAGTTCTAATTGGTTCAAATATTACTTTTTCATGAATTTATTTACAAAATGTAAAATATTGTAGTTTTCATTAGATCAGTTTTTTCTATAAAAAATTTTTTTATACTTATATTGTAAGGAACTATCTTCGACTGTACTGAAGTTGAAATATCCCACGGCCTCACTTTTGTTTATTCGAAGTCTTGAATATTGTATTATTTTGATGAGGTCACTTTTATAAGACGGAGTTTTTATCCAAATATTTCACATTTGAAACTCGGTGTCCTTTTTATTTAGTTCAACATTATTTTTTTTTTATTTTATGAATGTTTACTATTAAGCTAACGTCACTTTGAATGGGAGGTGGGCAGAATTTTCAGTTTTTTTTGTACCAATTTCTTGATATCGATTTCAAATTATTTGCAAAATTTGAAGCCATTGTACTAATTTTTGAGGCATTAGTGACCGTTTTCATAGTCACTTTGTATTGGAGGTAGGAGTGGTTTTCATTCGATTCTTACAAATTTCATACTAAAATGCATATTAAGGGTTAAAGCTTATGTGCAAAATAAGAGCTATCGTAACGAAATTCAGTACATAGGCTTTTTCTTAAAAAATACAGATCAAGTTCGAAAATAAGCTAAATCAGATGAAAACCACGTCTACCTCCCATACAAAGTGACCTTACCAAAACAGTAAAATCTCTTTAAATTCCACAAAAATTATTCTAATGACTTCAAACTGTGCATATTGAGTATAAAATATGTAAAAACTAGCTGAAACTCAGTACGTTGCTGCCATGCTCCTTTTACCAAACGCCCATAAAATGATATCAGTGCAACGGCACGTGTAAATTGTGGTCGAATACCGAATTCCGAGGCTGTACGACCTATAATTCAAAAGCTATTCGTTATCGCAGATTCGGTATAATAGGTGCCACTCCCCTTTTACAACTCCCATAAAATGATATCAGTGAAACAGCCTGTTTTAATTGAGGTCGAATACTGAATTCCGAGGCTGTGCAACCTGTAACTTCAAAGCTATTTGATATCGAAAATGTATGCTGTATGGGAGGTGCCACGCCCCCTTTTCCAATGCAAAATTTACCTTGGTATGTGTTTAATAACTTTTTAAAGTTGTACTATGTTTCCTTTCAATTTTATTATTATACGATCAAAACTGTCTGATATATAGAAGTTCTGTTTATTTGTGGGCGATGAAAGTGTGCGTGGAAATATTGATAGGCGCGTTTTTTCAAGCATCCAAATCCAATTTCCGCACAAACAAAATCCTGCTATAGATTTTGATTTTGTGAACTTGTAGTTAAAAGCACCACAGCCAGGTGGCGTACAATGAAGTGATCGGAAAAAGCATTGTTTACATTCTCATGTTTACATTCAACGCCATGTAGTTGTCATATACTTAATGAGCATCAAATAAAAATACAAATCCAGATTTGGATGTTTCAAAAAATGCAGCTAATGTATATAGTGATCGCCACTTGGACCACCTCTATACCAAGTTTCACTATAAAAATGTGTACAACTCCGGAACTAGAAGGGTTTCGAAAAAAAGGGAGTAGATATAGTATGTCCACGCCCATTTTTGTACAGCTGCCGATAGTAACCATCTGAAAAAAATTACAAAATTTTAAATTTATACGACTAAACCCGTCTGATATATACGCTTTTTTTTTGTTTGTGGGCGATGGCGCAAATTTGGCTTGAGGTACCACGCTCCCTTGTCCAATCGACGCTAAACTTCATAGGAACACTCTCGGATGTTGCTTCAGTTTCCTTAAAAATTTCAGAAAGATCAGTTCAGTAGTTTCTATACGTGATATACACACATGCAAACATACCCACGTATATGCCCACGCCCGAATTAAACTAAAAAATGAAATGACCGCTGCAGTGGTTTGCGCAGTGCAAATTAATAGAAAAAAATTTGTCTCGGAATCTTACAACTTTGATATCATTCGAAAGATAATACTAATATTAGGGTAAATCCAAAATATTTTTGCTTCAACATTAGAAATCTAGGCACGGCATCATGTAAAACCGGACTAATTTTTTAATAATTTACAGAAAAAAATTATTTTAAAAATACATTTTTAATCGAAAAACAAAACAAAAACTTTAAAAGACTGTTTCATTTTTTGTTTTAAAATTTAAAAAAAAAATAAAAAAAGAGAATTTTTGTTAATTTTCAAACAACAAAAAAAAACTACAATAAACGAAAAATTTTGCAAATTTGGATAGACATTTACTAATACACTGAACCAAAAAATTACCAAAAACCACCGTAAAATTAACGTTTTCGGTTTACAATTTTCGGCCGATAGTGACAGCTATCAATTTTGATATTATATCACTTTCATTTTTGATTTGAATATTAACTTTAACGTGAAAAATGTAGAATTGATATTATATTAATGTATTTTTGATGTGGTGCATATAATATTTTACATGATTTTATTATCATTTTGATGTTTTCCACATCATATTGACATGGAAAACGTAAAGTTTTTTACAAATTTATAATATTTTGGTATGGTTCATATCAAAATAATATGGGGAAAACGTTAAATTGATAAGATAGAAGTGTTATTCTGATATTTTTCATATCATATTTAATTGAAAAACGTGGGATTTAATGTAATATTGATATGAGGCATTTCAAATTGACATTATATTATATCAGTTGTGATGTGGTGTATATCAATTTGATATAATATTTTATTAATTCTGATGTGGTACATATCAAATTGATATAATATTTTATCACTTCTGATGTGGTACAGATCCAATTTACACGATTTTAATATCATTTTGATATTTTCCACATCATATTGATATAAAAAACGTTAAACTTGTAACTAATTTATAGTATTTTGATATGTTTCATATCAAAATGATATGAGAAAACTTTAAATTGATATGATACAAATGTATTTTTGATATTTGTCATATCATATTCAGTAGAAAAAAATGTAGAATTGATAAGACATTAATGTTTTATTGATGTAAGGCATATCAAATTGATAATATATTATATCAATTGTGATGTGGTACTTATCAAATTGATATGATATTTAATCACTTCTGATGTGGTACATATCATATTTACATGATTCAAATATAATTTTGATATTGTCCACATCTTTTTGATATAAAAAAACGTTGACTTTTAAAGGAATTTATATATTTTGATATGGTTCATATCAAAATTAAATAGAATTTATGTGAGATTAATGTAATATTGATATGAGGCATATCAAATTGATGTTATATAAATTTTGATATTGCTCATATCATATTATTATAAGAAATGTAGAATTGATAAATATCACTATCACTTCGAAATTGAAATAATTAAATCGATATTAAATAACGTAGAAATGATGTGGTATATACGTTTTTCTGATATTGAACATCTCAGATTAATATGAGAAAACGTTGAACTAATAGCAAATACTGTTACTTTGATATTTTGCTTATCAAATTGATATGAAAAATTGTAAAATTATTAAAAATTTAAGTTTTATATTTTCCTTATCAAATTAATATGAGAAAATGTAGAAATGATAAGATAATTGTTATTTCAATATTGTACATATCCTTCATATTAACCCTCAAATGAATCACTAGTGTGCATATTAGCACTGTAAAAAACTTAAAATTCTTTGAATTTTGTTTCTTTTTCCTTTTCTGGCCAAAGCAAGAATATTCAACTATTGAATCAACTATCTAAGCAAAAGTGATTAGATACAAAATAAAAAAGGGCTATAGTATTTATTATATATATATTATTTTTTATTAATAAAAATTAAAAATTATTATTATTGATTATAAAATACATATAATATTGATTTTATATATAAAATTAAATACAGCTATTTGACTGTATGTACTAAAATAATTTATTTCTTATACGGGCAGTTCCATCTGGAATAATATATATATGTATAGGTGGTCCTGTAAAAATTTAAATTTTAAGGATTTCTAAAAAGTTGCATTTATTACCAACAATAAGGGACTGGAAGTTTTTCATTGGCAGAAGAGAACGCCCACATCATTGAAAATAAAAAAAGATGCTGTTGCCTGGGAAAAAAAAGAAAGTGTGGAAGAAGATTGCCCTGGAGTTCGAGGTTCGTTATGGCGTCACTTCTGTAATTGCGTATGTCCTTTCTCTATTTTGGTGTTAACTTTAATTATAAAGAAAATAAATGATTGAAGTTCTCTGTTTTTGTGTAAAATAAACAAAAAATAGTTTACTCTATTCAGCTGTTCTTCCGATTAGTAGTGCTAACCGAAACCACAACTTGTCGTTAACTTAATCAGCACTTAACTGACAGTTAACCGAACATTGAGAAAGAGCTTTTTTGTTAACCGCTAGTTAAAGTTCTGATTAGTGCTTAACCGAACATTGAGAAAGCGGCCCTTAAACTATCAAACATTTAGAATTTGTATTTCAATCATATAAAATCAACATAATTTTAACTCTTTATAACATTACATGGGAAATAACTTATCATATTATCATTAATATATATCTTAAGAGTTCCGTCGAAAAACAAGGATGTCGAAAAACAAAAACATCTACTTCATAGGTTGTAAAATATGCCACTTTTCCAAGATATAGTCCTATAAATAAAAAGAGGACTTTTATTCTGTTCCTTCAATTGGTTAGTTATCCGCTATCGTATGTCTGCCAGTTACACGTAACCTTGTTTTTATTAAAGTTCTGAGCGGTAGTTTTATAAGTAGCGTGTTGGATCTATGCCTAGCATACTGAAACCATTAGACCGCAAACTTCAAAAAACTAATGCAGACTACCGAGTCTTACAGCAAACTAACTACAATTGTTGCAGGATATTTTTTTATTTCATTACTTTCTTTTAAACGAGGCATATTTAAAGTAAATTTGCAATTGCAAAATATTTATAAAAAGGATCCAGCGAAACTTACACACTATATATTAATATAATTATGATTAATATCATTGCCATAAAAGCTTTAACGATTTCGAAGTATTGCCATTACCGTCGTACAATACCATACCTGTTTAATACTTATTATGAGTTTCAGCAATTTGGCATCCCTGTTCTCAGAAAAAGTTTGGCTTTAAAATAAAAAAAACACAAGTTTTTGTTTTAAAACTCTGAAATTTCTTTAGTTTTAAGGTAAGTTATTTTTGAAACAAAAGCACTTGCATTTGCTTAAAAAATTGATACTTTTAATTTAAAAGTAAACATTTCTTTGTTTGTTTGGGTATTGTTTTTAAAAATTAATTACACACTGAGAAAAAATTGATATGAATATTATCAAAATTATATACATTCATATCAATTTTATATTTTTTCACATGAAATGGATAAGAATTTTATCAAAACTATATGTATTAGTATCCATTTTACGTTTTTCTACATCAAATTGGTATCAATTTTATCGTAATAATATGTATTAATTTCAATTTAACTTTTATTCACATCAAATCGATATGAATCATATCAACATGATATATTTTTTAAACAATTTAACGTCTCTTAAAAAAAAAATTGATATAAATTTAATCAAAATGATATGCATTCACATCAATTTTTAATTTCTCAGCAAAATTGATGTGATGTTTTTTAAAGTCATTTTATAAAGAAAACGAACAAGTTTAAGCATGCACATAGCTTACCTGAAAAAACTGAAAAAATTAATTCCGCTTTGCTCCGTCTTTCTGCAAAAATCGATTTTGAATATACCCCTGAATCAATAAATTGCTTAAAATTGCAATCATGTACAAAATTAATGCAGGTTCAAGAGAAGTACCCCTAACAACTAATCGATTTGAATACTTTTAAGTATACATCTATTACTTTATATTCTAAGGGCCGCTTTCTCAATGTCTGGTTAAGCACTAATCAGAACTTTAACCAGCAGTTAGCAAAAAAGCCCTGTCTCAATGTTCGGTTAAGTCTTAACCATCAGTTAAGTGCTGATTAAGTTAACGGCAAGTTGTGGTTTCGGTTAGCTCTACTAATCGGAAGGACAGCTGAATAGAGTAAACTATTTATTGGTTATTTTACACAAAAATAGACAGAACTTCAATAATTTATTTTCTTTATAATTAAAGTTTACACCAAAATAGATAAAGGACATACGCAATTACCGAACCGACGCCATACCGAACCTCGAATCCCAGTGCAATCTTCCCCCACACTTTCTTTTTTTTTTCTCCCAGGCAACAGCATCTTTTTTTTTATTTTCAATGATGTGGGCGTGCTCTTCTGCAACTGAAAAATGTTCCCTCGTATGATTTGAAATTAGGCAGTCTGTTGCGTTTTGCCATTTTTTATATATATTTGCATTACAAAATCAAAAAAATAAAAAGTAAAAAAGAAAAATTTTTAAATAAGCTTTTATTTAAAAAAGGCGTGAGCTTAAAAGAAAAAATTTAAGTGCCATTTGTCATATATGCATATAGTAGGTATATCCTAGGTGCAGAAGAACCCCTCTCTAGGTTACTCATCATCATATTATAAGCGTATGTAAATTGGTAAGTTCTAAGGACTTATATCAATTTAGAATTTTTCAAATACATTTATATATAAAAGCTTAAGGCACTGATATTGTGTAGTAAACCTGTATAATGGATCGCAGTTTATATACAGGTAAGCTTACTAAAAGATTCAATGCCACTGGTAATGTGTAGTAAACCTGTATAACGGATCGCGGACATCGGTGCCTCAAGCTTTTAAATGTAAATGTATTTGAAAAATGCAAAATTTATATAAGTCCTTAGAACTAACCAATTAACGTACGCTTATATTATGATGATGAGTAACCAAGAGAGGGGTTCTTCTGCACCTACAATATACCTTATATATACATATATGACAAATGTCACTTAAATTTATTTTTTCTGTTTAGTTCACGTCTTTTTAAAATAAAAGCTTATTTTTTAAATTTTTTTTTTGTTGCTCTTTATTTATTTTTTACTTTTTAGTCTTAAAAGTTTATTATTAACATAATTTATTTTCAAAACTTATGGATATATAGCTTTTTTATTGATTTGTGGGCGGTAAAAGGGGGTGTGGCCAAATATTTTTCATAAACCCCATGCTTTATTTGATGAAACTTTGCTGTTTAAATTTCAGCTGAATTAGCCCCGTAGTTTTAGAGATATAGCATTTTTATGGATTTATGGGCGGTAAAAGGAGTGGCAAAAAATTTTCCTTAACTATTCTCTACTCGAAGAAAATTTATTGCCAAAATTTCAGCTGAATCGGCCCAGTAGTTTTAGAGATAAAGCATTTTTATTGATTTGTGGGCGGTAAAAAGGGGTGTGGCAAAATTTTTTATCATAATATTGCATTGTCACCGGACTTACATATGTATGCTAAATTTCAGCCATAGAAGTAAAATATCTCTTATTTCTATGATTTCAGCTTAATCGGATAACAAGTTGTAGAAAAATGGCTTCTAAGTTTTGAGGACATACATACATACGAGCGAAGCAAGTTAAATAAAAGCTTTTAAAAATATGTAAACACGAGAAAGCTGATATGATGTTATTACGTACTCACAATTGAAAAATTCACAATTAGTCATCTAACCGACAGTTGTTTAACCAGCACTTTGTGAAATCAAAATTATTTTTTTAGCTATCGTATGATTAGCTAACTCCTGGTTAAGAGCTAGACTAACCGGACATTGAGAAAGTGGCCCTAAGACTTCTGACAAAGTTTAATTAAAATTGGTAAACTTTTGTGTCTACCTCCCATACAAAACTAAATAAAAATTTAATATAGGTGTCTTTTTGGCATTTTTTTTTTAGATAGATTAAACTTACCTACTATGCATATAAAATTACACTATCATTGGAGCACTCAATCTATTTATTTCCAAATTTGTATGAGTGCAAAGCACTGTGCAGCGTTACCTGTTGAGAATTTATCTACTTTTCAGGAAACGAACAACCCCTCAGAAGGAAGTATCCAATTTGGTTCAGCCGTTTTCAAGTTTAAAGCATCCGAACAAGCTACGATCCATTTTTATAAACACAAATCTAATGAGAACCACGCCTACCTCCCATGTAAAGTGACTTAATAAAAACGGAAAAATCTCCCTAAATTCAACAAAATTAAGAACAATGGCTTAAAATTTTAAAAATAGGTTTGAATCTTTACTATGTGCTCAATGCTTGAAAATTGGTAAGAGAAACTTAAAATTCCGTCCACTTCCCATAAAAAGTGACGTGAATTTCGGTCCAGTCGAAGATAATTCCTTACTTGTTGTTGTTATTTTTGCTTAGCTGCTAAAAAATTGTTAAAATTATAATAATGCTATCACATAGTTGAACCAGAATTGTTCGAGTTCTTTTGTTTAAAAAAAAAGATCAAAGAAAATCTTTAAAAAAAAATACTAATGTTACAACAATAACTACTTATTAATTCCGTTTTTGTTTTTAATAAATTTAATTTTTGTAAGTCTTCTAGATTAAAAACTCTCACATTATGAAAAAAAATAAACGTAAGATCACATGGTGGCGCCTTTGCCTATTTATTACATTTTTGTTCTGAAAAGTTTACTTAATATTTGTCTGAATTGTAGGTAAGCACTGAAATTTTCTATTGAATAGTATGGAAGCAGGCCTAATTGGGTCTTCAAATTTTACGACGTAGGTGTTACAAGTGCTTTAATCATCGAAAGGAATCTGAAAACTCGTTTCCTGAAATTGTATGTCCTCTTGACTGAGGCTCCAGAAGGAAAACTAAAATGTTGCAAACAGAAATAAGGCCGAAAAAATTTTATAAACTTATATCAAAAATCAATTTTTGTTTTGCTTAAAACTTTAGGGTTCTGATTTCATTCCGAAATAGCACCACTGTAATTCGTTTTAGTTTTGTTATGTTACATAGAAATGATTGAGGTTCTTTGAGTACAGAACCTAATAACTAAATGTGTAATAATTTCAGTAATTTAATTTCTTGAAAAATTTATAATTTTTATTTAATTAATGATTTTATATTTATGTCATCAAAATAAAGTGGATTGCGTAGGATTGTATATCTATCTTTGCTGCACTCGCCAATACTTGCATATAAAATAAGTTCTAACATTTGATAAAATTACAATAATCACATACGATCTTAGAATTTGTTACGGCGTATTAATTTACTTTTGATAATGCGAATTTTTCTTGCTTTTAAAGTTATTTCTTAAGAAAATATTAGTTTTATGGTTTCTTTTTATTTGGATCCTCGCTTGGTGTCTTAGGGACTTTCGAGGCATCAGTCTTAAGATCTTTAGTCTCTTTTGCATCTTTTTTCTCAACTGATTTCTTATCACCACCATCTTTCTTAGCTTCCGCTCCTTGACCCTTTGCATTCGCTTCCTTAGCCTTCTTTTCCGCTTCCCTAGCCTTTGCTTCCTCTTCCTTTTTAGCCTTAGCTTCAGCATCCAGCTCAGCCTGTCGCTCTGGGCTTATTTCACCGAGAGCATCAATCATCAGACATTTGTATTCTTTTTCGTACTGTTTCTTATTGCCAGTTGCTGTAGCAGCTGCGGTTGGACGTGAGCATACTTCAACCTCCCGACCATTGTTTAATGCTGTCAACAAACGCGGTTGCACATAGCTCCAGCTTCCTTGATTCTTATGCTCCTCCTGCACCCAAATAATTTGCGCTTTTGGATAAAGTTCACCCTGTTCCTTTACCAGATCAAAGGGAAAGGGTGAAATCTGTTCAACTCGCACGAGAGCTACGTCACATTCAATCGCTCTCAAAGCTCGCTCCTTCACCAAGTCGTAGTACACTTTACCAGTACAGAAAATGAGCTTATTGACATCACTTGGGTTTTCAGAAGCTGGTCCTGTTTCGGGAATAATTCGTAGGAATTCGGTGCCCTCAACCATTTCGCAGAATTGGCTTTTCGCCATTGGATGACGCAACAACGACTTGGGTGTCATTATAATCAAAGGCTTGCGAAAGGGCAAAGCAATCTGTCGGCGCATAATGTGGAAAAAGTTGGCGGGAGTGGTGACATTGGCCACTATCCAATTGATGTCGTGTAGCTGGCGTATGGCAAAATCATCTGCCTCAGGTGGAAAAGTATTGGGATCATCAGAGCTCATTTGCAAAAATCGCTCAAGCCGAGCCGAAGAATGTTCAGGACCCTGGCCTTCCATGCCATGTGGCAATAGCAGAACCATGCCAGATTGACGAACCCATTTGGTCTGACCACTGCTAATACATTGATCAATTATGCATTGAGCAGTATTGGCAAAGTCACCGAACTGTGCCTCCCAAATGACCAACGCATTCGGATTGGTCATTGAGTAACCGTGCTCAAAGCCCAACACAGCATACTCGGAAAGTGAGCTGTTTGAGATAGAGTAAAACGCTTGATCAGGATACAGGTGCTGAAGTGAGTTGTAGGTTACCTTGTCGACCGTTTGATGATGTAGCACATGATGACGATGCGAAAAGGTTCCGCGCTCAACATCTTGACCGGAGAGACGTACATGAACGCCTTCTTTGAGTAAAGTTCCAAATGCCATGGCCTCACCAAGCGCCCAATCAATAGTCTTATTCTCAACCATAGCCTTGCGTGCGGCCAAAATACGCAACAAGCCTTTGTGAATCACAAACTCAGCTGAATTCGGTGGGGGCTCCGAGAATCGTTTGCCAATGTGCGCCAACGTCTCTTCATTGACACCTGTAGGTGAAACCTTAAAAGAATTTTTTCCCTCAAAAAAGCCTGACCACGGCGAATCGATCCATTCGTTGTATTTAATATGCGTTTCTTTTTTTGACACTTCAAAAGCCTCCTCACAGATTTTGTCATACTGATCCCACATGGACTTCACCTCCTCAGCGGTAACCACTTTATCGGCAATCAACTTTGCCGCATACAAATCTAGGCAAGTTTTGTGCTTCCTGATCTTTTGATACATGAGCGGTTGCGTAAACATGGGCTCATCAATTTCGTTGTGTCCGTTACGACGATAGCACACCAAATCGATGACCACATCTTTATGAAAGTTAGCGCGCCACTCAGCAGCAATCTTCGATACATGCATAACCGCTTCTGGATCGTCAGCATTTACGTGGAAGATCGGTGCATCAACAACGCGGGCCACACCGGTACAGTATGGTGAGGAGCGAGAGAAACGGGGATCGGTAGTAAAACCAACTTGATTATTGACCACTATGTGAATGGAACCGTGTGTAGTGTAAGCAGGTAGAGCAGTCATGTGAAAGATTTCGTAAACAATGCCTTGACCGCAAAATGCAGCATCACCATGAAGCATCATACCCATAACTTTCTTGCCCTCAGGATCGCAATGAAAGAACTGTTCAGCGCGTGCTCTGCCTTGCACCATAGAGTTTACAGATTCTAAATGAGAGGGATTTGCAATAATAGCCAAGCGTATACTTTTATTAGTTACACGATTTAAACGTTCCGTGTAGGTGCCCAAATGGTATTTAACATCACCGGAGCCAATATCAGCAGCTTCCAAACCAGCAAATTGTGTAAAAATGTTATTAAGAGGTTTACGGCAAACGTTGGCCAATGTATTAAGACGTCCACGATGTGGCATTCCTATTATGAAAGACTCTACGCCCAACTTACTCGAAGTGTCAATGATGCCCTTCATGCAAGGAATCATCATTTCACAACCTTCTAGGCCAAAGCGCTTTTCAGAAGAATATTTCTTAGCCAAGAAAGCTTCAAAGCCAGTGGCCCGTGTTAAGCGTTCCAAAATTAAACGTTTTTCCGCCGGCGAAAACTTTAGAGTTTCAGGTGTTTCGAAACATTTTCGTATCCAATTGCATTGTTCCAGCGAATTTATAAACATAAAGTCGACACCAATATGATTGCAGTATACGTTCTCAAGGCGGTCCAAAATTTCCTTTAACGAAAGCGATTTTTGATCACCTCCAATGAATGTGGTGCTTGGGAGTTTGAATTTGCGTTCCATATCATGTTCACCAAACATAAACCCAAAATGTTGTCTTAAAACATTCTCATTAGCACGACGACTTTTCCCGTCCTTGCCAATGGTAGGAGGAGGCACAACGATTCCCAATGGATCAAGCAACGCTGTCAAATGACCGCGTGTCTGATAACTTCGAATAATTGCTTGCACGGCCAAATGATCGTCAATATTTTTATCATCTGCAGGAGATCCACTAGCACTAGTACCAGCAAGCCCACCACATATGCTGGCCAATGGCATGGTGTTTCTTTGTGAAGGTGCTAGATTTGGTGGACTTTGATAAGCGTTATTGCGAAAGTATGCATCCCAAGAAGGGTGCACAGAGGCTGGATCACGACACCACGTGTTAAACATCTGTTCCACGTAGCTCGCAGTGGTACCATTCGCGAAGGAATCTTTGTCAGATGCAGGTTGCTTAGCTGCAGGTGGCTTAGCTACAGCAGGCTTAGCAGCTTTTGCGCTGTACGTTCTAACTGCTGGAGCGGCTATAGAACTCGTTACAGTTTCTTGAATGTTGCTTATAAGGAAATATTGATGCACCATATGCAATAACGTCCTACTCAAGGATATACTTGCTCTATGCATTTTTTTAAAGTATATTAACCCAAAGAATTGTGTGAAATGTCCAAAAGCATTAAATAATTTTTGAATTTTAAATTTCCGATCTTAAAAATGGATTTTTTTTTATTTTTGATTTGAAAAATTTTTGATTATATTTTTGCTAGATGGTGCACATGTCACTAGAATTTTTTTTTTATTTCAGCAAAATTTTCAAACTACATTAAATCATTGCCAATGGCGATAAATATTCGGAGTCGAATCGAGTAGGTGAGGCTTAGAATAACGAAGTCAATTATTTGGGGGCTCGGCACGAAGCAAAACATTCAATAAACGGTTAGATTCTGAGAAACCAAGATGTGAAGGTAACTTTTCCAAGCCAGCGCTGAGTAGGTGTCGAGATATGTTTTTAGCAGAGAAAGAAAGTAACGATTATTTCCAAAAAATTAAATAAAAACAATCAACATGTTCCGAGCACATTTTGAATTACTTCAAAAAATGATTTTTATTTTTTGAGCTTTAGCAATAAAAATTGAATTTAATTATTATTTATAGATTTTTATATTATTCATAAAAAAAAAATTCTTTTTTAATTTTTATTTCCCTTTTTAAGAATAATAATTATTTTTAAGTTTTATTATTTTGCTCAAGAATTAAAATTGTTTCTCAATTTTTAATTTTTCGCTCAGAAATAAAAGTAATTTCTCAATTTTTATTTCGCTCAAAAATAAAAATCATTCAAAACTAATGATGGCATATTTTAATAAATATATTTTTTATATTTGAGCCTAGTGCCAAATAAGTTCATGAAGCAACAGGTTGCAACAACAAAAAGTTCTTTGCAGAACAAACCACCAAACAGACTAGACAGACTGTTGCGTTGATAGCTACATCAACTCTTCAGTAGTGACTTTACCTAGCCTAGTGCTTGGCTTAGCTTCGAAATCGCTAAAATAAATAATTTTTATAAAAAACTTTGAATATGGATCTTGATTATGGAAACTCTGACTTCAGTGCGCTAGCAACAACAAAGCTGTGTTGTGTTTTGAGTTTTATGTTTGGTGAAAAAGAAATAAACTCGACAAATGATCTTTATTTATGAGCAAAAACAATATAACTCAACAAATAATTCTTATTTCTGAGAATAAAATAAAAATTGAGAAATAATTTTTATTCCTGAGCAAAATAATAAAACTAAAAAATAATTATTATTTTTGAACAGAAAAATAAACATAAAAAAATAATTTTTATTTTTGATCAAAAAAATAAAAATCGTAAGATAATTTTTATTGCTGAGCAATAAAATAAAAATCGTAAGATAATTTTTATTGCTGAGCAATAAAATAAAAATCTTATAATATTAACTAAACTTTGAGTTTTTGGATATCGCTTCTAAGAATTACGATTCCTGGTTCTTAGCTCTTTGTTTTTGAAATTTCTGCAAATACAATTATAGAAATGTAATTTTCGCTTGCTTTTGTTTTTACAACAAAAACAATTTGAGAGTAATTTTTGAGTAAAAAATCAATATTTTGGACCTTTTTTGAAAAAAATTATAAAAGCATATACACCATCCTAACGGTACAGTTCAAACTATTTTTATTAAGTCTTTTATTGAAATTTTTAACAAAATAATTTTAATGAAAAATATTTATAAACAGCGGAGGTATTTGCATCGAAAGTCAAAACTTTGATTTTCATGTCGTTTTTTTCTCATTCTTAGCTAACGATTGGTATCCTTACCCCTGGTATCACAATGGGCCTCATTGGCGTAAGTGGTTCTCGTTTGAGAAAGCCATACTAACCTAACCGAACCCAACTTAACCTAGCTAACGATGTTTTATAAAAAACCGTTTTACTAAAAATTTTGAAGATATGTGAGTGTTTGTGGTGTCAAAATTACAACAATTTTTTAAAATTAAATTTTCATAAAAAGTTAGTTTTATTATTATTGATAGTCGATGGTATGAAAAAATAGATTTTTAGACATATTTTTTGATTGGAAATAGATATTGGGGTAATTTTTGTATAAACTATTTTTATGACATTTATTCTAAAATTTCTTCAATTTAGAAGATATGTGAATGTTTTTGATTTCAAAATAACAAACATTTTTAAAATTAAATAGGCGAAAAACTCCGATGTCAAAAATTATTACAATAATAAAAGTAACGTTATTTGAAAAGGGGTACAAGAGGCGTTATCAAAACTAAATATGTAACAATTTAATCTATTTTGCACACAATATGTATACCAACATTGAGCGAAATTCGTCCAGCCATTTAAATTTGTATAAGAGCCGAACAAACAAACAAACAAACAAACAAACAAGCAAACAAACAGAAAATGAGTTTTATAAATATAGATAGATAGTGGACCGGACAGACGTTATCCTGACCCAATTCAATGATTTTGTTTATAAACGTTTTGTGAATTTGTGAAAAGTTTTGTGAAAGTGAAATTGCCCTTCAAACAACACATACCAGGCGTTTCCTTTTAAAACATCAATGTATGACGATCAAAATCTGCTGATATATATAGCATTTTAAGTGTTTTATAGTATTCCTCAGCAGACGTTGTCGTGTCACAGACCGCTTTACTGCCGTATTCGAATCTTCATGACATTCGGAGAAAAAATTTTATAAATTCAACTTTTTTTGGAGTAAATTACCAAATTTTATTTTAATACGACCAAAACCGTATGAAATATAGCATTTGTCTTTATTTGTGGGCTGTTAAAGGGGGTGTGGAAAATCTTTTCCCTTAAACCATCTCGTACTCGAAACCAGTAAACTGCCTAAATTTCAGCTTAATTAAGCTTTAATCTTAACAATTGTTCACGGAAAAGTGTGCGTAACAAAAGTGAGACACTCCCATTTTTAGTACAGTTGCCGAGAGTAACCATATAAACTAAATTAAAAAATTTTAGTCTAATATGACCATCTGAAATTAAGCATTTTTATTGATTTGTTGGCGGTAAGGGGGGAGTGGCATATTTTTTTCTTCCTAAACCATCTCGTACTTGAAAAAATCAACTGGCAAAAATTCAGCTTACTTTATTTTATACCTGGCGCATTTTGCTTCACTCCACACTTATTCCCTGAAAGAGAGTTGTAAACAAAGAAATTTTTAAAATCGAAAAAAAACAACGCAACAACACTCCCATACAAAGTGACTTTAACAATGTGATAAAATCTCTGAAAATACCACAAACCTAATGTAATGACTTAAAACTTTGCACGTAAGCTTTGGTCTCAAATTTGTCAAAATAGAATGAAAACCACGCCTACCTCCTAAGCAAAGTAACTATATGAAAACGGTCAGTTTTCAAAATATATCGCAAAAATTAATTTAATGTATTAAAATTATGAGCATATGCTAAGAATATTAAAATTCACTTTGAGTTTGGAATTTGACGAAGTTGATAAAAACTCGACCAATCTGCCATACAAAGTGACGTCATGAAAGTAGCATAACTGTCATAAATTCCACAAAAATGTGTGTATTAACAGCATATTTAACACGAAACCTTCCATATCTTTAAAGTGTTCTGCATTTGAGTGTTCGCAAAATTGAATGAACACCACAATAGTAATCTATACGAAGTGATGTCATTAAACTTTATCTAAACTTTATCTAAACTTCGATCTTAGCTTTAAATTTGTTAAAGTTGTTAAAAATTCAGTTCATAAACTTTATAAAAAAAATTACAAAGGTTTTTATTTATTTTCTCCATTCACAATGTTTTTTATAATCACAAAAAGGAACACAAGTGGTCTTATAAAATTCATAAAATAAGATCAATAAAATCTATAAAAAAGATCCTAAAATATAAAGCTTAGAGGTCTTTTTATAATTAATAAACAAAAATTTCTACAAACGTGCGAATTTTTTCGTTACCTTAATGTAGAAATGCAAGTAGCATTTTTTAAATAAAGTTCTTCGCAGATGTCCTTACTTCAACCACCCATCCACCCGAAATCTGACACAATCCAGCCGAAAATTTTTTAATTGTTATTCAGGGCCTTTCTATGTTAAGGTAAGGAAATAAATTAATGCAAAAATCTATCCGTCAAGCAATTCTTCATTTCAGTCAAATTTTAGAAATTTGTTCATTTGATATATCATTTCTGATATCAATATTTTGGCATTTAACTTTAAAATTTAGTTCACTAGATTTAAATAAATGTTGCTTAAATTCAATTAAATAAATTGTTGCAATCTGTAGCAGTCGGTTTCTGTAATTGGTTTTTATTAAACTTTGAAAATAATATATTATTTTAACATTTGCTGTCGAATGAGAAATTGAAAGAATTTCTCAAGCAATTTTATATAAATTGGAGAAAATCGACTCTTTAAAATCATATTTTATTTATTTTACAGAGTACCAGAATTCAGAACTAGATAAGTTTTTAAATTTTTAGAGTTCTAAATTCTGTGTTTATTATAGAGTGGAATAAAATGTACTGAAAACGCTTTGGTAGTAGGAAAGTAGGAAATATATAAAATTGTACCAAAAAAGTACAATTGTACCGAAAATAACAACCTTGATCCAGAGTTGGCAACTTTAATTCACCAACAGAGAATATGGCTATCCCTCTTGCACTCATGATTTAAGCGTAGTTTTTGTTTGGGGCATGTCACACACAGTGGACACGGACAAAATTGTTGTTGTTTTCACGGGTAAAAGAAACTCTCAATTTTCAGTTTCTTCCCAGCTGGACAGCTCTAACGCATTCACAAACACATCTAAACAAAATTTTGTTTTCACTAATACATTCATACGTTCTGATGTTATGATAAAAAAAGAAAGTTATAAATGCTTGTATAGCTTGCTCTGTTACGGCCAAAAATATACTGAACTGGCAAAAAAAAAACAAACCAAACAAAAGGTGCAATCGAAAGGAAGAATACAAATAATATAATTTAAATCAAATTAACAAATTCTTATTTTCAGAAAACCAAGCAGATTCCCGGGAAACATTTGCGGTTAAGTGGATAATCAACATAAAACTGAATTTCAACTATAAACATTTTCAAGCAACTGCTGCTGTCGCTGGTGGCATTTTTCGATTTATATAAAAACATGTATTTTAAAAAATTGTGTGTGATGATACATACATTAATTTCTACGCCATAATCTAAAGGTAAATTGTTTATTTAAAAAAATAAAGAAATTAATTTACAAATTGGATTTTGTTATTTGGAAATCAAATGTCAGTTTCAACCTATTGGGAAGGGGATGGTCATGACAACGGCATAGGGGGAGAAGAATGCACAGCTGAATTTGTTATTGGTGTGAGCAGTTCAGCTAAACCTTTTTTTATGGCTAAGACATGTGTGGCAGACAGAGATGCCAGATCACACAGATAGGAATTTGTCCATATAATCTGCACATCGTTGTGCGTATGTTGTAACAATCCTAACGTACATTGTATGGAGAATTTTATATGAACCTCACGTACAAAGCCATATGTCTGTGCCATATAAAGGGTGTCCCAACAAGAACGCAATTTTTAAATTTGGCGCCATTCGAAGTGTCATTGTTTGACATATGAACAATTGTTATTGTTTGCTAGTAGAAGGTACGAGGTTAGTAAAATAAAGCGCTACACGAATGAACAACGCATTCTCATTGTGAAAATGTTTTACCAAAATGGTGAAAGTTTTGCGGCTACAGTTCGCAAATTGCGATCAATTTGGGGTCACAATAATGCTCCAAAAGAGTCAACTGTAAAGAGATTAATGGATAAATTTGCCGAAACTGGCTCTGTTAGTGATGTAAAGACAACAACGCGCCTTCGACCAGGTCGATCGACCGAAAATGTCGCAGCTGTGCGTGATGATGTCGCTCAAACTCCATCCAACTCAATTCGACACCAAGCTCAGCAAATTGGTGTCTCCAAATCCACTATGCAGCGAATTTTGACGAAAGATTTGCATCTTCATGCATACAAAGTTCAATTGACTCAGGAACTGAAGCCAGCTGACCATGGACAGCGAGGGGATTTCGTTAATTGGGTATTGGAGAGACAACATGAAAATGCTGATTTTGCCGCTAAAATCATCTTCAGCGACGAGGCCCATTTCCATCTTGATGGTTTCGTCAATAGGCAGAATTGTCGCATTTGGGGTGAGGAAAATCCTACGTATGGAGGAATCATTGGACCTTTTTTTTATGAAAATGAGGCAGGTCAAGCGCAAACAGTCAATGGTGTTCGGTATCGTGAAATGATAACCAGTTTTTTCTTGCCTAGAATTGAAGAAATGAATGTGGAGGGCATGTGGTTCCCTCAAGACGGCGCCACATGTCATACAGCCAGAGAAACAATTCAATTGCTGCATTAGTCATTTCCCGGTCGTGTTATTTCGCGTTTTGGAGATCAGAATTGGCCACCTAGATCGTGCGATTCAACACCATTAGATTTTTTTTCTTTGGGTTTTTTTGAAGTCGATAGTTTACGCGAATAAGCCGACGACGACTCAAGCCTTAAAAGAGGAAATTGGACGCTGCATTAATGAAATTTAAATGACCGCAGCATTTATGCAAAACGGTCATTGAAAATTTCATTAAAAGATCGCTTGTATGCCAGCAAAGCCGCGGCGGCCATCTGCACGATATATTGTTCCATACATAACCTCATTCTGTCTACTTTACGATATAATAAAGTTTCACAATTTTTTTTTTTAAATATCTGTGTTTTATTTAAAATTTAAAAATTCCGCTCTTGTTGGGACACCCTTTATATGGCATATTTTGCTGTTAGGTGTCTGGCTGGGTTATTTTACCCGCGAAAACAACAACAAATTTGCCCGTGTCCGCGCAAGTGTGACATGCCCCTTTGCAAATTATCGTCGTTTTACTTTTCTCTACACATTCTTATATTATTCGTAATTGGATTTTCATAGTCCGAACTCGATTTTGTGCAGGTTCTATATCGAATTATTTCGTTATTAGGTAAAAAAATTATAAAACATCTGGTGCACCAAAATAAGAACATTTCTTAAAAATATAGTAAAAAGTTATCATAAATAATATTAAGTAAAAGTTGCATAGTCTTCTTAAAAATAAGGAAAAACCCACAAAGAAAGATTTTGCAAGTGTGACTCATCACTGAAAAAAACTTCCTTTAAGAAGAACAACAAAAATCAGTCAAAATAAAACAAGTGGTTGGATTAGAATTCAAGGTGAGAGATATTGCAGTATATAAATTATTGGGAACACCTAAGAAGATATTGGCCAACAATCTTGAATATATTCCAAAGAAAACAGAAATGAAAACAGTGGCATCCTCCGCGAACTCAACGGGATGTGGCCCAGTCAATCCTCACACAATAACCACAACCGCCGCACCCAGTTTAAATATCGTCACAAAGTCTGAAGCTGACGCCACTGGCAATATGCAATTTCAGACACCCAACGCAACTGCATCAGGATCCAATCCAAATAAACGTCCAATTTCCTTGGATCTCAACAAGCCTAAGAAACCGCGTTTAGTAGCACCCTCGCCACTAGTACTAGAATCTCCAGATATGCAGGCCATTAAGACGCTGAATACGCCCGATTTGGAAAAGATTCTGCTTTCAAGCAACTTGCTGCAAACTCCACAGCCGGGACATGTGTTCCCCACCAAAGTTTTACCGGTGAGTACATATCTTAACCCTAGAATACTACCCTTATTTCACTAGACGTTAGAATTACGAGAAGTGAATACATTTTACGTAGGTTAGTATTCTAGGGTTAAGCTTGTTCAGAATATTTTTAAAACTATCTTATTTCACCTCACTTAGGTCACTTCGGAGCAGGAAGCATTCGGCAAGGGTTTCGAGGAGGCATTGCACAGTCTGCATAACAGCAACAAAAATTCACATGTTCAAATAATCGACAACAGTAGCAGCAATAACAATAATGCCATCAACATCGGCAATACCACAACTTCAGTGGCTGCAGCAACAAGTGTGGCCAATTCAGCGGCTACTACAGCCACTGGCACCGTCATGAGTGGTGGTTCCTTTATTTACACCAACTTGGGTAAGTTTTAAAATAAATGTAAATTGGATGTGTACTTTTTATCTCAAATTTGTATTTTGGCAGAATCTAATTTCCCCATTGCAATTAAAGATGAGCCACAAAATGCACCCGCTTCGCCACCAGTTAGTCCCATCGACATGGAAACGCAGGAAAAAATAAAATTGGAACGTAAACGTCAACGCAATCGTGTGGCTGCTTCGAAGTGTCGCAAACGCAAGCTGGAACGCATCTCAAAGCTAGAGGACAAAGTCAAGATGCTTAAGGGTGAAAATGTCGATTTAGGTGCCGTTGTCAAGACACTCAAAGATCATGTGGCACAGCTGAAGCAGCAAGTAATCGATCACATCGAGACTGGCTGCAGCATTCCAACAATTTACAATGGTCAAGCATTACTGCAGGGCAAATAACAGCAGGACTCAAGTGAATCAGAAGAAGTGATGGATGAGTTGGCGGATGATGGGGGCGGTATAAATATAAATAATCGAGAGGAAAAAAGAGGCAGAAGGGATGAGAGAAATAACAACAGAGTAATAGACACACTAAACGCACTGAATAGGCAGCAGCAGCTGCAACAAGCAGCACTATTAAAACACTTGAACACACAAAATGACATAACTGTTGACCAGTCGCATGCCTTAGTTTTAAATGAAGCAACGAATTTATTGAATGTTTTCGAACAAGATCTACCACTTGAGCTATTCTTAGAGACACCACCTTTGACAGGTGACTGTATCTCAACCAATTCAACAAATTCCACGTGTTCCACTGTTGCAGAATCAGATGGCACCGATTTAATTGCTGCCAAAATGAGCAACAGCAATAGTGTTGATGTAGATGATGTTGGCTGCGTCGGCGCTGGTGACAATCTAACGGACGATAACAATCAAAGCCCCTTGGTATTAGTTATAATTACAGATTATAACACGCAGCATTAAGAATACATATTAATAAATAAGTGCAATTTTTCCATATTAATATATAAACTATGGTGTTTACTTAAAGATATAATTTTTTTTAAAAAATAGCTCCTGGCTTGCAGCCAAGCCAGCTTGTTCAATACGAGAGAAGCAATGAGTGTGCCTTCAATTTGGCGTATGCTTATTCATAGTGTGCAAATCATCTTGATTTATTTATTTATTTAACTTTGTATTTAGTTTTAAGCTACAAATTTTTCCTGCTATCGCAAAATAAAGAGTTGAATTAATGTAAAATATGTTCCATTAAATTTTTATTTCACTCAGTTAAAAACCTTTTCAAGTTATAGTTCAGAACACGTAAATTTTATTTTAGAAATATGAATCGTAGTTCAGAATTGTGAAATGTAGTTCAGAATTCGTAAATTGTATTTCAAAGAAGTAACTTGTAGTTCAGAATTGTAAGTTAAAATTTAGAATTCGTCAATTGTATTTAAGAATAGTAAATTGTAGTTCAGAATAATAAATTGTATTTCAGAACAGTAAACTGTAGTTCAGAATAGTAAGTTCAAATTCAAAATTGTTTGAATACAAAAAGTAAATTGTTCAAAATACGTAAACAACGTAGCAGCTAGATACTTATTTTTAATACATTATGGAAATACTTAGGTAAATTAACTATTTTGTTAAAAAATTTTTTTAATAATATTAGTAAATTTAGTACTATTAACGTTAACAATGGAAAAACGTTACATACCCAAAAACCCATTGGTTGTTACAACGTTATTCCACGTTGCAAAGCAGAGAGTGTGACGGCTTTTAAAACGTTATTCGCGTTATATAAGCATACCCATATATGAAGACTTCTTTGATTAGATCCTTTTTGTTAAATGAAATGTAAATGATAGAATTTAAAAATTTTTTTATGAAAAAACCCTTAATAACAAAAGCACAAATACATTTGAAGAACTTAAAAGAAAATGTTTTAAATCCTTCAACAAAATATATTTGTTTGCTTTCGAACACAAACTTAATATTTTTCATAACTTAACTGCAGATTGATTTATAGAACTCGGCGTACTTTTCAGGCAAATATGAAGTCATTGCAAGGATAACCTTTCTCTTTTCATCACTTACATGAATGGTTTCTTTTCGAAGAACTGGCATCGTATAATTTGCCAAGTTTTCCCGAAAAACAATTTCATATTTTGTGTCAATAAAGTATCTGATATACAGTCATGTGAAAATAAATAGGGACACCTGCATTTTTATATTTAAAGCTGCATGAAGTACATGCAAGGTGCAACAGATATAGCATTAATTCCCTCAGGTGGTGGTTCCTCGTGATAAGGCGAGTATAAAACTTTATGGAGTTTCCTCTCACATTGTAAAACTTTCAAGATACAGGGTGTTTAACGGTTTTCGTACGTGTTTAGTATTATTGATCTAGAATCTAAACTACTCACCACAAAATAAAAAATAATATTTTGTATTTTAGAAAAAATATCAACTTTTTCTTCAATATATCAACCACTTTCGTGTCATGTGCTGCAGCGGAGCTAAAATTTTGAGATTATTCAACGAAAAATCAAAAAATTTTGTATCTTTTGTTTTAGCGGAGTGTAATCGTACAAATTTAAAATGTCTTTTTTTCATGTAAAAATACACTTAATCAACAGTATTTTTTTTTAAATTCTAACTTTGGACACTAACAGCTCCGCTAAAACAAAAGATAGAAAATTTGTTGATATTTCGTTAGATAATCTCAAAATTTTTGCTCCGCTACAGCACATGACACGAAAGTGATTGATATACTGATGAAAAAGTTGATATTTTTTCTAAAATAATAAATATTATTTTTTATTTTATGGTGAGTAGCTTAGATTCTAGATCAATAATACTAAACACGTACCGAAACCGTAAAACACCCTGTATCTTGAAAGTTGTACAATGTGGGAGGAAACTTCATAAAGTTTTATACTCGCCTCATCACGAGGAACCACCACCCGAGGGAATTTATGCTATATCTGTTGCACCTTGTATGTAATTCATGCAGCTTTAAATATAAAAATACAGGTGTCTCTATTTATTTTCACATGACTGTATGTCCGGTGCCCGTGTCGGTAAATGTCCGACCTCTGCACCGAAAGAAGTGCTATTTCTGGAACACCTTGGGCAGGCAGAATGTACGAACGAAGACCGATTCGGGCACTAGTCAGTTTATTGTATCCGAATATAGTCGCTCTTTATTGAAATAATACATGCTTACTACGGCACTATTTCAGGTACCTTTCAAGTAGGGCTGCCAGGTTTTTTTTTTTAAAAAATCGGGATTTTACAAAAAATAAATCGGGACGTAAGAAACAAAAAAAATCGGGAAAAAAGTCGCGATAGAGGAAAATGTGTCGCTCAATAGTACAAATAGTCTAAATTTTTGATGCAAATGTGACATGCATTCTTACGGATACTGCTTCCAGAAGACATTCTATATCTCAAGGCTTCTTTTTAGCCTTAGAAAGAAGTTCTTTCAAGTGGCATTTTTATAAAATCCTTCTAGAAGATATTCCAATGGCATTTCAAGTCAATTAAAGTACAAATGTTATATATAATTATAATATATGTTTGAGATATTTTCCGTGGGATTTTTTAAAACCCAAACACTTTTCATTTCCAACACCAAAATCACTAGTCTTGAATGCCGAGAAAAGGGATATTTTCCCAGGAATTTTTTAACCCCCAAACCACAAAAACCATTTCAGTCCATTTAAAGAAACCTGTAAAGAAATCTTCCATTGAAAAAGTCCTAGAAGCACTTTTTGAGAAGACTAAGGAAAGTATTCCTCCCAATGACATGCATATGTTAAAAGAATGCCTTCTTGGTATGAAAGTGGAAGGGATGGAATTCAAGGATGGACTTCCCTTCATCTTTGCTGGGACACTGAGAATAAAAAAAACTTAAAATACGTTTACTGAAAATCGATTTCTTTGAGTAAACTTCTTTGAATAAAAAGAGCGATATGTAGCTATATCGTAGCTAAATATATTTTATTACCTACCCAAAGGAATAAAACCACACCAAACAGAGCCTTTTTCAAGTTTTATTGGCAGCTCTTGAACTGCCTATGGCTGCGCTTCTAAAGGACACGTACAAACTGTACGTGTATGAAAATATATGTATGTGAAAATATTTTTGCTGATTTGCTTTCAGCTGTTTGTTTGGTCGTGCTCTACCATATGATTAAAGTTTTTTCCTAAATGACCGTGTTATTTATTATGTTGATTTTATATGATTTAAATACAAATTCTAAATGTTTGATAGTTTAAATCATACTTGATTTTAAATTGTTTAAAAGTTTAAAATCGTTTATTGAGCTTGAGGTTAAAGTTAGAACACAATTAATTGTTCTAACGAATCTTTCAAAGAAACAACAACAACAACGTATTTTCAATATGAAAAGAAAAAAATCACTAGCTGATTTTATTGCAATTTCGGCCGTGCTAAAGGCTTCATCAGAAATCTTTGTGAGGCGATGAGATTTGAAGTGTCAATTTCTCAGTTTTTCTCAAATTTCATATATTCACATTTGTTGTATTTTTGTTTTACTTTAGTCTTTATGCTTATGTTTTTATATATGGAGTCCAACAGCCTGTTGGAAGTCTTTTTGTTGATTTTTTGTTTTTAGATTTTTGCTGATTTGTTTTCAGCTGTTTCTGTTTGCTCGTGCTCTACCATATGATTAAAGTTTTTTCCTAAATGATGTAGACAAAAATGTACCAAAAAATTCCTTCCAAAAAAACTTATATTTATGTGGCAACCACAATTTTTAAAATTATTCCAAGAAAGCAGACTTGCAGCTAGTGTAATAACGATCATTTTGATGTATAAATCGTCCTTGTCCGATGTACGGTTAGGATTTTATGTCGAAAAAACGCACCAAAACTTTCAAGCCCTTAAATCTTGGAAACTAAGGTAGATAAGGCCTTACATAAGCTTTTTTCGGGATCAAAAATTTTGATCGTCGATAAGTGGAGAACGATGCTAGATATTGATAATCCCTGAGCAGCGGCCGAAGGCCTCCTATTAAAAAGAGAATTAATTTGGACTTCCAGCAACATATTAGATCACATTATAATATTTTTTGTACATTTTATTTCAAAATTTTGTCTGTTTTTGTGGGGCCTTATTTAATTTTCGGTTGGGGTTTTATTTCGTAGGGTGTTATTTCATAATGAAATAAAGCCCCCATGTTTGGGGCCTTTTTTCGTTTTTTTTGGGGGCTTTATTTCCTGGTGCCTTATTTCACAGAGCCCGTTTTTATATATTAAGAGTAAATGTTTCGATATTTTTACACAAAATCTTCGTTCCAATAGACATTTTCTTAACACAATATGTATATATCACCTTTGCAAGAAGATTTTGAATAAAATGTATGTTTTGCGCCAAAACTTTTATTGGCGAAATTGTATCTTTTTTGGCTAAAGTTTGATTTGCATTATTTGATTCCATACCAGAATCATAATCGTCATTTTCCCTTGCAAGGGAGTCCAATAGTTTTTATATTGATTGTTTTTACTTGAGGAAGCTTTTAAATGTTTATGAGAAGGCATTCATCTGAAGACTCAACCGGTCTTTTAGGTATTTTGTACACAACTTTATTAAGGCCAAAGAGCAACACGTCATTCACAATTGATAAGCGAACTCTGACTGTTTTTAAATATCAATTTCAAAAGACAAATAATACTTTTGCTCCTGCTTTATATGAGCAAAACACTGTGCAGCTGATAATTGCTGAGTTTCATCGATATCCAACAACTTTTTGTTGCACAAAGTTTATATGGAGGCGACTGACTGTGTAACGTAGTGTTGCTTAGCGCATTCTTAACCAATGGCAAAATTTGTAAATAAAAGTAAGTTTCAGATTCAGCTTGTTATATTTATTTGTTCTGAATGATACACAAATATACTTTTAAATTTATAAAACTAAATTGAATTCATGCCTGTTTTAACTTTTTTCTTACTTTATTTTATAGAAATACACTTGTTTTTTTCTGGCATAAATATATATTTAGGTCACATACAAAAAAAATTTATGGTTTCATTTCGCTACTTTGGAACGATATATGCACAACTATTGTTAAAATTGTTACATTAAGATGTGCCTATATCGTTCCAAAGCAGCGATTTGATGAAATTTTCTATACACTGTGTATCAAATAGTTAACAAATTCGATTCATTTTTAACCGCAGAGATCTATGACTTTATTTAGTCATATTTAAACTTCGTTACGTGCGTTGGCAAATTAGGTTTATTTAAATTGCTGCTTCTTTGAAATTACGAAATTTATAAATCATAAATCTCTGTGATATTTTCTTTGATTTCTTAATAATCCTAAAGTTAAATAAAATAAGTGTCGTGAAATCTTTGTAATTTTTGTACGCAGCTTTTGATGTTTTAAAACAAAATTGTTTTGAATCGAGTGATTGGTGTAATAGAAAAATAAAAATTAAATCAATTCTGCCGCCTTCAAAGTGTGAAAACAGTTTTGTTTTAGAAGGCAAGATAATTTTGCAAATTAGTACAATTTTTTTTTGTTATTTTATTAATTAGTATGCTGAGATAAGTTGAAGTCGAAAGAAAACCAGGGTAAAAATGCGCCGATGAACAATTATTCTTGCACTTCAACATTTCAACCGCATTACAATATTTACGATTTGACTTATTTTATTTAATAAACATTATTTTTTTGTGTTTTCATATTTTTTTTTTTTTCATTTAAATACATTTCACATAATTAATGATGAAGTAGGAAAAAGTGTTGTTCTAACTTTAAAAGTTAAAGTTTTTTTAAGAAACATGTATATTTTTGGAATTTTGAAAATTTTTTTGTACAAAGAATGACACTTTTTCCCCACCCACTCTTTTTTTTATGAGCCAAATAAATAATTTTTTGATAATGTTCATATATGTAGGTATGTACTATTCAGCCGAAGTTGTTATGGTTTTCCACACAACTTGATCACTTTCAATGTGCTTTGTAAAAATGAGTGAAAATTTCGATTATTATGTAAATTGTATTTAAGTTACTGTTAGTTGTATACGTATGTTAAAAACAAACATTAATTTTTTTAACTGCTATTAATTACCATTTATTACCATAAAAAACAATCTGAGACATAAGATATAGTTTCGAACTTGAAATTGAATGTGATTTTTGCTGTTAGAAAATCGTGTAGTTGCAAGCGTTAAATTAAATTTTATTTCTTGTAGAAAAATGGTAATTAATTCTAGTTTTTTTTTTCCAAAAGTAATAAGTTGCAATATTCTTAAGTTAAGAAGTTCTAGTCAAATAGTGGACAATTAATAACAAAATACATTTAATAAAGAAAACAAAAATCTAAACAGATACACACACACATATATATAAATATATATTTATATACTTATATAGAAGCTGTTAACATAAATCTTTTACAATGCAATCAATTGTTTAAAGAACGTCGACGACTCTGTGCTCTATTTGTGTAACATGCCAATGCGTTCGAAATTGGTTAGGTACGCAAAGAAGCCTTGCCTCGAGTCCACAGACATTCAATGACAAGTGTGCAGTTTTTTGCTACAAATTGTCCAAAATCGAGTTTTCTGTTTTTTTCATTCTTATTAATATAATAGAGCATTTAATTTATAAATACTTGCTAAACATGTTGACAAAAAAAATAATGAAAAAAATCTAAGCTACGCAAGTAGTTTACAAATCAAATTGTCTCATAAGAATGAATTGTTAAATAATCCATTCAACATTATCATTATTAGACGAGTTCCATACATCATGCATTTGTCTAGCGTTGACTTAAAAATAAATGAAAAATTTCAATTTATTCTCAACTCTGTCGATTATCTGCTTATTTTTCTTGTAGCATAAATTGTTTAATTTTATATTTATTTTTAAATGACAAAAATACGACCAAACATCAAGTTTGTTTTAGAATATTTTTTGGCTTTTCTTAATGCCTAGCTAATTTTTAAAATTATTTATATAATTTAGCGAATTGAGTTTTGAAGCAAAATAGTTAAATATGTAAATTCTTTTTTAGTTCATCAATTAAATTCAATATTTTGATCTATAGTTCATACAATTTCTTTAATTTTACGGAAGAAAGCATGAAATAATAAATAATTTATGACATTGTGTTCTAGGTTTTTGGTCAATGGTTTGTATAAATTTTACTATTCTTGGAAACTTTACTTTTGTATTGAAATATTCTTTGAAATATTGCATTTGACTAATTTTTGTTTTGTTTTACTATTTTTGCTAATTTGAGAAATATTATTTTCAATTTCAAATGCAGTTAGTTGAGTTTTGTGGTTTGACATTTGTGGGCGGTGTTTTTGGTTGCTTGCATCCACTAGTTGCCTTACTTCGATTTAACATTATTCAAGCCTAACTCGCTAATTATTCTGAGCGCATTTTTTGCGGCATCATTTTGAGATTCTTCTGCATTAGCGCCGGTGCCGTGACAAATCTGTGCGGGCGTTGTAGACAGCGTCACAATGGTTAGAAACTCGTTGTGATTGCCCTTGGGATAATCGCTGAATTCAACCTGTGATGTGTAGAGGAGAAATAAGCTGTTAAAAAAGACATTATCAAATATTGTTATTCAGCTTACGTCGAAACCTAAGAGCTGCGCCAAGTACAAGAGCTGATGTTTCATACGCAAACCAGAGGAGCTAGACGACGAACTGGTGGCACCTGAAGAGAGCGCAGCGGGCGTATTAAGCATCGGCGTTATGTCGCTTTGCGGCTCCGCTATTTTGGATGTTGTTGTCGTTGCCGTTGTTTTTGCTGATACAGTTTCCGTACTCGTAGTAGCTAATATCGCAGAACTTGTAGTTTTTGTAGCAACGCTTTTTGCTTGCTCCGGTTCTGCTGTTGTTGAAGCTAATGTTGTTGCAGCCAGAGGCGTGGATCCACTCTTTGCCGCATTTTTAGCAGCATCTTAGTTAATTTAAATAATTAAAATTATTAAAAAAATGCATTTTAATTGCGATCTTTAGATCAAGTACGTTTTTAAGAAGGCAACAACAACTCTGTATAGAGTCAATCACTTAGCTGACTAGACGGTCTGTTTGGGAAATTGCTACATTTCCTCTTCAGTAGTCTCTGAGTAATTAAGCTGTGATCAACTCACTGTTCCAACTCGCATATGATTTCACACATTTGAAATTCATTCATTTGAATTATATAGAACAAATTGAACGTTCAAATTAGCTACTTAATCATATGACATTTTAAAGCAGTAGGCTATTTATAGATCACCGCCATCAACTCTACCAAGGTTGTCATCCGTTCTAGCTTACTTGATCTAAACTAGCAATTAAAATTCTTGTAATAACTTAATAGATCACAAATTAATTAAAAATTATTAAAAACTTCTTGTGAATTATTAGTTTTTGAGCCTGCTTACTTTTCTTATTTTGTCGCAGTATTAATATGCCGGGCACTTGTCCGGCAGTGGTTGCTACAAGAGGCAGTGAATTGGTTGCTGCTGCCGCAGTGGCGGCTGGTGGAGCGGCTATTGTTTTGATCACTTCATTTGCTGCCACATTCAGTTCCGCAACATCGTTGTTTTTCACCAAGTCTCTGTGCTGCTCTGTTACTGTTAGATTTTCGTCAGGTGTCTGTTTAGCAACAGTTGTTGCTTCGTCTTCACCACAAATTATCTCGAGTAGATCTGAAAAACAGAAATTTTAAACTTATACCTGAGTCTTTATTTGTGTATATTTTCAGTTTTATACTTTGCGCTGCACTGCGTTTGGCCGATTTCATGTTGTTTCCCGTGCCACGAGCCACTTTGCCTGCGGCGCTGACTTCCATAATAAATTCACGTCGACGCGTTGTTTCATTACCATTCTTCGAAATCAATTCGTAGACTGGTTCAGGTTGCTTGCGACCTTGTAGCAAAAGAATAAGCTTGGATATCGGATTCTCGGTGTCAGCAATGTCAGCTTCGCTCTTTTCTTTAATGGAAGCACCACCAGAGCGCTTTTTCCGTTCCGCACCCGCACCACCACCACCGCCGGCAGCACCTGCTGGCTTCACTTTAATGCGTTTTACCGGAGATTTTGTGGGTGTGAGTGGTGGCAACTTTTTAAGTTCTTCTAGCATTTTTTCTGCTGCACGCTTCTTTGATATTTTTTTGCCATTGCCATCGCCCTCGGTCACAATGGTGCCAGCCGTGCAGGACGTTATGAAATTCTTCATATGTGCTGGCCCTTCCTCGCGAAGAACTTTAAAATGAACCGGCATGTTGCGCTTAATGCCGATCTCATGCACCAGCGATATGGGCGACTTGCTGTCGCTCTCTTCAATGCTACGGTTGATTATTTCGTTCAACTTGGTGGCGGCCTGCGTCTTGAGCACTTGCAAAGCACGTGAAGCGGCATCATGTTTAGCTGCCTGCAGCGTGCGTCCAGTGCCGATAAATTTCTGCTTGCCCACAATGAGTGTTATTTTGCTGGGTATTGCGCTGGGCGGATAGGATACATGCGCGTGTGGATGTGGTGGCATGCTGCCGACACCACCATTATGTCCCATGACAGATGGATTCAGAGGATAGCGCGGCATAAATTTGTTGGGATTTTGAAAAGCACCGCCGCCACGATAGCTGTTGAAGCGCTGATATGGAGCAGGATGACGACGCATATAGGGATTAGAGTCTAGCATATGATGTGGTGGTGGCGGCGGCATCATTGGTGCACCACCGTGTGGCAATGGTGGCCCATGGTGGTTAGGTGGTGGTCTATACATCATGTCTGAGCCAGGAGGCGGCGGTGCTAAGACTGCATCGGGCGGTGGTTGCTGCATCGGGTCAAATAAGTAATAGGTTTGTTGACCTAGTTTCATGGCGAGTGCATTTAGCTCTACGGTAGGTGTTATTTTGGCACGTGTATTGCTACCATCTTCTGTGCGGCGTATCGTTTTAGGTATAGGATGTTTGTATTTAGTCTTTTCAATAGCTTCGGAAGCGGCCAAGTGTTGAGCTTTTTTAATTTTATAACCTTCAGCGGAGTATTCCTCATCGCCTAGTTTGAGTGTAACCGTAAAACGTTTACAATGAGCCGGGCCCTTCTCATTGGTCAGGCGATACTGATGGGTAATCTTCGAGAGGGAGAGAGAGAAAAAATAATTACAAATGAGTTGTTAAGACGATTTTTAAGGTCAGAAAACACTTATGTTTAACACATCTTCTGGTATTCTTTACATTTTTTAGACAAATTTATACACTATCTTTTGGAGTACATTTCAAACACACTCGGTTAGGTGTAAAAAGTTAAATAGTTTTTGGGAGTTTTTTTACACTTTTTAGACAAATAATGCACTACTTTGTTTTAAGAAAATTTTTGATGTTTAGCTTTGGTCATATATGATATGGACATGTCAATGTTACAATGTTATACTCCCACAGATATAATCACACAGACATAACCACACAGTTATAATCGCACAGTCAATACCTTATAATCACAGTTTTAATATAAAATTATCCTTTTTTTTTTGGTTTGGAAAGATTTATTTTAATATAATGAAATTAAATTCATTATATATTTTTAATAATATTAATAAAAAATCAATGTTTTAATAATCAACATATCTAAAACAATTTTAAAATCTATTCAAACTTCTATTTCATCTTCGAATCAATGTTTTAACTATCAACAATTCTAAAACAGTTATAAAATATATTCAATCTTCTGTCTCATCTTCAGATGATTGAATATTTTCCACGTTTTCTTGATTGGTAGTATTAAAATCAGAAAGCTCACACCAAGGCTTAAATTTTTCATCCGCTTGAACTGACTTAAAATTCCGTTAACTTGAGTTGGGATTGTATCAGTAATAACGCAACGATCATTACCAAGCATCTTTTTAACAACATAAGGCCCTTAAATCTTGCTATTTATTTTTTTGACTGTCCCGTCAAGGGATACTCATTTTTTAGTTAAACCAAATCATCTTCGGCATAAGTTCTTGCAGCGCGATGTGACTTATTAAATTGTATTGCCTGATTTTGTCCTTCTTCATTCATACGATTCTTAACGCGTTCATTCAGTTCAGCAAGTGGTATATCTTCTTTTTCTTCTTCAATATGTTGAGATAATGCTGCGCTCAAAATATTTCCTAGATGATTTCTAGGTGGTAAAAGTAAACAGTAGTTTTTGCGGTGTTGGACCAGTAACCCTATGTTCTATGCTATTTATACCCCACTGGATTGAGGACATGTGTTCATCCCAATAGCGAGATTCCTCATCATTTGTCATACTATTTAATGCTGAATATATGGTACGAAAATAGCGCTCTATTTGTCCATTTGCTCGAGGTTTTCTTAGTGCTGTCAAAATACGCCGAATTCCATTTTCTTTACAAAAGTTTTCAAATAATTTTGATATGAAAGCGGATCCACGGTCGCTTATTATTTGTAATGAAACTCCCACAAATTCTGCCACGTCTCAAATCACTTTTAACACAGATTTTGCAGTCGTATTTTTTTAATAAGATATCGTAAGGTGGCCATTCTCACGAATGTCAATTAACTACCGGATGATCTAAAAAGTTCTGACCAATTATCATATCACATTCTTGGTCACGATTATTAACGACGAGAATTTCTATTGGTATTGACACTTCCTGGACTTTTACAATTTTATTTAGTTTTTCTTTAGCAAAAACTTCATTAACGCCGAAACCGACAAGTTTGGTATGACAATGCTGATAGTTCCACCCGAATTCTAGTACCTTCGAAAATTTTACCGTCGAACACTCGCTGCCCAAATCACAACAGGCGTTAAGAAATTTTTCTTCTATTTCAGCTTCCTTTGTGAGTCCACTCTCTTTTGTTAAACGTGAAATTTTTGACGAAGGAAGGTTCATTAAAGAAATTATTTGCATACATTCTCTTACGCGACGTACAATTTCAAGCATAATGTCCAGCTTCTCGGTAGTTGAAACACACGCGCGGCATATCATCTATACGATTTTCTTTCACAAATTTTCGAAATGGATTTATTTGCACAGATAGATTGCTAAACATGAACTATTCACGATTATTTTGTTGTTCTATTTACACACATATGAGACTTAATTTGTAAAAGAAGTTCTTGCATCAATTTGCAATGAGGAATATAACCAGTAATAGCACTTATAAGTTATTTATAATTTAATCTAGAAACAATATAATTCTTAGCGCATTGATCACTAAATATCCAGCCCACCGAGCTAAAGCAAGAACGTCGTAAAAATATTGTTCGACACTTTCTTCACTTTTTTTTGTTCGGCGCATAAGTTCCATATAAACTTTACTTTAATCTTTTGCTGTGAAAAAACATTTACCAATGAAGATTTGAAAGCCACCCAAGAACATTCGTTTTCATTCAAGGACGAAAACCAAGAAGCTACAGCTTCTTCTAACTGTATCACTGCATAAAACATCACAGTTTGATCGTCCCATTTAAATATATTACGAATTCTTTCAACTGATGAAAGCCACTCACGCGCAGAAATACCATTCTGAGTTGATGGATTAAATTTTGGAAGGAGTCTTTTACTTTCTTCTACTCCGCACAACATATATAACTATAGTGTTAGAAGAGTTTGGACTAATTTCGTTGTTCGTATTCATATGGGCTTCCATTCTTTGAGACTGTTTAAATATTCGTTCCCTTTCTAAAAGCTGACGTTCCCTTTGAGCAAGAGATACTGCTACATCCTCCACATTTGTTTCTTGTTGCGACATTGTAGTCTTTTTTTGGGATCTCATTTTTCACCGATTACCATCTACAAAGTATTTGCCACTCACACGCGCACCGGAAATAGCTTTAATAAAATTAGTTTTTTTTTAAATGTTTTCGCAATTTTCGTGATTTCGCAAGCCAATTTAATTATTAAATTCGAGGACAATAAGAAATTTTTATCCCACTTCTGAAAATTTTAAGAAAATTTTTTATATTTAGCTCATCGACACGCACGATATATTTCGTCACTTAAATTGAACTGAATTCAGAATCAATGACAATCATATCGAAGAGTTACTCAAGGTTCATGGCAGAATTATCCAGGTAGTGTTGACAACTGCTTATTTTCTCTTCAAAAGGAAAACATAGCCTGCCAAAAACAGCTGTTAGTGAAAGAAAACGAAAAAGAAAGCAAGCGTCGAAAACTAAAATCATAAAAATCAAATAAGAATTTTTGTGCGTTTAAATAAACAAATAAAAATTTTAAATAATGAAAGTTGTAAAAAAATCATGTGTAATTTTTGCGAAAAGCTTTTCAGTACGTGATGCTAAATTCTAATCAGTGCCTCAAGAGGAAGCTCGTCGCCAGAAGTGGATTGATGTCTGTGGCTTGATGATCACAGAAAACTCGTTTGTTTGCAAAAAATATTTATGTTTTCACTTATTGACAATGGCCGATTGAAAGCGCTCTCTTTTTGAGTAAATTTTTTGACAGCTTATGTTTTCTATACAAACTGTCAACACTACCTGGGTAATTCTGCTATGCTCAATATATATATATAAAGGCTTATATAAAGGTTGCGTACATTTTTGACGTTTTCTCATTTCGGTAACCTTATTTTAAAATGAGAGCAAGAGAGCGTAGTCATTTGAGCAAAAAATTCACACTGTTGCTGGAATATACTATTTGGTAGTTTGAATAAATTGAATAAAGTATTAAGTTTTTTTACTACTTTTAGTACTCCTTTTTTATGATTTTTTCTTTGTGACTTGACTTCGACTTTACATTGCTTATGTAAAATTGGTCGCTGATTCCTAAAATCATGTATATGTGTACCTGGCAGTATGTGGCCTCCAGCTACATGCTACCTGCAAAAATAAACGATAGCAGTTTACGTAGACAGTATAAATTCCTCAATTTTTCGGAAAACTTTTTTTTAACGTATGAATTCCCGGGACCGTATCGGCTATATATATCAATTCTTAGATGAGGCCAATACCGACATACGGTTGTAGCGCCAACTAAGAAAGTATCTTTTATGGTTTTTATAAAAAAAGTCAGATATTAACAGTTATCAGTTATTTTATGGCTTTTATTTTTTCAGGCGATAATAACTGTTACTTTTAACTTTTATTTTTTAGGTCAAAAGTAACAGTTATTTTGTGCCTTTTATTTTTTCGATATCAGGCATTTTGAACTTTTTTAAAGGCAGCTTTAACTACAAAAAAGTTTTATTTTCATCGTCTCATCAGCGCGCAAATTTGGAGTCAAAAATTAAAAGGCGTTTAATATTCGCGAAGCTGCTGCCATTACGATAATAATTGTATATACAAAAAAGTCCACCGGAAACTTTTTCGTTATGCCTTTTTCACCTGAAAATTCCAAAATAACAGTTATTTTCGGTCACTGATAGATTCTAAAATTAATGCGATAATATTCTAACATAAAATAAGGATGCTTCAAAAAATGTACGCAACCTTTATATAAATGAATCTTGGAATTACTCAAGTAAAACTTAAACAAGTGAGCTTTGAGACGGGATTTCCTCGGTCAGTATTTTATTTTAGCTCTAATAATAAACTTATATTTTGGTGGACCAAATACATATAGTTAAGTGTATAAAATACACTGATTTTTGAGTAATTGATACTCTTAATATAGTTTATAAAATAGACTTTATTTTTTTTGTAGTATTTATACTCAACTCTTTTTTACACGGTTTTTTTTTTTTGCACTATTTTGAAGCAACACGGTTCACCAACAAATTTTGTACACGAATTTTTCGGTTTTTCCAGATAAAAAAATTATTCACCAACAATTTTTCATGCTGTATTTAAATATGATCGGTTTATGCCTACATGTGTGTGTTACTGACTTAAAAATATTTCCGACCACTGATTTACGTTTACAAGTTTCGGGTAGCACCCGATTTCTATAGCCTTTTTTTACATTGTACTCTTATTCTTATTTATTATGGTTTAGTTTTTCCATAATGTATTAAAAACAAGAATATAGAAGTTGTCTGCTGCATTTAAAACATTTTTTACGTATTTTGAACAATTTACTTTTTGTCTCTTAAAACGTTATTCGCGGCTGTGCTTCAATTGTATATTATACTAGCTGTAACCCGACGCGTTGCTACAACGCCCCCGTTGCCAAACTTCCATAAAATATTATCAGTGAACCTGCATGTGTAAATTGAGTTCGAATACTGAATTCTGAGGCTGTGCGACTTATAACTCCAAAGCAATTCGATATCTCAAATTTGGGTTGTATGGAAGGTGCCACGCCCACTTGTCAAGCGCTGTCCGTACTACGACTAAAACCTGCACATGAATGCGAACAACTAATTTGGAAAGTTTCATCGCGATCGGGCGAACGGTGTAGAAATGTATTCAGGACACACAAACAAACCAACAAACGTACATTCATTTTTATCTATATAGATTGCAAACAGCGAGTGCATAGTTAAGATTAAAATAAATTTGTAAAGTTTTAGGCCAATGTACTAATTTTTGTGGAATTTAAGATTTTACTAGTTTCATAAAATCACTATTTATGGGAGGTAGACGTGGTTTTCATTTGATTTATACAAATTACATACTTACAGTCCTATTCTGGCAAATTTACAAATTGTTAACCAGTATTTTGAATAATTCAATGTGTATTATTACAACAAACATATAGAAATATAAAAAATGCTGGTTAACAATTGTTAATTTGACAGAATAGGCCTGTTAAAGTGCTTATTATAGGTTTAAGTATATGTGCAATATTTTAAGTCATTATATTAATTTTTCTGCAATTTAAAGAGATTTTACCGTTTTGATAACTTTACTTTGTATGGGAGGTAAGTGTGGCTTTCATTCGATTATGCTCATTTTCGAACTTTGTCTTTATTTGAAAAAAAGCTTATATCTGTGTCGGTAAGCAATAATAGCTTAAGTCGATTTAAGACAGAATTGATTTATTGATATAGTTGTGTTCCACGTATATATCATTCTGAACACACAAAATCTAGAACTACTAGCGTATCCTTAGCCAAAGATATAACGCAAAAACAAAAGACCCTTTCATATAACTTATATGGCGATTGAAAACTTTGAAGAAAGATTTCTGGAAACTTTGAAATAAGACTTAAGCTGTTATTGCTCATCGACACAGATATATTGAATTTCGTTGCGATAGCTTTAAAAATACGGCTGTTATCGTGATCACAGACAGATAGACGAACAAGGCTAAATCAACTCATGACTAAATTAATACTGATCAAGAATGTACATATGTATATACTTTTTTATACCTGCCACAATATCCTTATTGGCGTTACAAACGGAGTGCCAATTTTAATATACCCCATACGCATTTTTGTATGCGTGGGGGTATAAAAACACCGAAAGTTTGCACACATTTTTTTAAATTACCACTTAGTTACCTTGTTGAATCTTGCCAGTTCGTTGACAAGACACATGGGTGTTTTTTCTTTGGAACCATTGTTGGAATTGGAATCATCGCCGCAGGGAATAATATTGTCGTTTAACAGTTCATCGCGATCGTTAGCAGTGCTCGGCACGTTCTCTTTGTCATTTTGGAACAAATCTGTAGATAAAGAATGCGTAAACTAAAACATAAGAAAAACGGTCTTGAAAAAATGTTGAATTTTACCTTCGTTAGCAGCATCTTGTTTTGTTATTGCAGCATTCTCGGACAATGTTGTTGCTATTGCATGTTGAGCGCTGACAATTGGAGTTGTAGCTATCTGTGCAGCATCTGTGTTTATACTTTTAACTTTGACATTTGTTGCTGATGCCATTTCAGCAGCAGAAGCAGCAGTAGCGGCAACATTTTGTTTATTGTTGACACGATTTGGATTTTGCAAGATGGATTTTGGCATAGGAGCAACATTGACAATATTGATTGCAGAATGGGCATTGTTGCTGTTGTAGGTCGTTTTGCTACCGTTCGGATAACTATGATGTTGGTGTTGTTGTTGTTGTTGCTGCTGTAAGCCAATAGCTGGCGTGGTGTTGGTAGACAACAGCTGTTGTTGTGACTGTGGTTTAAGAATGTTGGGTGGAATATTATGATGTGCAGCATGTTGGTTTTGTTGTGGCAGATCTTGCTGCTGCTGCTGTTGATGTTTTAATATGCTGATGCTTGGTGGTATATTTGTGGCATGCGGATGTTGTTGTTGCTGTTGTTTAATATGCGACACATGTTGAGCAGAATGATGAATATTGCGTGGGTGTTGTTGATGTACGCCCATATGTTGCTGCTGCTGCTGAGGGGGATTTCCGTTGGTGTTGTTGTTTTTGTTGTTGCTGTTATTTACTAATTGATGTTGATGTTGCTGACGAATTTTTTGCATTTGCGTTGTTGTATTTGTATGTATTGTTTGTGTGTTGATGCGATGCAGTTGTTGCTGTTGCTGAGCTTGTATGAGATGATGTTGGTGTTGTTGGTGTTGTTGATGTGGATGATGATGACTCAATCTGCAAGTGAAAGCATTTGCAATTTGTTATTCAAAACATATGAAAGGCTATGTTCAGATGAGAGTCAAATGATTAAATGAATCCAAATTTAAGTCTATCCCTCTAAAAAAATTAACTCTGCGATAGCGAAAATTAACTTCGAACGTAATCAAAATGTTGATGACGCTACATCAATCAGTCAAAGAGAGTTAAAGAGAGTAAAAGAGAACAAAAAAGGGATGAACTTCTATAATTTTTTTTTAATGATCAAATAAACAAGGCATGCGCCCTATAGAAACAAGGTTTGGTCTTTGACCTTAAAGGAATGTGATAGATTATTTAGAAGAATTAATTGGAACCATACGTGAATTATTAATGAGGCGAAACCAACGTGAAAGACAATTTGAATTGCGTTTAACCTTGGCAAGCATTTCCAGCCTTTGGTTGTCCCTGTCCTTTAATTCCACATTTTCCACAATTTAGTTGTGGATTTTAGTTCTCCACAGGGACCGAAAATAACAGATATTTTTAAAATTTTAAAGAAAAAATCATTATGTAGAAATCACTGCACAAAAGAAATTCATACACCAAAATATTTGTTTATCTCTTCACTATTCAAAAATATGAAGAGTTTAATATTTTTAAGTTTTATTTTTTCTTCACAAAATAAAACTTATTTTGAGTTTAATTTTTTCCCTCACAAATAATAGTTATCTTTTATTTTTCCTCACAAAATAAAATTTATTTTCCAGTTTTACTTTTTCCCTCAAAAATAACAGTTACTTTTTTGAGTTTTATTTTCTTTTTGAGTTTAGGGTATTTTTTTCCCTCACAAATAACAGTCATTTTTTAAAGTTTTATATTTTTGCTCTCAAAATAAAACGTATTGTTTTAGTTTTTTTTTCCTTCACACATAAAGGTTAAGTTTCATGTTTTAAATCACAAAAAAACTTAGAGCTATATTCGAGTTATAACTTTCCAATCTAGCCATTTCTTACTATTTTGTATTTCATTTAAAAGCATTTTTACACTTTTGAGGGAAAAAATAAAACTCAAATATAAGTTTTACTTTGAGGAAAAAAATTAAACTAAAAAAATAACTGTTATATGTGAGAGGCGAAAATAAAACTCGAAAAAATTTTATTTTGTGAGGAATAATAAAACTTAAAAATAACTAATATTTGTGAGGAAAAAAATAAGACTTAAAAATAAGTTTTATTTTGTGAGGAAAAAAATAAAAAGGTGGGGAAAAAGTAAAACTCGAAAATAACTTTTATTTTTTGAGGAAAAAATAAAACTTAAAAGATAACTATTATCTGTGAGGGAAAATATAAAACTTAAAAATAAGTTTTATTTTGTAGAAAAACAAAAAACTTAAAATTTATCTTTTATTCTAAGCAGAAAAATAAAAGTTGAAAAATAACTATTATTTAAGGATTTTTTTAATAAAACTTATAGTAGTGCTACGGTCCCATATGGTTTTCCATAATTCTTAAATGTACGAAAGAACAAAGAAAGTGAAAAGAATCATGCCCGAACCCGGACAAGAACTGGATTTGATCCTCTTCTGAGCATAGGCAAAAGATTAAAAAACCAAAATTCTATAAAATTCGTTGTTTAATTAATAAAAAATATATGCTTTAAGAAAGTCAGCCATTTTATATTTACAATAAAACCAGTAAGATATTAGCGACTGAAACGAAGTAAAAATACCGGTCATCCGAAATATAGTCATCTTTTTATATTTAAAGTTTTAATGGTTCGATCATTTTAATGACGTCACTTTATAAGAGAAGTGGTTTTTTCGGAGTATATTTTAAATAGGAAATATTATGCGTAAAATGTGAAGACATACATTAATTTTTTTGAAAATTTCGGAAAGATGTGCTTTTTTTGATGACGTCACTTTGTATGGGAGGTAGGTAGAGTTTCCATTTGATTTTGTCAAATTTCAATTCATTATAGTTAAATAAATTATTTCATTATTTTTTTTTTGGAATTTCAAGAGATTTTATCGTTTTTATAAAGAAACTTTGTATCGGAGGTAGACGTGGTTTTCAATTTATTTTGCATACAACACAGTAATAGGATTGCATATTGAGAACCCATGTTCATGTGAAAAATTTTAAGTCTTCAAAATGATTTGTGTAGTGTTTCATGACATATAACAGTTTAAAAATTATATTGGAGATAGGCATGGTTTTTATTCTATTTGGCTGTTATGGCTAAATCGATTTTGGGAGATGATGCTGATAAAGAATATATAATTTTCTATACCCGTCATCAAAGAAAAAAACTGTCTTATTCAGATGCGGCCAAGTATATCAAAAACACGAAAGAGTTTGTTCAGAAATGGGTGAATCGATTTAAAAAGAAGAAAATTGTGGACAACCTACCAAATCGCAGTTCAATAGGGAATGTTATCAAAAAGGATGAAAAACTGATCGTGTTATTGTTTTCGCGAAAGCCTGGCTTGTCTTGCGTCAAGTGCAAGCAAAATTAAAGCAAAAGGACTGAACGTATCGCACGTTACTATTCGTAAACATTTATATGCTAATAATTTAAAATGGCGGAGCACACCGAAAAACTCCTACTGTCCAAAAACACGCCGCCAAACGACTCGCCTGGACACAGGAAAACATTGACAGTGGCTGGAGTAATGTAGTTTTCTCTGATGAATTTTCTGTTTGGAGTTTTGTAAATATTCCACGGGCATTGTGTTCCTTTGGTGCATCTTTGGGGTTGCTTCTCAGGGAAGGGTTTTGTTGTGTTGCACCTCTTTACCGACTACTTCAACTATTTAACAATACTTTTAACTGTAATCAATTTTACGTGCAAAGCTTTAAACACTTTAAATATCATATTTATACAAATACATTTTTGTTATGAAATACACCATGGAAAACCCCGACTACGGTCCTGTTATAATGATTAGCTTTTATTGAGGTGGCTTTCTGTGAATGTAACGTCAGCTTCGCCATTTATTATTTTTAGCAATTCGAAAACTGGGCAATGTCCATCAGAGAGATTAAAAATATAACATCTTTCCGATTTTCCCATTCAGTCTGAGTGTCTGACTTTCATCTCGGACATTTTTTCCGTAGTTGTCGAATCTCGAAAAAAATCGGCAACAGTTTCGAATCTTGTTTTTTTTTTTGGTTTTGTTTTGAAATTAACTATTCTACAAAGTATCATTGTTGTCCATTCGTTCGCAACTAATATTTATTCTTGTCTGCCAAGTGCGCGCCTCAATGTCAACAACATGGAGAGCCTTTGTATGTGCAGAATCATCAATAAAGTTGAAACTATTTGTCACCGTGCAGCACCCCATGAATGAATACATAGTTGAAGGCATGGATTGTATAAGGATTTCCGTTTTTTGTTCATACTCTGCTTCTATTCATTTTATTTTTACTCTAAAGGATTTCCATGGCAATGACAATGATTTATTGTGATTTCTTTTCTTTTCCTTAGATATTTTTTTGTTATTTTTTTCCTGCTTCTACTGTTTGCATAATTTTTTCTAGTTACTATTCGCATACTATATATACATGGCGAAAAATGGGGTCAGCAGTTGTTGCTTTAACAGATTCACTCATTGTGCGCATGCGTACGTGCGTTGTTTCCTTGACAGCTACCCTTAATCCCTTCGACAAAGAAATCGTTCGTGGCAACCGTGCTGAACTCAAGTTTTACCCGATAGTTTGCTGGGGCTTGCTTTGTTTTGTTTTTGCACTGTTTGCCCGGCCGCCGTCACCGAATGTTTCAACCAAACCACAATTCTGTGTTCTTTGAAAATATCAGCTTTCTCGACGGCACCGCACCAATCAACAGAAGCGTAGATGAAGAAGAAGAAGAATAAAACGTTTTGCCCCTTTACTTCGGCACAGATTTAGCTCTTCTTTGTCTTTTCCATTTTGTTGACTCAAACGTATTGCGTGTGTTTTTTCGGTTATGTCTCTGAGTGCCTCCAATGTTGTGCTGTCATCTTTAATTTTTGAAATATTAAGTGATGGAATGACTTGTTCAACTAGTTACCAAAGAGAATAATCAATTATTGGTTGTGAAGAAAATTCAAATAGCTTAAAAGATTAATTTTCAAGTGCTAATAAGGTTAAATTGACTAATTTCACACTATTTACTAAAAGGAAGCAGATGACTCAAAAATTATTCGGTAATATAAGAGTAGGTTCTAATGGAAGGCGACTCAAAGAAATCAAATTTTCTTTATTTAAGAATTGTAAGTCTATTTACTTGAAATTACACAATAATTGCAAATGAAGACTAAGCAGGAAGACACGGACTAATAGAATTGGCGGCATTTGTTTTCACCAGGGTGGTGGAAAATGTAATTTTTTCAATGAAACTCTTTATGGGACTTAAAATTTTCGCCGCCACCATTAATTTTACCAGATACATATATGTTGTTCTATAAAAATTGTATGAAAATTAATTTTAAAAAACAGTAAATTACATTCATACAGTAGTTTTCCGATTTAACGAACACAATGATTGTCAGGCCAATGCATTAAATCGACTTTTTTGCTTGGTACTAAAATAAAATGGCCTAATTTTATACTAAAATGAATGGAAGTAATACTTTAAAAATTTTTTTTATTGAAATAAAAACTTAAAGTCATAAGAACGTAAAAATGGTACATGGTAAATTAATTGTTTTAATGAGATTATAAAATATTTATGTTAGTAATATAAAAGTTGATTTAACACTGTTTGTTTTTTTTTAATACAAAGATTGCTTTTAATTGCATCTTTAGAATCTCTGTGAGAACGATCAACATCGTAGATTATTTTGTTTAGCCCAAAAACATAAAAACAATTGTTGACTTAACTGTATTCATATGGATGTTTTAATTTTTTACTGCGTTTTATTCTGCTAAAAAATCTCTGGTTTTGTATGTTGTTCGTTAATCTGAGCACAGCTAAATTTTTTTTTATTCGTTTATAATGTATTTAATTCAAAAAAATGGTTGCTCGTTATTTGCGGTTTTCGTAGAATCGAATGTTTGTTAAATCAGAAAACTACTGTATTTGTATCAGTTTTTTAATTAAGATGAATCTAGTTGAATAGCTAGCTCTTCATGAGTATCTATACTATTATATAAAAACTAAACTTTTAAAAATTGATAATTTTTGTGGCTGCCGCTAAACTCAAGAACCGCTGAAGGGATTTATGTGAAATTTTCACTATTCGAATCATAATTGATTATAGATGTTTCATGTATACTTAAAATTTTTATATATTTTATAGCAAACAAGTTATTGACTGAGAAACTGTCTTTAATTTTTGGTAAAATTTAATGCTTTTTACATTTCCTGCCTAAACAGTAAATATATCTGAAAATGATTTATGAACATATGAAAGATCTTTCTGATTAAAAAAAGTCTAGGGTGGCATGCACCTAAGATCAATGGTTTTGTCGTAAAATTGACATTTTAATAAAAATTTAAATCATTTTCTTGCAAGCAGTTCGTTTGTTGATTGACTTTGATGCCATCACTGCTTGCAGCTTTGGTTTCGTTGTTGTTGCGAGTTTCTTTGTTGCTACAACAATACCTGTGCGTTGGAATTAAAAGAGAGCAACGGAGTTTTAATTGCATTAACTTAACAAACCACGAAATTAAGCAATTATCGTGCAAATAAAATAATATGTGACACGTTTTCATGTAATAAGGCTTTTTATGCTTTATTCTGTATAACGAAAATGCACACCAACGACAAGCAAGACACGAATAGCAATACTTTTTTCTATACAAAATTCTATTGCCTCTCGTGTCTTGCTTGTCGTTGGTGTGCATTTTCGTTATACAGATTAAAGCTGTTAGAGTTTTTGCAAATCATTAGTGTGGTGTAATGATTTCCTTTTGTTTGAATGGAATTCTTTTCAAATAAAATCTGTTAGTATTGAAGTATGTTCAAAAATACTTTTGTTGAAGGTGATATTTATTTTAAGAACAAACCCGATACTGGTAGCATATCGTACGAAAATGTTGTAAAAAGAAACCCATTTGACAGTCTTATTTTCTCTTAGTGTATTGTCAGTACACAATTTTAATTGCCACACAAATTTCATATTCAAAATTTAAAATATTACATGAATTTAATTGCGAGCTTTAGATCAAGTAAGTTTTTAAGAAAGCAACAACAAGAAAAATATTATTCAATTTGTTCAATATAGTTCAGATAATAGTGAGTTTGATCACAGCTTAATTACTCAAAGACTAATGAAGAGGAAATGCAGCGATTTCCGAAACAGACTGTCTAGTCAGCTAAGTGATTGACTCTATACAGAGTTGTTGTTGTTGCCTTCTCAAGAACTTACTTGAACTAAAGCTCGGAATTAAATAAATGCTATAATTTGATAGATCACAAATTAACTAACTAATTTAAAATATTTTTACCTTTTTAATATTTAACCTATTACATTTTTTTTACATAACGCAAAAGTGGGTGTATCGGCATAAAGCTGGATGACTAAAAAAAGGGAGTTTAATAGTTTTAAAAATCATTGTAAAATTAATCAAGTCATAGACAAAATAATTAAAATTGATCTTAAAGGACTTTGACAGAGCTTTTTATGATCAATTGTGGTTTGTGTACAATTATTCAAAAACTGGACCGTCAAGTTTTAAGCCGACTTTAAGGCTAATATCTAAGTTTTTAGAAGATTTATTCAGAGAAAAGAAAAGGTTTACTAAGCTTTAATTTTTAAATAATAAAAAACTACTGAAATGCAGATACGATGAAAGTCATTTAAGCAAAAATAAAATCATGTCAAGTATTTTCCTGCCATCAAACTTTTTTCCGATCGTTGTGATCCCAAGGATTTAAGATCTATGAGTTACTAAGGTGTGAGTTGGATCTACAATCATGTTTTGATAATCGTTGTATTCTACATTAATGATAGGCCCGAGCTATGGTCTCTCCTTAGCCAACTCGAGTTTATTAAAATCTCCACAAATTTCAACACTTCAACTACTTTATTATTAACTTTGCCTTCTTTTAATTTTTCTTTATTAGCAAGAAAAATAATCAAAATCCTAGAACCAATACTGAAACAGAAAAGGTATCTATCTCCTGCGAATATTTGAATGGCAGGCAAGTGCGCTATCAATTGTACTATCGAAGCCGTATAGATAAGGTTTTAAGCTGTCGGATCAAACATTGGGTCTGCTTTTGCAGAACGAGCAAAATGTTAAAAAAGGCCAATTTTTAAACGTACTAAAATGCAATTTTTCTATCAAGCGTCACTCACCATACGCATCAAAAAATTCACGCTGCAAGTTGGACGCTTGAAAAATGCTAGTTGCTCTAAATCTAATTTTTTGTTCAATTGCTTAATATTTTAACATGAAATGTCATATCTACACAAATAAAAGCAATCATTCAAACATAAAACGTAGTATCTACATAAAATGAGATAAAAAGCGGTATCTAAAGACAGATACTGCGTTTTCCCTTTGTATTATAATTAATGCTTTGTAAAATGCTTTGTAAAATGCTTTTTACTTCTTTATTTTTATGACAAAAAAAATATATTAAATATTAATTTTTTAAACACAGCATATTGATTTTTTATTAAATATCCTTGTGCAAGATATGATAGTTTTAAGAATATATCATTTAAATATCATAAATATATTAATAAAAAAGTTTTTTATTATATAAAACGTACATTTGATGTAGATGCGGCTTTTTGAACTTATTTAAATTTATAGAACAAACAATAAAAAAAGCAGCAACTACAGTGTTTGTTCCACAGTTTTGGCATTTTTAATAAAATCGAAAAAAATTTAATTAAAATTGAAAGCAAACTGGACTTCACTATCCTTTAGAACCAAATATTTATAACTATCCAAACATTAATCAGTGAATTTTTGATAATTTACTGTAAGTCGTTTATCTCAGAACATTGAAGTATGTAGATGCTGCACTCTTATGACGGCAGTATACGGTATTAACTTTTATTTCTAATTTTGTATTTACATTTCAAAGAGAGAGGGAGAGATACATATATATATATATTAGGGCGGGTCAAATTCTGGCTCAGCGAAATTCGTAAAATACATGTAATTTCAAGACTTTTTCTCCACTACAGCATATACAAATTCTGAAAAAAAGCTGTGCGGACTTTCGTAAATAGATTCATACACATACATTCATACATTCATATTTTATAATTGAGAACAAAATCTATTTATGAAAGTCCGCACAGCTTTTTTTCAGAATTTGTATATGCTGTAGTGGAGAAAAAGTCTTGAATTTACATGTATTTTACGAATTTCGCTGAGCCAGACCTCCAAAAAATTCGTCCATACAAATTGACCCGCCCTAATATATATATATTTGTTCGGACGTTTGACATTTTTCCCTCTTAAAAATCAGCTTTTTTCATACATGGACTTTGAAATATTTCGATTTGGCAAATGTTGCTGATCACTGGGATTACACGGGAATTACACAGTACTGTTAAGATAGTGAAAAAAGCGTATTAGTTTTCAAACTTTATGTTTGTGAATAGGACTCTAGATAGTTGGTAAGACAGTTGGCAAGACAATAGACAAGATAATACAAGATTTATATTTTATGAAGTTAAATATAATTTTTTGTTAAAACTAAGAGCAGGCTAAAGTATTGCAAATTTCTAATTAATTCTATTAAATTTTCTCGTCTTCTGTTATTTGATATGCTAAATATCATTCTACTGTTCTAGCTACTGTCGCACCAATTGTCTACAAAAAAGTTAAGACAGTAGAGCAGACAGAAGCAGAAGTGAGTGTTGTGTTGGTAAAAATTTGTGAATGTGTTGAAACTGTCTTAACAGCACAGTCTCGTGTAACCCGCGTGTAAGAGTTTTTTATTTGAACATTTTTGTAATGAGTGAAAATTTTTAAATATCGAAATATTTTTAACTAGTAAGCCCCTGTGGCGTTAAAACGCCAAAATCAAACATCTAGATTTTATTTTAAGCTATTGAATAGATTTTCAACTAATCAAAAGTGAAATGAAATTCATTTTGGCCTTTTTGCAATATACGCGGTATTGCACGCGCAACGACGATATAATGTTAGCATATTTAATTTCATACCCAAATTTATTTTAAATTTTCAGGAGTAAGAATATATATTGAATTCCAGTTGAAAAATGCTTGAACAAAAATGTTTCATTACCAGTTTCCAATTTCTTATTAAACTTTTGTGTAAATTTTTAAAAATTAAAAAAATTTTCGACCAACAGTAAGAAATCATTCCAGTATCACTTTGATATTGAATATATCAATTCATAGTTTTAGCTGTTAAAATACAAAAGATTATTTGTCAGTAAAGGCACTAAATACCACATATTTTTAGGCATATGCTCAAATTAAGAAGAGAAAAAGCAACATAACAAAACATTTATATGCAAATTTTAACTCGCTATAACTTAAAAAATATAAATTTTTAAGAAAAAAAAAAGTCCAGTTTGCACATCTACAGGTCTAAACCTACCAAACCATACTAAGTTTATTAAGATTGCACTTGTACTTAAAAAGCCTTACGCCGGACAAAATGTACGTTTGCGTAATATATATATAAGATAAGATACCAATCAATAATTCATTTATGGGTTGTTATAAGCGGTAACAGGACATAGCCCCAATAGACAAAATCCTAAATTTGAAATTTGGGTTTGGGATTATGGTCTCTTATTACCCTCTTATGACCGTAATAAACTCAATTTCAAATACTTTTGGCCACCTTTTCAGAACGATAATTAATTTTAACGGTTTCAAATATATCAAAGATGTTTTTGACGGTGAATGCTACGCTAGCAATAAGGTATTGAGTAACAAGTACATCTCACTCTATCAGTGCAGTAGCCAAGTGATATTGGGTTTTTTCAACTAAAGGTATTTACTTTTTTCTGAAAATTATATTTTAATCATCTATCTGAAAATGTGCTTGTAGTGAAAAATTAGCCGTTAACTTTGAAAAATACTTTGAAATGCTTTGAAATGACCCTAAAAATAAACATTTTGGAAATAAATAAACATTTTGGAAAAAAATAAACTTTGGATTTAAGACAGTATTCTATTGTAGGAAGTTGAAAAAATAATTTTTCGATAATTTATACATTCAAGAATATTTCCTTAAAAGGATTTTTAGAAATTCGAATTATTTTATGAGTTATAGCCATTTTAGTGTCGTCAGTTTTTCTCGAAACTACTTTTTAAAACACATGATATCTAAAGTTGACATGATATCTAAAGTTCTAATAACCAATTAACTTAAAATTTTGTGGGCCTTTTTTATATATCCATCCCTCTATGGCCCGAACTAGGATTATGTAAAAATTTTGTTTTTTTTAATATTTTTAAAAAATTCATAACTTAATAAAAAAGGTCAAAAAAGACTTTTTTTCAAAAACAGTCACCATTTATATCCCTAGTTCGAGCTATAGCGACATTCTTACTAATTAACAATTCTTTCTTTTCAGATGACTAGAAAGGTTGAAATCGTGTCAACATATCGACATGATGGAAATTGTTCAAAAATATCTTCATTCGAAAATTTACGAGGATCGTTAAACAATAATATATTATCTACAAATTATGGCTTTGACCTCTTAAAACACCATGAAAGGTCATTCCAAGGTTAAAGTTGGTTATGAAAAAAAATATTTGTCTGCTTATTGTGCATAAAATTGTTTATTCAACGTTGCAGCGGAAAGTTGTGATTTTAAGAGCTATAGAGTAATTAAGCCAAGTAAAATTTGTAGGCCGTTTTTGGGCCTTTAATCTCAGGGGGCCTGGGTTTTTTTTCCACTACCGACATCCATTTTTTTATGCAAATCCTCAATATAACGGAAAATGTACGGGGAGCGAAGAAAATAAGAAACAGGCAAATATGGGTGCTGTAACCAGCCAGTTACGCGTTCAAGTTTATGTTCAAGTTGCAACACACTTATGCATTTTTACTGTGTTTGCACTTAAAAAGTGTGAGTGTTTTGCACCTTGAAAGGAAACATTGTTTCCAAAATGAATACTTTTTTAATCCTATCACATACGTAACTGTGTTTACACTAAAAATGTGTAATAAGTTTTCCCAGTAAATGACGATTTATATTTTAGACATTGTCTTTTAAAAAATATTCCGTTTTATTTACTTTCTGCAAAAAAAAAGACGCTTTTTTAAAATATTTAAATCACATTTTTTATTTACTGTTATATACCATATCATTTATTAATAAAAATTGTGTTAATTTCTCGCAAAATTTAATTTACTGCTTTTGCGGTATTCTTTTAACCCTCAACTGTGCCCTTTTAAAATCTGCCAGGCGTTTGTTTTCGTCTATAATAATGTAAAAACTAAAATATAATAAAATTGTAGCTTTGTGCAAACAAGTCAGTCTGGTCCCATTTTTTACACTTTTCTCCACGCCCTTCTAACCAGCCTGGGGCTTTTTTTTAAATTATATCATAGACGTCCGCAGGGGGGGGGGGGGGCAAGACCTAGGCAATGATCATTTTTATATATATATCTTCATATTGAATCAAAAAATCCGTAAATTTAAATTAAAAAATTTTAAGAGAAAATCAAAAAACTTTCTAAATTGTAAGTTGCGCTTAAACTTAGGGCTTTTAGGACTTTGTTAACCTTTAACTGTGGAGGTGGTGGTAAAGTTTACCCCCTCTCTTTACATATTTGTGTCGTCTTTAGAAAAGATTAGTGAAATAAAGGTCCAGTTTTGATAAATAAAAAAAAAAACAAATAAAAATTTGCATTTATTTTAAATAAAAATATTTTAACTTGATTTTAAACAAATAATTTTAAAAAACCTCTTTTTGTTAGAATTTTTTAGTAAAATTAAAGTGGGGTAAAATTTATCACCACGTCACACTCTATGTCAAAAAAATGCACCTCCATAGTTAAAGGTTAATAAAAACGTTGGTTTTAGTTGTAGAAGTATAAAATTTTGCGAAACATGTATTTTGATAAGATGCATCATAATCAATCAAAATGTAGATTTTGAATCTTTTGTAACTTATGGCTTTTTTTATTTCATATGACGATATGTTCATTATGTATTTAATATATTTTGAAAAGAATACAAAAATACTTTTCTTAGGTTAATTTATAAATAAAGCCGAGCTAAACCATTCATTTTCAAATAGTCTGTTGTCCCCTTTGCTGTAAGGCCGTGTTCATATTACGCGTTTTAGCCGCGATTTCTCTCACGTTTTTTTTTTTTGCAAACGCTGCTGAAAAATACTGAATTTCGTTTGTATTTAAATACACTTATTTATTTAATATTCAGTATTTCTCAACCGCGTACGGTTACGATACCATTTCATTTACCTTTGTTTCACAAAAACTTTTCAATACGTATTTTTAAATTGAAAAAATTTTTCTACGAATATTATTCGTAATCTTCAGACACGAATAGAATTCGTAGAATGGACGTAGTTTGGCACACATTTCAAATATTTTATTCGTATTCGTAAAAAAATAAATTTATATTGTACTCTACATTTACGAATGATCGTAATACCTAGTCACGAAAAAAACCTTCTGTTCAGCTAGGGCTTGAACCGCGGTTTTTTAGCGTATGGCGCACGTACTCTTCCAGTAGGCCACCTTGCAGGACATCACACATGTCCTTATATTCGGTAATTGTTCGACAAACCAGTCTCAATTCAACTCAACTAAAACTTCGTGCCTTTTACGAATAATACCTACGAATGAATTTTTAGTAAATACTACGAATGTAATGAACAAATTACGAAGTTATTCCTGCGAGAAATTGACGAATGTTAAGGAATGATATCCCTTATTAGTCGAAGATCATTCTTCGTAGCAACAGAAAGCACGGTTCATTTAATTCAATAACGGATATAAACTTTGACGATAAGCAAATTTATGTTTTAAAGTCATTGTAAGCAAGCAGAAGACAAAGTAAATAAATTTAATACAAAAAATTAATGTTTTCCAAAAAGTCTGCTTATTTTTCTATCATAAAGATAATTTCTTTTTAATTTTTCCTAAACTTAATAAAATGACAAACAATTCTACAGCATTTAAATTTAAGAAATTTGCGCGTCACGTGCTTATATAAAACCAGGATTCAGAATCAAGCCTTGCAGGGAGGTTCTGAAATATGTTAAGAAAATGTATGAAACCCAAAACAAATCTTAAATACATGTTTCTCTTTATTTATTTATTCATACGTTTTGAATTAAAAAAAAATTTTTTTAAATCATTCAGATAATAGGTATGTTTCTGTACTGGATTGCAGGAGCTTGCAAGCTGCTAGAACTGATTCATGTTGGAAAAAGGAATAAGTAGATTGGTGTCAATGCGGTGTGAGATCCGGTGAAAAATATCTTCCTTAGCATGCGGAACACTTTAAGAATAGCGACAACTCATATTTTAAATATTTGCGAATGATATGGATTTTGACCTCCTAAATCCAATTCTGAAAAATTTCAGTCCGCTCGAAATTGATTTAGGAGTTAAAAGCTTCCAAAGTTAAAAATTGGACTAAAAATTGAGTTTTTTCCAGTTTTCAGCAACAAAAAAAATGTTTAATATTAGGGAATTTTTGTATTCTAATTTTAAAAGTTGAAATCATGGGGCTCGATAATAATTAATGCGATTTCATTTAAGGATAAAGGCCTTACATTATTTAATTTATTAAACTATTAAAAATATTTGCTTTAGCAAAAAATTACTGAAATGTATACATGACAAAAAAAATGATATAATATTTTTAAATATTTCGGACATGAACGAGAAAAATGTTTACACTATCTATAAAATTATATTATATTTTCTAATGTGTACAAGCGTATGTCAACTTGTGTAGTGTGCATATCATATTTACAAAATTAGTACCAATAATCGTAGTAATTAGCATTATATAGGTTACATTTTGTTTATGTTCATTCTAGATTCAATTATGCCTTGCCACCCCACCCCCTAGAACAAATCCGGCGGACGCCCTTGAATGATATAGAAAAAATTAAAAAATATTTAAAGTTTAGCTTTGTGCGAACAAGTTATTCTGGGCCCTTTTTTACACTTTCATCAATAAAAAGGGCGATATAGTAACCGCGCCAACCCTGTCACGTCATGGTTTTCTTATTGTACTAATACTAAATGTGCCTAAGAAGTTAGTCAAATTGTTCCAAAGCTCTTAGATTACTATTTCCGATCTTATTGCTAAAGATCGCAAGGTATTGAGAGTAAAGAGTCTTAAAGAAAGAAAAAAATGTATAACTTTAAACGATAAACCATAACCCGTCATCACAAATATGAGTAAAAACAATTGAAAATAAAAATTTTTTCCAATTGACAATAAATAAATCTCACATTTTTGCAGTCAAGAAATAATAATCACAGGCCTACTATTGTATTCAACCATAATGATATTAAGCTTCTTATTTGCAACCAAAACTTTTAGAAGTTAAGAACTTTATTTTTATATCATCTGGTTGACCATTTTATGGACGAGCTCATATCAGTAATTGTGTGATTTTTCAATTCGGATGAGTTTGAGACGTGCATAGCACTTTGCACAAAGCCTGGTTTTCTTTTTGTTTTTTATCAAAATTCGCGATTTTGAGGGTATGTTTTATAAATCAATCAATAAATTGTTATTCAATTATATTGAATTTTAACCGGCCTTCAAAATCTTTTATGTTTCGTTAAAAACTTTGATATTTTTTTTAACTTAAGAAATCGTGTAATAAAAAACAGAAGAAATAGGTAAAAAGCGCCCCAAAAATTTTTTCTTACAAATAACTTATTCTGGTGTATCCCTTGACCTATCCTTATTAAAAATTTGCATTATAAGTTCGTTCAGGCACGCTGCAATCCATCTTATCTAGGTTTAGCCCCACAATATAAAATGCCGCTTTTGCACATATTTTTAATGTTAGAGACACACATTTAGAATGCTTTTCGTGAATTGTTTATTCCATTAATGATAGCAATTTAAACGCATTATATACATATTAGGCAGAAATAATTTGAAATGTTTATATCAAATACTTTTCTAACCATTGCTGATGATTAAGCAACGCGACGGCGGTAATACTCGATGTCAAATTAAAAGAAAAAAGAAGCACTGTTTAAACCTCTTTTAGTGTTTCTTTCTATTAATTGAATTATTTTAAATAAAAATATTTTCACACGTTTCGAGTGTTTCACGAGCGACACGAAGAACTTAAGTGAATAACTAGGCCGTGAGGAGTGTTCCCAAGAGTAAGTAATTCATGTGTTCCACAAGCATGACAAATGCAATCGTCGAGAGGATGAACAACGGACGAATTAAATTGAATGAAACACTAACACTAAAGTTGATCAAATGGTAAAAGGGTCGCTCGGTCGGTCGGAGGTAAAGCACTCAACTATACAATATTTTTTTTCATAATTTAAAACACAGCAGGAAGAATTGATGATAATGATGATGATGGTTTGCAAAGAGAGGAAGGAGAGAGAGTGTCTATAAAAGAAAAAAACCAAAAACCGGCAAATTCAAGCTACTATTGAAATAGAAACTCGTTGAACGGATGTCAAGCTGAGACTTGATAAATCTATGTGAACTAATACATTAAATAATACAGTTCAAAACGTATTATTCGCCTAGACTTGATTTATGGAAAGCATGCATTAGACATGTTGAAGAAAATTTCTGCTTAAAAAAAAAATAAACTAGATTTCAAGTTACATAAATCAACAATATCGAATAGTTTGAAGATCAAAAAAGTTGAGAAAAATACGTTACATGCTTCATTCAAAATTCTACCAAGAATATCGTTATTGACCTTTTTTGATATAAATCTGACTGACACACAGTAGTGTTACCCAACAAAACATACCAAAGAACAAAAACAGGGACATTGATGACTCTGATTAACGAAAAACAACGTTAGCAAAAAATCTGTGATGATTGAAGCTAGCAATCCTGAATTAATTAATGCACATAATTTCATTGATATCAAGCAATTACATCTATATTTTTATACATGCCATAAAGAAGACAATTTACGTATTGTTAATCCCCTTTTGGACTTAAACTAATTACGAAAAAGAAACAACTTGGCAAAAATTTGTTAAAATAACAATCCCTAAAAAGAAAACATCTTCTTCTATAGTACTTATATATAAACTTTGGTATGATTGCTGTACAAAACCAGCTGATGTTGAAGCCATAGTTCAACTAAAAGAATTTAAGATTGCTTACCGATTGTGTGCTTGTGTTGCCATATAAGCTGACTTTGAATGTTGTTGTTGTTGCTGTTGGGTATTAGTGGGCCCCGGCGGTGGCTGCATTGCCAAAGCAGGCCCACCGTTGTTCATGTGATGCGGCGGCTGTTGATGTGCTGCTGCATTTGGCTGCTGTGGTGGTGCTGGCCCTAAATTCAATGCCATATGTTGCGGTGCCACTGCCTGTTGATGCATATGATGACTGCGCATGTGTGGTGGACGTGCTGGATGATGTTGCATTTTAGAGATACGTAATAAACTTAACTTTAATGAATTGGATTAGATTGTTTGAGCAGAGGAGATCTGTAAAGAAAAGAAACACAAATTGATAAGAAAAGTTATACACAAAGAATTGTCGAGTGAAATATGAGTGCATCATATGTATGTTTATGCAAAATAAAAAAAAATCCGCAGCCAGCATAGCTTATTAACCCTTTTTCTGCATTGTAAGCAGTGTCTAGATTTCAACACATTCATGTGCAACAAAAGAAAATAGCCAATAAATAGTTTTAAAAGAGAAGAAAAAAAAACAGCGGGAAAAATAAAATTCAAATGCAATGCAACTGCATGAGCTGGTAAAAGAAACAGGATTTTATGCGAAGGACTCGTCGGAGCGCAACAACCCTAAATGCAATTGCAACATGCAGCTCTTAAAGACGCCGGCCAACTGTGATCCTTGGTTCTACAAGTTTTTATTGCAATTTTTATATAAATATATAAAAATATGCTGCAGTGTGTCAGACTATCCGCCAATATTTGTATTAGCACTGCAGCTGCATTATTTGGTGTGTAGGGAAGAGAAGGTAGCAGAAATTACAATTTTTTCCCTTTTATTTATGTTGCATTTTATGGATAGTTCTATTAATTGGCACTTACTTGAAACTGCTTCAAATGTGAAACAGTAAACAAAATCAATTCACTAACAATATTATTGTATATGTATCTGCAGAAATTACAGCTGTATACATCGAAATAATAGTGGTTAATTTTTAGAAATGTTTTGATTTAATTGTTTAAAAAAAAATTATAATATGCACAGGTATAATGTGTGTGTGGCGGCCGTAGCCTAGTGGGTAGAGTGCGTGGCCCCTAGCTAAGGGGGCCCGTTTCCCTTCCAAATTCATTTTTCATTTACGGCCAGCTTCGGCATATTTTGTCAGTTTCGGCTAGTTTCGACCTCAATATGGCCCGAACCGCGACATCGAAACTTTTGATAAACATTTCTTGCCTCAGTCATTTAATTCAAATATATAAATTTACGTTAATCAAAAAATTTACAACGCGTTATACAAAACTAAAATGATGAATTCGTCTATAACTTGATTTATCGTGAAAACTCAAAATATTTTGATTCATTTTATGCGTTCGATACTATCATTTTCGATTTTATCATCTCTTTTGCAATTGCTATTAAAGTTTTATAGGTACTGAAGCCAAAAAGTGATGAATTAACTTTTCAATGAATTCTGTGTGTGTGAAATTAAGGAAAAGAAAATTAAATATTTCTATTCTTACAATACTAAACCTTTAAAAAAACAAAGATACTTTGTTTTGTAGTTCTATAAATATGTACATAGTAGGTACATAATTCTTGCCGTTTTCTTTGCTTAGACGCCGTGCAAATGTACGTTTTGATATGGAAACACTGTAATCCGAGTCAAGTTCACGTTGAATGACTACAGAAGTTTTCTTGGCGCGTTGAGCGACTTTTGGAACATGGTAAATCTTTGGTTTGCTTCATAATTGCAGCGAGTAGCTTTCGTCATCAAGACAACGAGTAGCATTCGTCATCAATACAGACAGCGAGTAGCTTTCGTCAATAAGCTTGACAGTGATTATTACAGTGCTTCCAAAACGTAGATTGTGTAATTACTCTAGTGCATCTCAAACTTTTCGGATTCGATTTATTCCAGTGCTTGTCAAACTGTTACTCCAGTAACTTTTAACCTGTTGGTTGTAGTGACTCTCAAACTGTTCGACTTTTCACTTTGTGAAGGGTGTCACGGTCTATTTGACGCACTTACGTGTATTACGTCTACTTGACGTTTCTGAATTGTGTAGGTTTCTTATTTTAGTGATTTTTGGTGTTTGCCTTTCACTTTGTGCAGGGTGAGTACAATATGCCGCCTAAAGGAGACTGCGGCAATTGTCCAGGCAAGGCTTTTCCACCTTTAATTGGTTAAGGTAAGGGCGCAAAAGGGCCTTACTTAGTGTTAGTTGATGGTAAATGTAGACCCGGATTTCGTCCAGATGTGGGAGCGTCAGGCATTCGTACGGACCCAAAAGTAGGATGTGTTAGTGTGGGTGTTAGTTCTGGTAGCTTTCCAACAAAGGGTGCCCCTAAAACGCAACTTAGTGGTGGCGAGGAGCCTATGGAGATAGAACGTCGGAATTTAAAGGACATAAAGCTAGATAAGTACAATATTTCGGTTGAAAAGGGAAAGGCTGTAAAAGGAGTTCGTGGATTGGTCTGGTCTGCTGGTTCAATGAAGGGTAAGACCCCTAAAGCAAAAAATGATGTGAAATCTTCGTATATTCGAATATTTTGAAATAATCGACTCTAAAGTTTTTAAAACATGTATTTTTGCATGAAGAAATGGAATTGAACACGGAAACTTTTACAAATAGGTTGGAAAATAATAAGAAATAGCCAAAAGATCTTCAGTGGTTGTTAACAATGAATTGAGTCATGAATTCAGTCAAAAAAATTGATTTTTAAGATCATGTGGCTTATCACGTTATTGCAATAAGCCCTTCATATGTTTTTTTACTTTTCTTCAAAAGTTGCAACTTTTTGATAAAAAGCTGTTCCCGTACTTTTTGCAATTTTTCACGCAAAGAGAGCGTTTGGCTTAATCTCAAATTTTATAACAATTTTTGAATTTTGAAAGTAACAATAGTTTTATTTTGAAAAATCTATACTATAGTTTTTTTACTATAAAAAGAATTTTTTATTCATATCATACTTTTCACTAACAGTTCATATGAATAAGAGGGTTTGTTTTATTTTTAAATTTTTTAATAGATAAATTTATGTTGTTTGTTTTATTTAACTTATTTACGTGTATATTTTTATGTTTATAATAAAGTGAAATATTATTTGATATTTTAAATATTTTGGGTTTTGGAAAATAAAAAAAGTCATAACTTTTTTGTTAAATAAACTTATTATATAATTTAAATATTTAAAAATTAGAAAATATCTTTATTTAAGGACCGTAAAGGTTATGATTTTTATAAATAAAAAGAGAAAGTAATTAAAAAATTTAAAAATAAAACACAACTTCTTTATTTTTTTATTCATTTTTATTTTTTATTCATAAAAATCATAATACCATAATTGTTATTCTAATATAGTTTTTTTCGATCTGATTTAATCAGGTGATGTATATCTTTTCAATCATAAAATTTACAAGTGTTTCGTCTAGAAATACAAAATGGGATTTTAGAATTCGACTTTTTCTTCCAGTTATTGTTGACTTTTTTCCTTGCATTCTTATTTGTACATTGCAACTGCAACTTTTGTCTGCATTAGTAATTATGATTTCGTCTTAGTGTTGTCTTACAAGCTTTCGAGTGTTAAGTTTGGATTTTTATTTTTTAAAAAAATATGCAATTAATTTTGCTAAAACGCAGAAATAAAGAGAAAGACTTATTAACAGTTCCTGCTTTTTATACAGCTTAATGCTTTTGCCATTTCGGAATCCCGAATAATCCCGGGAACATAAATTTCAAATTCCGAAATTTCGTGATTCAAAGCCCTACTGTACACTCATATAGGCCAACAATCTGTGTTTAAAGGACGTATGCTAGCATCTAAACAAAAGGGTCTAATGGCCTTGGGAAATCTCCGGTTTTTGTTAAAAAGACGTAAGTTATAAACATACACTTTTTTAACAAATCTATTCAATAGATATTTTGCATGAATCACACTACACTACTGAAAAAATGTACTACTTAAGTTTTCATCTTACCATCAAAGAAATGTGAAAAATGTTTAAAATTAAATATCCACAATATGTGAAGTCAGTTATTATACTTACTGGAATGATTTTAGAACCAGTTTAAATCTAAAATTTGGTAGACCATAGGTTGACACCCGCTGCACATGCGAACTCAATTTAAAAATAAAATCAGCCCATCTAAATGAGACTGCGAAAAGAGTAGCCGTAGTGGAGTTATTGGTTCACAAGGGAAAAGCAAAAATTTATACGCTGCTATAAAGCACGAAGCCTCTCCCGAGGGAAGAGATGAAGATCATGTACTTTCACTGGGATTTGCTTACATGCAGAACATTTCCTTGCCTAAGACAACTGACCATATCAGTGTTTTGCATACATGACATGAAGGCAAAAAAGAGTTTGTGTACCATGAAAAAGAAAGTTGCCAACGAGGTGTGCACTTTTCTGAGTGCTTATTTCAAAAAAGTTACCCATGCTATAAAAGAAATTCGCATTTTTTCTGACGACTGCTATGGTCAGAATAAAAATTAATGCCTTTCTCGCTTTCTTCCCTTTTTAATAGATCGTATAAAGTTATATAAGATTGAACAATTTTTTTCCAATAAGAGGCCATAGCTTTTTACCCTATGATAGGGATGTCGGGATAATTTCGAGGAAGCTAAAAAACATGACAGAATCTTTACTAGAAGAGGTGAAAGATCTCATACTCCAGAGTGGGGCTCCCGCTAAGTATATAATAAACTTCAAAGAATGGTGGCCACGATACTATAAGAAAAGTACAATTTCTATGGAAGCCCAAAGAAAACCGAAAATCGATAAGCTACCATTCACTATAAGCAGTTTTTACCATTTTTCGTACGACTTTACAACAAAGGATACATTACAGCATTTGAAACTGTAAACGGCTTAGCAAAGTATACTTTTTATGAAAACAAAGAAGGGCCGTTCTTCCGAACCAAGTGATCCAGCCTATCCAACAGAAAAAGTACCTATATAACTAAACTTTGACATTAAAAAATGTTTCAATAAATTCCCACTCTAACTATTTGTATGTATCTGTATGCATCTGTATGTATTAAGTAGCTTTCTGACTGCCCTGTAATGGAATAAAAACCTTTTTATTACTTACAATATTTTAAATAAACTATACAAATATTTATTTTTTGTACCTACTTTTAAAATAAAAAACATTGAAAATTCATGATTTTTCTATGAAATTTAACGTGAAATTTGGCGTATGTTGCCAAATTTTAATTTCGGCTGAATAACAATGAAACCTTTTCTATAGACTCTTGGTTTATAATAATCATTCGCCAAATTAATCATAGGTTAGGGGGGAGATAGCTTATTTAGTTCCTGAAAAATTTGCTAAACATCACATACGCCCTTTTAACAACTATCAACTTAATTAATTATCACATTAACACAACTAAACTCATTTTTTTTGCTGAAAAAACAAGTGATGTACAATAACGGGACATTGGCTGTGTTAAAAAAACACAAAATTTACTCTACGCGTTGAGTAAGTGATCAGAATCAGTTTCTGCTACTTTGTGTGCCTTCTGAACGCTATGTTTAATTTTCTGTCAACACAGTGGTTTCAGAAATTGTTACAATTTGACGCAAAAAAAGAAAGAATATATATTAATATGAATTTGGACGAAATAATTCATATTTGTGTAGATAATAAATAGACTATGTGGAAAGCATTGTTTGTGCTGTTAGTAGCTTCGTGTTTTAAGGAATTACAATGTGTTAAATTTTAATAAATTTTTTAACTGAATTTATCACTTTGCAGCTTCATATGCACTCCGCATCTGTAACTTGATAAATGCAGTTTTCAAGCGTGTAGTCAACTTTAACCATCTTGGGCCCCCTCATTTCTTCAATAATTATTATTAATAAATTAAATTTTTGTTTTCTTTGCTTTGTCTCACTTACTTTTTAGTTATTTTTTTCCTTTATTTCTAAGCAATCAAATTCTTCGAACTGTCAAACTTTCTAGCTCAACACGTTGAGTAAGAATATACGTTGAGCTAATCAAAACCTGATCAGTTGCGTTCAGCAAGCACATACTCAACGGTTGCGCCACAGTTGAGTAAATTTTGTGTCTTTTGAACGTAACCATTATTATTTAAAAAGGAAAAACAAAGTTTTTAAGCACAAAATATTAACTGTGAATCAAAAAACGTATAACCCAGTGAACAAATTATAACGATAGCAGAAGCGTTTCTATTTAGTTGGCAACAGCCGTATACAGTACGACCTCGCTCAACGCAACCCTCGCTACACGCAACTCCTCGATAATCTCAACACCCAAATTGTACGCAAAGTATAAATTGCAACAAAGTGCATACCAAAATTTCCCAATTTTTAAAAAAATAAATTGAATAATATGAAATTATGTTTCTGAACAAAAATTTTTCGATTCACTTTAATTTGAATGTGTAGAAAATGCATATTTTTTTTTGGAAATAGGTCTATTGGCCAATATACAATTTTTCCTCGGTTTTTGCAATAACCTCAGATTTCGCAATTGGCTTGAATTTAATTGGTTGCGTTGAGCGAGGTCGTACTGTATTTAAAAATATGAGTTAAGTTCAATCGTTTTAATTTTATTGAAAAGCCGTCGATTTTATTCTCAAAAAAGAGAATGTGAATATTAGTAAATAATAATTTTAAACTTAAGCTTTTTAGTACATATAGTTGAAAACATTTTTCAATATGTTATCAATACCTCATTATAATAGACGGATTGTAACCAGTGATGTGCGGCGTAGACAACTTGATGTAAGCTATACTATTGTCGACGTTGTCGACAATGTCGTGTAGACAATTGCTTTTAAAGACGTGTAGAAAATTTATGTCAGAAGCTGCATGTTTACTATGGTATTTAATTAAATTGAGTCCAAGTTCGGATTATTCGTCATTTTTACACATTCCAGACAAGCTTTTTGTTTGTTCAATTTGTAAATTTTTGTTAAATAAACGAATTTTTCAAAGGAATATAAGAATCAGCACAATCTAATAAGAACTTGCATTTTCGCAGTGTTGCATTTTGTTGACATTGCTTACACAATTGTCGACATTGTCTACATTATCTACGTTGTCGACCATTCTCTACATTATCGACAGCAAAACGTCGACAATTAAAGACGACACGTCGAGGAACATCACTGATTGTAACGTAGTTGAGAATGTCATCGCGGCGTGACGAAACGCTTATAAACGTAATAGTGGCCATAATATAAATAGAAAAATAATGCACTTCATACTTAACAATTTCTGTTTTCTAAACAAATATCTACCTATGTTTCTTTTTAATAATTTAAAGCATGAACAAAATCATGCTGAATAAAATGAAAACCAGTAATTGTTAAAATAAATTGTTTACTAGCAACGTTGCGGAACGCAACGTAGAATTAAAAAAAAATCTACAGTTCTTGCCGTCGTTTCGTTCCGTCTTATTATAAACAATCAGATAAGAAATGTATGTAATATATTGCAAAGTGATAATTCTCAACGTTTTACAACATTCCGTTCCGTCTATTATAACCGGAACTTAACCGATTCAATCAATTTGCATTTGTTAAAAAATGTTGCTTTTGTAGAAAATGCGGTAACTTCCTAATTTTATATGACAAGATCTAAAAAGCGCTTCCTCTAATTACCATCTGACTCATTGAAATAATAGTTTTACTTTTGTGGCTGTTATGCAAAAATTTTTTGTTAGATTATTGCATTTCTTTACGCTTTAAGGGTTAAATTAGATACAAATTATTTTTCACAGCGACATATTTTGTAAATCAGTTTAATTAAGAACTGTTCCACTTATTATTTTTAGAACGACACATTTTTTTACTTGACGTTTATGAGGCATAAAAAAAGACAGGACAAAAAATAAATTAAATTTCATAACCAGAGACTAGACTATATGTTTCCGCGGGATTTCCACAAGCTGAATTCGAATCCGATCTCAGAATTGCTCTATCACATCAGGTTTTCAAAATATCCTTCCACATCTTTCCACATAACTTATTACGGTAATTAAAAGTAATAATCTTTTCCTGTAAAATGGACTTGGAATTTTTTGGATAAATTTTTTCCGGAGAAATCTTTTATGAAAATCTTTAGGTATATTATAAAAAAAGAGTTGCTGTGTGTAAATGTCCAATAGATTCCTTAACTGCTCATCCAATTAACACGAAAAAAGTGTATAAAAGTTTTTGGGCACGATGCGTATTTTGGGGCTATCATTTTTGTTCCATCTTGAACATCACCATGGCGCCGTAGTAAAAATTTTTTACAAAATTGCCTAAAACTCTAAAATCGCCAATGCAATTACCATGAAAATTTGCATATAGTAATGTTTTTACAGTAGAAGCAAACACGTTCTTAAACTAAAAAAAAGAAACCAAATTTTTTAAAAATTTTTTCAGGTTAAGCTTATTTTTTATATTTATTATAGAATAAATTTTCTATGATTTAAATACAAATTATCAAACTATCAAACATTTAGAATTTTTATTTAAATCATAGAAAATCAACATAATAAATAACAGGGTCATATAGAAAAACTTTAATAAATTTTTAATTTTTGTATTAATTACAGAGCTATGAAACTTACGCCTTTGATTAGTTTTTTCTGAAACCGTAAATGGCGTAAGTCATATTAAAGGAATGGTTTAGTAATGTTCAAGAAATTGTTTCTTATTTTCTTCATTGAAAAGATTTTATGTAAAATTTTTAGTTTTTTTTTTTGATTTTTTAATATAGGGTGTTTTTGTAGCTGCATGAGAAGTTTCGATGGTTGTTGTCTACGGTTTGACAGTTGAGAATATAGAACTGTGTTAACATTTCTGTTCAGTAAGGTTTGGCCATGGGGTTGGCAATTCATCATGAAACAATTAACGCCAATTAACGACGCTTCCAAATTGTGGAAATTTACTTTGAAAAAATAAATCTTTTCTGACGACATTTCGTTCCAACAAGACGGCGCAAATTGCCATACAACGCGCTTTACCATAAATTTATTGCAAAATCAATTTGGTGACAACTTTATTTCCAGAAGTGGTCCTGTTAACTGGCCTCTTCGTTCGTGCGATTAACGCCTATCGATTACTTTTTATGGGACTATGTTATTAATCATTGGTTTATGTCGACAAACCAGCAATTCTTGAAACATTGAAAGCTAATATTCAAGGCGTCGCTGACGCCAATACGGCCAGATTTAGTGGAAAAAGTAGCGAAAAATTGGGCTGATCGAATGGACTATGTAACTCGTAGCCGCGGCAAATATATGTCGCAAATCCGCATTTAAGAAATAAATGCCATGAAATTAGCTACGAGATTATAATAATAAAAAATGCATTCCAACAATATTTCTGTCTTGTATTATTATTTATAGTTCCCATGCAGCTGAAAAACACCCTATATTTACAACTAAAAAACAAAAAGTAATTGAAAAAATATTAAATAAAAGGGAATTCATATCATAAAAAGATAAACATATTACAATGTTTTTATTGCGTTTTATGGGGTAAATTAGTATAAAAAGTATGCCAGTCTTCTGGAATGAAGTCAAGTTTTTTATTGAGATGTTCTCACTTTTTTTTAGAAATTTTTATCTCTGAGTATGTGTATGTAACGGAGCAGTTTCGTTCTCATGACTATTTTATGCACTTCGGTGTGGACAATTTCGAAGAAGAGTGATGGTTTTCTTGTAATTGACTGTAGACTGACGAAAATAAATGACCACACAAGCGAACTTGGTTCACTCACTACACATTTTAATTGAAAGTACTAATCCGTTGTCGAATAGCAGCGCCCGGAAATCGTAGTCTCCCGTAATGACCCGGTTTATAGTCGTAAAGACTTGACGGCCAAGTCTTAACTTTGTTGATGAAAGACGTGGACATCAACGTGTGGGAGGAGGAAATTGAAAAGGGAATGACCAAGAATTGACGTCAATTCTTGACGAATATAAACCGGGACAATGATTTGCTGGGATGAACCGTAATCTGGGTCCAAAACTGAATAGAATTAAAGAAGTTTTCTTTGCAGCAGTTACGATTTATCAGAATGCATTCCTGTTCCAGCTAATTAGTGTGAGTGCACACTAAAAATTTTTGATTTCAAGAACTTTAGTCAAAATTTTACAATGCACTTTGGAACCAAATTGTACTGCATGCAAGTGTCCCCATCGCAAATTTTCTTTTGCTAGTTTAACTTTTGAATCATGGACCTTTTCTGAAATTTCTTTACTCTATGAAACTCACCTTATTTATATTGATGATACTTGTAAATGACGAAGTGATCAGTATGTTTTTGTTTAATATTGCAAATTTTAACTTTTATGCAATATTGATTTTCACTTTTTTTAACACTTTATCCGCTTTTCTCTTGCCGGGACTTACATTTTAATTTTTACTTATAGTTGAGGAATTACACTAGTTTTACTTAAATTTAATTGATGAACTAATATTGTGGTTAGTTTTGTTGCAATTTCGCAATAATTAAATTGTTTTATTAATTATATGAAATTAGATTTATATATTTTCACAACATGCGGCCATATTTTTAGCTGCAACTGCGATGGAACTCGAAAAATAATAAACGAAGAAGCGGCTGAACAGAGAGAAAATGTTTTCCTTCTTTGCTTTGTCTGTCTGTTCGTACGGTTGCAGCAGCTGCGAAAATTGAGGAGAGGTTCAGACGATACAGCATGCTGTCAAGCCTGACGTGATGACAGCGGCTAATGAGCCTGTTCTCACGCGCCTTACGTTATAGCCCAAACAGAATAAGCATAGCCAACACACAGCCAACAGAAGAAATGTCAACATAGAAGTTGGTTGCCTTGCAACCCTATGAAATGAACATAATGAAAACAACTATCATGTAGCGAACGCAGCCGACACAAAAATGTTGACGAACTTTTAACTTTTGCTGCAGCCAACGGTAGCGAAATGTCAAAATACATAGTTCAAATTAGAAAACTTAAAATTGACTAAAACATATTAGTCCAAATTAGTAAAAAACAAACAAATTATTATATGCAAAAGGCTGTATCTATTAATTTAGTAAAAAATAACAAAATATTGTAAGCACAAAGCTCTATCTGCATTATCAACTCAAATTCTGTTCTGTGCACAATATTTCGTTGGCTACGTTTTGGACAGCTCGCTACGTGTTGGCTATGCTTATTCTGTTTGGGCTATTAGGCGGAGCATCGGATTAATTTTGACGTATACTGGTAAGGTGGGAAGTGTGAAGGTGACAAGTTGACAAGTACGTTAGGCAGCATTTTCAAAAATTTTTAAAATTTTGCGATTCATTTTGACGTCTGTTACTTTGAAGTTTTATTGTTTGTCATTTTTCTCTTGGTTCTCTTATGTTTTAGCGCAAATAAATATTGTTTCGCATTGGTTGGGTTTTTATTTTTACTCATTTCTAGTTGTTTGCGTTGATGTTTAATTTAAGATTTACAAAGTAATGAATTTTCCGAAATTTAACAGCACATTTTATTGAGTGTTCTCGGAATTCAAAATAAGGCGGTCTTAAAAAAGTCAGTAGTAAGAACACCTGGCAGATGCATAGTGTCAAAATAACGCCACTACTCTGCCTTTTTTAAGGCAAGTGAGAACAGGGTCAATAACTCACTGTGACAAAATAGTTTAAAAACGTTGTTATTAGTCACGTTAGTTCAAATATGAGCACGACTATTATATCCGGTGTGCCGTTGCTTGGAAGTGTTTTCTGATAGAGAACAACAAAAAGAATGTTTAGCCGAACAAAAAATGTAGTACTCAATTAGTCATCGATATTTAAATTTTGATCCTGCTAAAAGATATATTCAAAAAAACCTCTATATCTTGACGTTATCAAATGAATCCGAAAATTGACATGTCATTGGAAAGGTAATTAAATGAGCTTTTTAATGATATGCAATAAAGATATCATTGCAAGAACATTTTAAATTTTTTAAGCATATTTACATCATATTGTAATTTTTTAATTGAAAGAGCCGTTATTTTTTACTAAATTTGCGTTATTGAGGTACAAGAAATATATTGTATTCCTAAAGCATAAACACTTATCTTTAGTTTGATATATTTAAATATGTATATTCTATGCAGAATAAAAAACTTATTTATAAGAAAGGCAAATCAACTAAGGTAAATTTGCTTGAAATAACAACTTCAACATGCTTCAATAAAGCTATTCAGTGTTTGAATACGCTGATCTGCTGTTTGTACGATTTTTTATATGTACACCAATTTACGTAAGCGTATTTTGATTTGTTGTTGTTTTGCATGAAAACGAAAATACGCGAATATGCGTAAATTAAAATAGCCCTTGTACGTGTTTTTTGTACCTCGTATTTTTATACTCTGTCTACAGGGGTGTTCACATTTCAAAGCATTCGTATTTGACAAACGATATGATGAGCAGTTTGAAATGGGAACACCCCTTTTGTCAAATGCAATAGAACAATGGATTTGACAAACGATTTGATGAGTGTGAACAGGTCATACGGCCACCATATTACTGTGCGTTTAGACCGCCTGAACGAACGAAAGAAACCTCGTTCGTTCGCTCGGTTTAAACCAGTGATGTGCGGCGTAGAGAACATGATGTCGACAATACTATTGTCGACGGTGTCGACAATGTCGTGTAGACAATTGCTTTTAACAACGTGTAGATAATTAATGTAACAGGCTGCATTTTTATTGTAATATTTAATTAAATTGAGTCCAAGTTCGAAGTATTCCTTATTTTTACGCCTTCTGGGCATGGCTTTTGTTTGTTAAATTGTAAAATTTGTTACTTTATGTTAATTAAACGACTTTTCAAGAGGTTTTAAGAATCAGCATAATATAAATGGAACTTGCATTTTCGCAGTGTTGCATTTTGTTGACATTGTTTACACAATTCTCGACATTGTCTACATTGTCGACACATACTGCATTGTCGACACCAAAATGTCGACAATTAAAGACGACGCGTCGAGGAACATCACTGGTTTAAACCATGGTAGAAGAATACAGGTATATGCACTAGATGAGAGCATACTGCCGGAATTGTCAAAACGAAGCAAAACTTTTTCTTTATTTTCTTTTGTTTCCATTCGCCACACAGCTAAATTTGACAAACATGGCAGTATGGAAAGAGAGCACAGTCAGCGCTGCATATACCTCTATCCTTCTACCATGGTTTAAACCATGGCAGAATTAGAGAAGGTATATGCATTTCAGACTGCGCTCTCTTTCTCATAGCCAGAATTGTCAAACTCAAGCATTTTGCTATTCTTGCCTATTTTCGCTTTCTTATCGCATTCTCATCGTTTTCAGATTTTGTATGAGCTATCAACTTCGTTTTGACAATTGCGGCAGTCTCCCTCTCCAAAATGCCATAGAAATAAAAGATAAGGAAGTGGTGTTATACTCACACACACTATACGTGTGTAGAAGGAATTTTCGTCGCTGAGGAAGAGAGATAGAGCGTCGTTATTTGACAAAAGCTCTTCCCGAGCAAAAAAAAAAATCTGTTTGTGAGGAAGAACATCTGTCAAAACACAAGTTCTGCTTCATGAGCGCATTCATTATTTAGGGTGGCAAGGGCCTTAATTTTTTTTTCTTATTGGGATAAGCTTTATAGTTATTTATTTGTTTACAATTTCTTTGAAAACTTGACATGAAATTAAAGTGGATTAGCAACCTAAGGTTACAAGCTATAACTAGGTATTTTTATATAAAAAACTAATTAAAAGCCCACAGTTCGAAAAAAACTGCACAAAACTATTTATTTTAAAAGAGTTTAATTTGGTATGTATTTTAGTTGTTTAGTTTTTGTGTTATTTTAATATCAATTAAATAGTTTATAAAAAATAGTTTTTTGAAATGAATTCTTAAAAAATCATTTAAAGTAACTTTTGTCGTTTCAGTCTCATTCTGAGTTCATGTTTTTTACATTATTTTAGCAATGCTTTTCTCTGTAAAAAAATTGGTAACGCAACATATTATATAACGGTGGTATATAAAAATTGCATAGTAAGCATACATCTAAAAAATAAAAAATAATTTACGCCTTTATTTACTACATAATTGAATGCGGCCCTGTTTGAATGTTTTTGTGTTTGTGTCAACTTCACTGTGTTTGTAAAATACTTCATTCCCCTTCAACTACACCGCTTCCTTATATTTTACTTCTATGCAAAATGCATATACCTTCTCTAATTCTGCCATGGTTTAAACACTTTGCCCGAACGAACAGTGTTCGCTATAAATTTATCGCGAACAATGTTTGCCCGGTGTAAACAGTAAATTAGGGCGAACGAACGAAGATTCCTTCGTTCGCTCTGATCGAACAAGCTTCGATCTTTTTGGGCGAATCCGGTGTTGCGCTGTGTTTAAAAACAGAAAAGTAGCAAAGAGGAGTAGCTTTAGAGAATAATTTATGAAAAGTACTAAAATATGTAGTAATTTAGTTTTATGTTTTTAAAAGTGTTCTGTTAACTTTCGCTGCAATATGATTGTGTTGTGTAAAGGGCCAAATGAAGTTTTTAAGCGGAAAACCCTATATTTTATTTATTTGAGGCGACTGTTTATTTGAGGTAATTTTTTTTTTAAATAACTACATAACTTTTAATAAAAATTTTGAGTTTATGGATAGAAAATATTATTAAATATATAGCAGGAGTCCGCAATAGAGCTCGTTCAAATAAAAAAAAATATATTTTAGATTCTCCTGAAACTTGTTGAGTTTTTAATCGAAGATTTTAGAAAAATGTGGATATTAACCAAAATGGTAGTTGAAAATTCGATTTGTGACTAAAAGCAATTCTTTAAAGTTATAACATAAAAAGGATTTCTCTAAAATAAAAATCGAACGACTGAAAGTATCAATTGTATTTGCTTAATAAGTGCATACAAGTTGGGAACAATTTTTATTTAATTGACTTAAAATTTACGAAATTTATTGACACGAAAAATGTGAAAACATTCAATTTTTGTTTGTCGAAAAACTTAAATGGGCCCTTAAGTTAAACACACGTCTTTTCTATAATAACTAAAACGAGTAATATATTGTTATGGAGTAGCAAACCATTTGTTGTTGAGAAACGGAGTGTAAGTTTTAGTACTAATATAAAAATAAGGAGTTATCAACCCTGCATTTATTGATGTTCGGCCTAATGCACAAATTGCTGTTTACACCGCCTGAACGAACAAGATGGCGGCCAATGTTTGTTCGCGAATGATGTTCGTGCGGTCTAAACAGTACTCCGAACGAAGAATTTATTGCATTAAATTGTTCGCGATAAATTTTTCGTTCGTTCAGGCGGTCTAAACCCGCAGTTACATACATCACAGGGTTGCATAATTTTTGAATACGACAGTCACATGGCGGAGTGCCCACTGTTTCAACAATAACAAATGCTATATATACGATTTGTTAAAACACGCTTAAACTGTGAATAGCCTCAATAATTTTGTTTCCACAATTCATGGTAATAACGGTAGTTTTTGAGAAAATGGCGGTTAATGTAAGCAAATCTTTTACTTTAACATACAAGCAGCTATAAAATATGAAATACTCAATGGATTTGGTTGGAGTTTTTTTAAAAGATTTTATAAAAACAAATTTTTCTTTTCAAAAACTCGATAACTTGAAAAAATATTGCTAAATCGATTTTTTTTTCGGCCATTCTTATTTTTATTGAAAGAACTTCACGAATTCATTGTCCCCTCCAAATATGCGTAATCTATTAAGCACACTTTGTGTTGAGGAAACTTTTTTAAAATTTTTGCTCGTGTCAAAAATTTCTTGCTGATTGACAAAATTCCTTCTTAACCTGCTTTGGCTCAAGAAAATAACAGTAATTTTACACAAGTGAATGACATGCAGAAACGTGATAAAAAAGCATAAATTTGATAAGTCTGCAATAAAGTTATGTGTTTTGTCATCTTCTGAGTAGGGATGGTCACTTTTTTAAAAAACCTCCTTTTAAAAAAACAAAACAAGTTATCCAGTTTTGTAAATTTCGGTTTTCCACAGAAATTAATTGTGCATTCTTTTATGAAAAAGTCTGTCTCTCAGAGTGCAGAATTTTTCAGATTCTGACCTGAACTTACAGAATTCTGACCTGTTTTGAGCTGAGAAAAGATCGGGAAAAGAAGAATTCCGATGTATTTACGATTGAGGTTAGGATAAGTACTGACTGCAAAGCATTTTGAACAATTCATCGAGAAATTCAGTTTTAATGAAAATAACCACTTCAATTGACAAGATATTGGATTGACAATTGTCACATAACAAAATATGAAATGTAAAAATTATTTTATTTGGTTTTTTTTTTGGTATTACTAAAGGGCAGAATGTAGAACCGTCGAATTTAATAGGTCAGAAAATTCTTAATTTGTTATAATTTTGCGGTCAAAAGTTTTGAGAAAAGAACACGATTTAATGCAGAGTTCTTGAAAAGATCAGAAACAATTCCGAATTTTTTTCCAGAAAAGAATGCGCTATAAAAACGAAAGAAAAATACCGGTTTATAAGGTAACCTCTTTTTGAATCTTTACCGATTGTCTGTTTTGTAGATGTTGGCGCAGGTTTGAAGAGCGATCACCTATTTTCAACCTTTTTATGCAAAGTATCGCCACACTTCGCTCTTAATTTACGTTTAAAATTTCTTATTTTGTTCTATTTTTTGCATATTAGCAATGTTCATTCACCATCCTCGCCTTTTTGTCAAGGTAAAGACTGATAAATTCTCGCTGTTGGTTTTTGACATTTTCCACCGGTGTTACGGTATTTTTGAAAATGAAATTGAATCATAATTGAACTCGATATTTGGTGGTCTAAATATCACATTTTTTGCAAATATAAATAAGTTATTAATATATTAATTAATAAATAATAAATTAATAAATAAAATAATACAAAAAAAAAATTATGTAGACCACCAAAAATCAAATTTAATTATGATTCAATCTCACTTTCACTTGAAAGTGAAATGAAGAACCTGCCTGACTAGCTTTAAAAAATTTATATACAGATGCAAGACCTGTATAGTATTGTGAGCTTATGCTGGCTACAACAGTTGCTGTCATTTAATTTTTTAATAAATTATTCCCAGATTGCCAATCGGTCCAAAATGGCACGTTTTATTACCCTCTAGCTGTGTGTGTTAATAAGTTTCTGCTGCTGAAAAAGACATGAAAACGATACGTTTTACTAATGAAATGAAAAAGCGTATGATATATGAAGAATGCTACAAATGCTACCATAACGTCATGATCTTATAAAAATTTGCACTTTTAAAAGCACTGAAGCATACGTTTCTAGGCATAATAATTTACATCGAAAAAAAATATGTCTAAGCCTCCTTTTTGAAACTGTTTTGACGTAGAATTACATCTTACAGCGCTGTTTGTATGGAGGTAATTTTCACAACTTTTTTCAAGCACATTTAAGGATTTTAGTTGACACTTTGCGGCATACCTATAGCCTTTAATATTCATCGTATAAAGAAAAAATAAATGGCAGAATATCAGTTAGAGTATGAATGAAACAAATTTCTAATTTTGGGTTTTGTCACTTCTTTAATAAAGTCATAATATAGCAATTTCTAAGAAAAAGAAATTTATATATTCGGATGAAAACAGTTACACACAAACTGCTTTAGTAGCTGCTTATGATGTTGTTATTAGTATGTATGTAAAATGTAGATACGTATAACAATTTACATCAGTTTCTTTCGTTTTTGTCGTTTGTTATTGGTTTTGTTTATTTTCAGCTAGATAATTACAATAGAGAATACTTATGCATGTAGTTACAGAGCCAGTATGTAGCTACAAAAAATGAATTACTACTACGCAGGTTTGCGCATGCCTTACTAAGCATGCGAAGTGCTTTGAAAACTCTATTTATTTTTGAAATAGCATTATAAATTGTAATTATTTATTTATGCACTATAAGTTTGCCATATTAAAAATATATTTTATTAACTAATATTTAAATTTGAAATTACTATTAAAATAAACATATATGTATATGTACTTTACTACAGGAAAAATAAATAATTAATATTTTGCCGAAATATTTATTTCCATTTATTGAACATAACTTTGAAATATATTTAATTAAATATATTTAATATAAAAGGAATAAAAAGAAATTCAACATCCATACTTACGATACTATTAAAACTGTGTCTTATGTTTACATAAAACAGTACAAATAAATTTTTTAGTGTCAAAAATGAACTAAACATTAGACAACTGAGCTACTATACCTTAATTTCAATACAGTATTCAATGCATGTTTTGTTGGCAAGCGGATAGAAAAACGAGATCAAAAAAGATAAGAACAAACGACGTTCGTGCATCAAGCGAATATGACAAATTTCAATTAAATTCTTGATAAATATAAAAAGAGACTTAACAGTTATCTAAAGAACGTTTAAAAGGTACAAAAACGAGCTGTTTTATACCCAAAAAATTAGATAAATCAGTTTTAGTTCCGTTTTCAGTCAGTTTAATGGCTTGTTGGGCTCTAAATAAAAAGAAATAGTTTTAGCGTACTATTATAGAAAAAGTACAGCGATCAAAAAATAATTGAAAAACTTCCAAAAGTAGTACGGTTGGTCACGGTACTTATGAACATACCGAAACAGTTTTTTTTACAAAGCTTCCAGAGCTCCAGCACAAAAACTTTTGTCTTAAACACAGTGAGCGTACATGCATTTGAACTAACGTGTAGATAACTGTTTAAGACTGTTTTGTCGCACTGAGTTATGTGCCTTAAGGCTTGATTACCCAAGCGTAAGGTAACGTAGTGCGACGTTGCCAACTGTCAAGCTAAAATCTGATTAATGATAAATGTGTACAAGTCGTTACCGAAATCGTAACGTGGCGTAACGCAGCGTAGAAGTCTGTAGAAAATAGATTTCTACGCAACGTTACGATTTTTGACAGTTCGATAGCTGTGGAAAAAGCAAAAAAATTTTGTTTAACTTCACAAAATTGTAAATTTTAATATTATATAAGAAAGGATGCATCTTTTATTGAAGAGGAGAAGTTAGTAAGCCTACTAAAATGAAATGAGTGCCCTGCACTACGGCGCCTGCACTACGTTGGACTACGATTTCGGTAATCGCTTATCCTCGAGGCAACGTTGCACTACGCTACATTCCGTTGCGCCACCTCACGTTACGCTTGGGTAATCAAGCCTTTACTCTCAAGGTAGACAGTGTATGTATTTTCTCCAGCTTGGCATCACTTAGCTTAATGTTACATTAATGCCTAAAAGTATGCATTAATTTCTGAGACAGGGTGCTTGAGAGGTTTAAAATTGTGCTTAAATTTGTTCAGAATACACAATAACTTGACTCAATTTAAGAAAAAAACAATCAAAACATTTGATAAAAATGTGTGTTTCTTATTACGTGATTTTTATGACGACATCCATATCATATATAAAAATATTTTTCTCTTAGTACTGTAATATTATTAACATCAATGTAATGATGAAGTTCATCTCAAAATACATACAAAGATGTAAAGTAGAATAATACGTATGTATATAATTTTCTAATGGTAATGTCGTTGGCCCATTATCATAGTCAAAATAAAAGTCGACTCTAAATTTATGTATAAGCATTTTTGACAGTTTTTTAATATCATATGTTGTCAAAAAGCTTGCACTAAATTAGAGTCGACTTTTATTTTGACTCAAAACATTTATTTCTGCATCAAAACATTTAGAAAAATAGAGTACGTTTTGCTCTGGACGTAATAATTAATTTTTCCTATAATCAGAAACTAAAAAATTAACATAAAAAAACAATAAAAAAAAATTAATTCAACTTTGCTGTTATGTCCTTAACTCAAAAGTCAGCGTTTGATAGCACTCATTGTCTGAATGAAACAGCGTATATTCCGTATTTTTGTTTGCATGCAAAATAACAAGAAAGCAAAATACGCTATCGTAAATTGGCGTACAAATAACAAATCGTACAAATAGCAAACCAGCGTATTCAAACTGTGAATAGCCAAAGTAATTTTTCAATGTCGTGTCCAGTGTTGCTACTTTATGAGTAATTCCTCAAAACGTGAGGAATTTCAAGTGGCTGTGAGTAATTTTTGAGGAATTTGAAAATTTTTAGAATATTTTTTTGATACATATACAAAAAAAAAACCTTGGCATCACCTTTTTCTGATTGGTAGAAACATACATTTAAGTTAAACTGAACACTGAACTTTTCGATTGCGTTTTCCCGTCACCCACGGTTGCCACCTTTAGTAGAAAAATATCATATTTGGGAATTTTTAATTGCCGTGGGAATTAAAAATTCCCATGGTATTTTTTAATTCAGCATGGTATTTTTTAATTCACGTGGGATTTTTTTTGGGAATTTTTAATTGCCGTGGGAATTAAAATTTCTCATGGAATTTTTTTAATTCACGTGGGATTTTTTGGTGAATTTTTAAGTTTTAAGCATTTTTAATCAATATTTGCGCAAAACTTTGTTTCCTTACAGTTTTAAAATGTTATTTTTGCACAAATATCTCCGCACTCTTTTTCACACCTGGTTATATATTGAATGTGTTATAAATGCATCCAAATTAAAAAAAAGCGCACGCATCAACACATTGAACGTATTAAATTTAAATAAAACTACACTTAGAAACATAGCTTCGACGGATTTGGTCGCCGCTATTCTTCATGCAAAACAAAAAAAATTACAAGGTTGTATTTAACAAAAATCATTACAATTTGTTTAAAAATAATATGTACGACTTTAAACATAATGAACAAAATTAAGAAATCGACAGCTAAATGTAAATACAACTGCAGTCAAAATAATAGCAGTGCGTAAAACTAATTCATAAAAATTAAAATCAGACACAAAAACAATTATCAGTCATGTTCTGCATTCCACTTCCGAGTGAAAGTGAAAATAAATCATAGTTGAATTTGATTTTTGGTGTTCTACATATAATTTTTTCTTTTTGTATTTTATTTAATTAATTAATATAATCAATTGTATAACCAAAAAAGTTATATATGTATATGTTATGATACTAGACTTTATTTATGAACACGAAATATCGAATTCAATTATGATTTATTTTAACTTCCACTCGGAAGTGGAATGCAGAAAATTTTTTCTTATGTATTCTTTTGTTATTATTTGATATGCTACTTGAGTCTCACAATTTTGAATGAAATAACGGTTCTGTTCTGTTCAACATTTGAATTCAATTAGTCAGAATAATAGTTATGTTTTAAGAACTCTATTTTGAATTAAATTTGGCATATTTTGAAAATAAAAACATGTACGGACTTTCTTAAAAACGCTTTAATTTTAATTTGTTTGTCTTAATGCTATTTTTGAGCACAATTGTACATGTTTTATATATTTAACTTGTAATATTTGTTTGCGTTTCAATGTAACAAGAGTATGCAATATTTACATTTTTAATAAATTTTGTGGTATTTTTAATTCGTATGGTATTTTCTGTGGTATTTTTTAATGCGTGGTATTTTTGTGGTAATTTTAAATACTTGTGGTATTTTCTGCGGTATTTTTTAATGCGCGGTATTTTTGTGGTAATTTTAAATACTTGTGGTATTTTTTTAAATAGCCGTGGGATTTTTTTAAGTATTTTGGTATGGGAATTGTTGTAATTTTTTTTTGTTCTCGTGGGAAAAAGGTATTTTTTATGGGAATTTGAGGTGGCAACCGTGCCGTCACCATTAAAAAAATTGAAACAAGTGCAAACGATCTTAGTAATTGGCATACGCTTTGATGCCATATTGTGTCATCGTCCTTATTGGGTTAAAAATATTTTAGAGCACTCCTTCAAGTAAAAGCCAGCAAAAATGATAAATTCAATCAAATTTGACTGTTTAAGATCTCGATAATGTGTGGAGATTATTTTAACCTCGATTATCTTTTAGATCCAGAGTCGTATTAAAAACGGGGTTTTTAATATAAACAAATTTAATAGATATATTTATGGTTTCAAATTAAGAAAAACTAATATCATTACTGTTCTTTTTTTTCTAATGAATCAGTTTAGCGAGTATTTAGTAAATAATAACACTAGTTTGAGAAACCGACTCGATACAAAAACAGTTTTATCATTTATTTGTACTAAAGAAGGAATTGTAAAAATAGTGATGACCTATTGAATCAAATGAAAACATGTTTGAAATGAATTGGAAAAATAAAGTTCCATATACATAATTTATGCTTATAACTAAAATTTTTTAACAAAAACATACGTTAAAACTAAAAAGTCTTAAAATTGCTTTAAGAAACGCATAAAGCGTTTTAACCCTTTGACGACGAGTGGGTGAAAAATAACCCATTTACATTTTTAAGTCGTGTGAGCACAATTTTCGAGATATTTTCATAAAGTTAGGCTTAAAGGATGAGAAGTCAATGTGGTCATTTTTTTTAACGTGTGCCATTTTCGAACTTGTTTTAATTTTAAGAGAAAGAAAAAACTAGGAAGGCGAAATATATTTTTTTCCATAGGTAAATATTAATCCCGATTTCGCAGAGACTACAAATATAGATACCACAAACGATTTTCAAATACAAGCGGATATATTTTCTCATGTAAATTTTGTTAAAACCTTCATGAAGCTACTGCAACAAAGTAAAAAATAAATTTTCCGGATGGTTTTTTTCAGATTTTTTCAATACTTAAAGTAAAAAAATTCCAAATTCACTTTTGTAAAGAAATATGTCATTGGTAATGAAAATTCCACAAAAAAATTTTAAAATTTACAGCACTTTGCTTGTCGTCCTCAAATGGTTAATATGGGTATCCAATAAAATAAAAAATATGTAGGAAAAAATATGTTCGTTTACTTGATAAATTTCATTAAAATTTGAGGAATTTTTGAGGAATTTGGGTACTAAAAAGTGGCAGCACTGGTCGTGTCTTAACCGATGTAAGTCAAGTCGTATTCAGGTCAGTCTTAAGAAGGATATATAAACCACAAGCTTAAATTGCATTCTTTAACGCATGTTTTGCAACCAAGATATTGTCATTTCTGCAATACTTAAAATATCACTTAGTATTTATATATACATGTATGAATTAAGCATTAATATATTTAATGAATCTTTTTTAAATAAATCAGTGCTTGTGCTACTTGATTAGCCACTTTCTCCCTGAACTGTGCTGTTAGTTGACTAAGGAAGTGATTGCGTCGTGACTTTGGTACAATCACCATGAAAAAAAACTTCAAAAACATAAATAACGCATTTTGTATATGTACATAATAGTAGTTAAAATGCGTATTAACCACGCTGATCATCTCTTGACACCCGGCTTTATCAAAGAAATGGTTTCTATTTATATTCATATCTAAGATTAAAAAATCTTGCTCTATTGTTGTTGTGGAGATTATTTATTGCTATATGTATTTGTATTTGACAAAAATCCAGCAAATTATGAAATATATCTGACTGCATGTTATGGATAATTTTTGTGGTTAAACGGCGACAGTTACGCGGAAAAAAAGAGTTAAAATTAGCATATTAATAATGCTGAACTCTTTTTTGGTGTTTTTAATGTTGTTGCTGTCGTTGACATTTGTGTTACTTTAAACTTAAGATTACATAATTTTTAAATTAGAAAATTATATAATCAATAAGAAATAAGCACACTGGAATTCAATAGATGTCTTAGTGTTATGTGTGTTACGAGTTCATATGAAAGGTGCGATCAACAAAAGAAAAACAAATTTTAGTGCGTCAAACTATTAGTTAAAAATGTATCAAAGTTAATGTTATAATTAAAAATGTTATGCATTTCTTTTGTGAAACTGTAGATTTAATGCATACAAAATTTATGGACAGTAAAAATTTGAGGTAAACATAACTAGTTTTTGTACCCGAACATTTAATTATTATATAATAAGATAAATAGTATATTTAAAATTATGTTGTTTATTCCATATAAATTTTCCAGACGAATGTAAGACACATTTCTGATGGAATTTCTAAAGAAGATTGTTTCGAAAATAGCACACTTTAAGATGTTTTTACTCTAAGAAAGCAATAAAAAGTTTTGCTATAGTCACCAATACATAATTGAATTAAACTTTATTTTGACACCTTTCAAAAATTTTGCAAACCTACTTCAATCATCAAGCGCGCTATTTGATTATTTAATGAAAACAAATTAGCTAACCACAAATCATGTCGCTTCTTTCAGTTTTTCTTTGAAATAATATGCATGTAAAAAAATGACAGTTAAACCATTTTGCTTGCGAATTAAGTCAGTTTGAGTGAATTTAACCATCTAACTCGCTAAAGGTTCAGTAGCAAAAATAGTAATATTAAATATTTATATTGCTATTTTGATTTGAGATTTTATGCAAGCGATATATAATCAATGTTAGTAATAGAAAGAGGATATAAGTAAAGTAATGATACATTTTTTGAAAAGCTAAATCTCACAAGAAACTCTATACACAGATAAAAATACGTTGAAAACTAGAACAAAGTGAAGTGGATTTCTCTACAGTTCTTGCCCAAGAAGTAACTCTTATTACTTTAAACTGGAAAGTCTTCTTAAAAAAAAATTAACTATAAATCTAGGAAAAATAAAAATATTTCACTCTTAATAAAACTATCTAGAAATCTCTTCTTAACAAAAACAAGAAGACATTTTAGAAAAAGAAGAAGAAAACTTCTTAATCAAATCATGAAGAAATCTTTTAAAAATAAGAGAAAAACTCCGTGAAATCCAGAAGAGATCTTTTCGAAAAAAAATTAAAACCTTCTTAGTCAAATCAAGAAGAATATAAGATATTTATTTGACATTAATTAATACAATAAGATACATGCATTGGCGTCGGATGCGGGGGTAAGGGGGGCAGTTTCCCCCCACATTTTTAGCTAGATAAACAATTTAAAAAGAAAACTTCAAAAGTTATTCAAAATGTCAGTTTTTTTTACAACGATAATATTTTTATATTAGATATTTTCGTCTTCTTTCTCTCTTCTTCATAAGCATGCTTGCGGATAGATATAAGGTAGAACAAAATGTAGAGTTTCTACTGCAAACCCACCACTTCAGCTTAAAAGCACCCTTAAATATGTAGCTTAATACTGTAATATTGTAATCGAAGCCTTCAACGGAAAAGTGCCTTCTGAACAAAATCTAAAAACAGAACTAGATCTTTATGCAGATGACTTTGATGTGAGCGACCTCCACGCGCAACTTTAATTGCTGAAGCAATTGCCTGGCCAAACACCTTCAAATTGTAGTGGCATTGTATCCCAATTAGCCAAAAATTCGGATACTGTAAAAAAAACTATTAAAGGAAGTTGAAAAACTTATTGCTTTGCTTTTGACTGTGCCTGCATCAGCAGCTTCATCTGAGCGTTTTTTAGTGCACTAAGACGACTTAAAACGTATCTTCGAGCAACTATGACACAGAAACGACTCACTCATGCGACACTTATACACATTCACAAAGATAAAACCGAAGAATTGAATTCGATGGAGGTGGTGAAAGAGTTTGTTTCTCGCAAGGACAGAAAGAAACATTTTGGAATAATTTAAATTGATATAACTTTTTGTACCTTATTGCATTTAAACCATGTAAAGATATACCTAGTCTTGCTTTATAAAAGCAACCATTATTTCTTATATTTTCATATTACCATATGAAAGATCCTTTAAAGAATGATCTCTAATATTGAAATTGGAAGAACTTTTAAAAATAATGAAATTTTAATATTTTTTAATATATTTTTATATTTTTTTATTTTAAACTAAAATAAAAAATTTGTGTATTCACATTCATGTTTATTTGAAGACATTTTGTTGAACTTTTTTTGCACCACCATTTGTACTGCCCCCCCATTTGTACTGCACCCCCGGATGAAATTCGCTTCCGACGCGCTTGGATACATGAGATCTTTTGACAATACAAAAAAATTATATGTATAATCAACAGTTAACTTAAAGTTTGAATACTTTGAATAACATAAAATACTTAATATATAATTATTATTTTAATAGTGCAACAAATTTATATTTACTGTTAACTTAAATTTGACTACTTTAAATGACTTAAAAAACTAAATATATTATTTATGATTCTTATAAATAGACAGTGTTATAAATATAAAAACATAGATAAGATAAAAAAGAAGTATAGACAGATGTTTGAAAAGTATAACATAACATACGACTTAAATTTATTCGTGCTGACAATAGATTTTAAACTAGAAGGTAAGGAATTCCAGAGTTTGATGGCGCTGATGAAGAAAAGTAGCTTAGTATGTAAGGAATTGAGTTTAGGCATTATAAGGTTGTGTGATCGAGTAGAAACACTGTAGCGTCACTTCTCATACAGGTATGCAGGAGTTTTGCAGTAAACTAATTTATGCAAAAATAAACAATTTCTCGCATTTAATTAGTTTATAATACTACAACCTAAAATGCTTCTACTCTCTTCAGATATATCACTCATTTCGTGCAAGACCGTCACAACTCCAAATTTGGGTTTTTTGAGTTAAATATTCAGAAATATGCATTGTTATCATATCTTTAATTTGAGTGAATTCCAGAGCGATGTGCTGTAAATTGACGGTTCCTAGATACTTGTGTCGTTTTGACTTTTAGAAATTTCCTCACTTTTTTGTAGCAATAACGTTTGATTTCTATTTATACCAAAATTTATATTAAATTTCTCCACAATTTTTCAACAACAACGACCTAATATATCAGAAACCATTTTTTAATAAAAATTTAACCTAGTTTTTAAGTAAGTAACCTAATATTTTTTGTAGTAATAAAGTACCAACTCAAAACGTGACATCTCTTTAGCTCAAAAGTATGTTATCATATTGTAGCAAAATCATCACAACTCAAAATGAAACATTTTTTAAAAATGAGTTTTTGTAGTTATAATGTTACAACTCAAACAGACACTTGCAAAAATATGGCTTAAAAATTCACTATTGACGCAAAATGAAAACTTTATGATATTCTTGGTAGAAAATATAATGGCCAACAAATATTCTGAACAATTGTCAGTCTACCTTTGCAATTAATGGTCTTGATGTCATTTCAAAATTTCATAAGGCTCTTCTGCAAAACACTAAATTTGGAGTTGTGACAGTCTTGCACGAAATGAGCGATATGTTAAAGGTGTCTCAGGCCAAACACGTATCTTGCTGCATCATTAAAGACAACCTGAATTTTATGCGAAGAGTGCGAGTCCAGATTGCTGTATATTAGTTCTGAGTAAGATATGATTGGAAGTATTAATTGTACAACAAGCCTTTTTTTGTCGCAATTGGAGTAAATTTAGCAGACATTCGTAAGCATCGAAGCGTGAAGTAAACACGTTGAACAATATTGTTAATATTGTTTAATAAACAGAACTACCTGTTTGTTATGAAATTTTTTGCTACAAGTGTACGTTTTTGGAAATTTCAAGTTTGGGTATTTTTACGGAAAAAATCCCAAATCCAAAAAATTAAAAATTCAAGTTTTGAAAAAACACAGAGAAATGAACATAGAATAGTTTTAGTTTTAAGATTACGTCGCCTGAGAAAATAAATGTCGTATGTGACAATTTCCACTTTTGAGATTATTGAGAAATTCTAAAAAAAAACGGTAAGATTACAAAAATTCCGTAATCTATTGTGAAATGTCTCTGCAAATGGACCTGAAATTCTGAAGAATATTTTGGCCTATTCTGCGGAATCTTTTATGAAAAAATTCTGTTATTCTGCAATGATTTCCTATACAAATTTTTGAGCTGTCAAAATATCTGTTACGAAACCAGAATTGGTATTCTGCACGACAATCTTTTATGAAATCTGTTATAAGTCATAGCAGATTTTTCGAACTGTCAACAAATCTTTTACAAAATCTTTTATTTTGGTATTCTGCATGACAAAATCTGCTATGAAATCTGTTATGAAACACAACAGAATAACAGAAAAATTTTTCTGTCTTTTATCATAACGAATTTCAATAAATTTAATAAGTCAAGCTAAATCAGATTGTTTTGTGTTTCGTTATGTTTAATTTATGAAACAAAGACTTGGAAGACCAAAAAAATAACTTTAATCCGTGTAGTTTTTTTTAAATTGCATGTAAAAAGTATTTTCTATTTTTGTACAATCATTTATAATTTTTATAATAGGTCTTTCTAAATAAAAAATTATTAATTTTTGTATGTGTAAAAAATGCAGCATAAAAAATTATATAAATGTCAAGCTGACTTATATCTAGAATGGAATTTATTCTACTTTCTGTTATTCCAGATTTTGCTGCAGCTTTGGTTTTTAATAACGATCTCGGCGTCTACCGCCCCCACTACGAAAGGTTCCTTTGGATTTATTCTACTGTACAATTGTAGAAGTCGTTTGGTAGGATGAGCTACTTTTATCGCCACCGTGCAGCATCTTTGATGTTTCCTTTGGAATTTCCAGATATGGTTACCACCTTTGTACCCTTATCTTAATCAACGCTTACATTATAATCAGATGGTATTGTCTGAATATTAGATCCTGTGCATCCAATAATTATACATACACAATCAGAACGCACATCTAGTTGTTCGGTAGTCATAATTGCGTCCACCAGCACCATTCCTTTGACCACGGCGATCGCGATCATCAGGCTCGTCTCCCCGTTGTTCCTTACGTTTGAAACTCTGAATCTCGTTGAAACCTCTGTCCCTTTCGCTACCACCTTCACCATAACTGCGTCCGTTACGATTTTTATTTTAAACTTGAGCTCCCGATATCATTGTAAACGGGCTCTGGGTCGACCTCTTAGTCCGACATTGTTTTAAAACAAGCAATTTAATTAAAATGGATATGCTAGTTTGCAATGCTAATGCGTGACACTTCTTTAATGCTAATTTTGCAAAAATATTTGCAATTCACACGTTAAAAGCGACAACTTCAACTTGCGTTGTTTTCTTTAATTTATTGACAGCAATCAGCTGTTTCATAACAGAAGTTAACGGCATTGTAATAGATTTTTGTTTTCGAAGATTGATAACAGGGTACCATAAAAGATCGAAAGGCAGAATACCAATTTTAACAGATTTTTTATGGTCGGCATCTTTTATGATTCATAACAGAAAATTCATAACAGAATAACAGATTTGGCAGAATTGGCCCAATTGCTCCGCTAGATTTTGAAAAATAGCCCTTTTTTCTCAATAATCTCAAATGTGAAAAGTTTCACATACGACATGATTCAATCATATAGGTTATGCAGCCATTTGACGTTTACTTACAAGAATGAAATTAGATACCCTTATAATGTGAGAAGAGCAAAATAGCAATTTTTTATATCAGAATAAGAACTTGGTTGCATGAATATGAAACTTTTTCATAGTACAAAATATCCAAAAATACTTTTGACTACTACGACTCATAGCAGAATTATCCAGATAGTGTTGACAACTGGTTGTTTTCTTTTCAAAAGGAAGACATAGCCTGCCAAAAACAAGCCTAGTGAAAGAAAGCCTAGTGAAAGCAAAAGTCGAAAACGAAAACTCAAAAGGAAGCTCCTTGCCAGAGGTGGATTTATGCCTGCGGTAATTGGTTATGTTTTCATTTATAGACAATGGCCAATTGAAAGCGCTCTCTTTTTGAGAAAATTTTTTGACAGCTTATGTTTCTCCTAAAAACTGTCAACAATACCTGGGTAATTCTGCTATGATTATGACTTATACTACATTTTCTATAAATTATTTGTTTTGACTCAAAATAATATTATGAATTTTAAAAAATATAATTGCCATGTTTTTGTTGTAAGGCAGTAAAAAAATAATAAAAGTAATGTGTGCACTACACAGTGCATAGAATATGAATAATCCTTACATGCGAATATATCCAAAACTTTAAGCTTTGAATTTAAGAATGTACTGAAAACATGGTTTTCATTATAAAATTTATGCGATGCAAACTTTTTGTAGTTCTTTGTTACAAACAGTATGAATATAGTTATTTAAATATTTTTGAAAATCAAAAAGACTTACTTCTTCATATAAATATTGAATTGAATATAAATATTGAATTTATTTAGTTTCAATATGAAAACACTAAAATGAATCTATTACACTAGGCGCCACCCATTTTGTGATCCACATGCCAGTTCATTTTTCTTATGGACTTCTTAACACGAACATCACAATAAAAAAAATTTCTATGGATAAGTTTGTGAGATATGATTTTTTGAAAAATTTTCCCCTTTTTCCAGGATGTAGTGTCTTAAACAGCAACCTATCTCAAAAACGAATTAACCTATTTAAAAAAAAAAATTAAATTAAGACAATTAAATTACCTACAAATTCTAAGAACAAACTTTGTCATTTGGCTCAGTAAATTTGACGGAATTAGAAGAAATTCGGCGAATTTTTTTTTGAAAAAATCAAGTCTAATAATGTTTCAATAATCTAAAAAAAATCGAAATCTCAAAAAATCTCAGCTTATCATTTTGTACCTAAAGAAAGTTCTATGAAGAAAAAAACACACTGCCTTTGAGGAAAATTCATGGTAGAATAATGAAGTTATAGACCATTGAGTGAAGGTGCCGAAATTCTACTTTTTTATGATTTTTTCATTTAATGCTGGTTTATTTAATATAAACACATCTGAAACTAATTTTTAATTAAAAACTTTTATTTTTAACGAAAAATTAAATATCTACATAAATCCTTAAAAAGTACAGAATAAAAAGAATAAAAAAAAAATATTGACTTAAATAGGAAAGGAAATAAGATACAGATGTTGAATGAGAAAGCGATAAAATAAGTTCAGAAAAGAATTCGAAAATAAAATTGTTTGGCAATGGCAAACTTTAAAAATGATTTTTTTTTTCGATTGTATAGACAAAATGGTTTTATGGCCCCGAATTCATAAAACTAAAAAAAATAAAGGTGGCAGCCCTATCTACCATCTTGAATTTTAAAATTCTGACTTTAGATTCGAAATCAGCGACCCCTTAACACTAATAAATGACGTTTAAAACTCTTGAAAAGATATATTATTAGGTAGCAACCCTATTATTTCAAAATTTTATAATTTTATAATTTTGAAATTCTGACGACAGATTCGGATTCAGCGACCTATTTTTGACGTACCGTTTTTTTTTTGCCAGCCCCGAATTTATATAACTAAAAAAATTAAGGTGGCAACCCTATCCACCATCTTTAATTTTAAAATTCTGACTTTAGATTCGAAATCAGCGACCCCTTTAATTTAATTTAATAATAAACTCTTGAAAAGATATATTATTAGGTAGCAATCTATTATTTCAAAATTTTATAATTTTGAAATTCTGACAATGGATTCGGATTCAGCGACCCATTTTTGGTGTACCATTTTTTTTGCCAGCCCCGAATTCATAAAACTACAAAAAATAAAGGTGGCAACCCTATCCACCATCTTGAATTTTAAAATTCTGACCTTAGATTCGAAATCAGCGACCCCTTAACACTAATAAATGATGTTTAAAACTTTTAAAAATATATATTATTAGGTGGCAAAACTGTGGTAAAAATTATGTGGAAACCCTAATCTCCATCTTAAATTTTAAAACTGTGACAATATATTCAAAATCAAATCCGTTGTCAGAATTTCAAAATTACAAGAATTCGCAAAAATAAAAAAAAATTTAGGTGGCAACTCTATCCGCCATCTTAAATTTTAAAGTTTGACAGCATCTTCGAAATCATTTACCCTAAAACTTCACACCACGGAGTCCACAGAATCCTTAAAAGTCCTATTACGCTTAAGCTCTCTCTAAAGAAACTCATTGAATTTTTTGGATACTTGCTTTAAGGCCCCTATAGACGAGGAACTAATCGAACAACTGGTTGATCAACTGGTTCGTGTTTTTTCCTATAGACACAACTTTCAATTGATGGCAGATGTTAAAATTCAGTTCAAAATATTTTATTTATAAAATGCCCACAGCAGAACTTCAACAAAAACCGAAGAAAAAAAATTCAGTTTTCCGTTTAGTTGCTAAGTTTGCTAAAAACACGACGACTAGTTGATCAACTTGATGAGCTTCAGCCGAAAAAATCAAAACTTTTTGATTTTCAGCAACTGGTTGGAAAACTGGTTGAAAAACTGAAAAAACCAAAAACCCATTTACACACTGCTTATTTTCATCAACCAGCAACCATTCTATCAACCAGTTGTGCGATTAGTTGCTCGTCTATAGGGGCCTTTAATTCAATAATTTGGATACTTGCGAGCTTACAAGCTTTTGCCGAAGGCATCAAGCTTTCCTTTACTTGAAACTTCGTGCCGTTCGCTTGTAAGCTAGAATACGTGCAAGCTGTGCGTGGGCTTATTTATGTTCAATTACAAGCTATACTTGATTCAAATATATCAAGCTCAAGCTAGCTTGAACTTGTATTTTAAGCAAGCGCTTGAAATAGACTTCAAGCAGGCTTGTGCAGTTCTCTGGTCCCCTAATCAAAAAACCAGAAACGAAAATGAATCCCTTTTTGATCGACGGAAGGCACTCTTCCAGTGTATTGGATGTACGCACGATCCGTGGTGCAAACGTTGACTCGGATCACTATCTTGTCGCAGCCAAGATTCTTACAAGTCTGTGCGCAGCTAAGAATACACGCAACCCTACACAGAGATAGCTAGACGTCGCACAGTGAGCTTTTTTTAATTTTAGGATGACATTCGGGGTTTTTTTTTGTTAAATTCTATAAAAAAATATTTTTATTGGTCAGATTATAAAACATGTATTATGAATAAGGTATTAAAAACTTGATGTATTGTATGGTTTTTTTTTATAAAATTCGTCATAGTTGAAACTTTTTTAACAAAAATAAACTCAATAAAAACCAAAAACTAAAGTCAAGTTTAAACAATAACAATTTCGAGCACAAAGTATATTTCAAGGTTTTATTTTTTGGACTTTTTTATGTCTTAATCGCTATTGAATTAAATATGAAATATCAGGGAATGAAAATTTAAGTGAAATTTAGTAGAAAATATCTAGCTAATTACGCATTATAAAAGTCGAAGGCTATAACTATCATAAAAGATCGTACTTCTACCTTCTGTTTCTCTAAAAACCTGCTGCATTTAGCTGCTAGAAAGAGAAAACACATAATTTGAAAATGTCTTAAAAATCAAATTTTACCCTAAATGCACTGATTTCCAAAACAATTTGTAGGTACTCTTAAATTTAAAGAAAAATAAAAAAAATTAATAATTTAAAACAAGTTGTGACCTTATTTTGTATTAGCAACCATTTTTCAAAATTTTTTTTTAATTTCTTAATGTGGTAATATTGTTTTATAGGATACTAGCAAATACCCGCTGCTTCGCCTGCGATAAAAATATTAAATACCATGTAAAAATTTTAAATCTTAAAATGAAAGTATTTATTTAGTTGTATTAAAACAAATTAAAAATTAAAAATTATTGTGTTCGTTTTGTTTAATTATGAAAAAATGGTATATTTATTAAGAAATTACTTTATTTAATTTGAAAAACTTATTTTAACGGTCATTGTTATGATGACATAAATTTACCTGACTTTCTTTTTTTTACTTTTGAAAATGTACAGCATAACAGCGTTATAAAAAAATTTGGGTAAAAATTTTTTAAAATTTGTAATCAAAAATGTAATTTTTTACATATATTCTGAAAATAAATATATTCTTCTTAAATTGTTGTAGTTAATCAGCCTTCTTCAGTTATTAATTGTTGTTATTGGGCTTCGGCCAAGCAACAATTCTTCTTAAATTTAAAAAAAAAACCCGATATAATGACATCAAACTTTTGGCGATATCTCAAAAAATATAGACTTTCTCAATGCATAACAATGTATTTTTGTATGGACAGTCGTTGATTAATAAAATAAACGGTAATTTTCTTTTCTTTTCGGAAATATTTTGTACGGATATTAGGTATGTTTTAAAAGAACCTGTTATTATGACATTAAAATTCTTGCGATATCTCAAAACTATAGATTTTCTCAGTATAACTCATAAGCCTCAGAATGAGAAAAAAAAGATTGAAATTTCATGTTTTGACTTAGCAAGCAAAAATTTTCGCAATTTACAAATCGGTTTTCATCCAATTTTCTTTGTTTGAAAGTTCAATTAAGTAAATTGGGAAAATTAGAAAAGGTTAACCGTTACCTCAACAATGCAATGTCTTATACTGTTTTCAAAAAACCTCTAAAATATTCAACTTGTACTAAACAATAGGCCAAGAGTTGCTTTTGTTGTAAATATTTTTTTTATTTTAATTTGTTTTTAATTTTCATTTTCCTTATTCTTTCATGTAACATAATTTACCTGCAAAAATTGTTCTATTTTGACATTAACAGTTTCTATCATTAAAAATCATGGGCCACCTGCCCCCTCCCCCCTCCCCCCCTATGATTTTTGATGAAAACTAATTTGCTTAAAATGTTGTTATATTTTTTGCAATGTGTTACAGCTAAAAAAACTATTTCATGTGAAAAACATTTTCAAATACACCTAATCCTGTTTTTGCACGGTACATACGTTCCAGAAAATATCGTGTAAAAAAAAATCAAAACGTGAAAATAACGTGTAAAAACAGGATAAGTTTATTTCTGTCGACCGTGTTATTTCATAATCGTGTAAAAAAAGACCGTGCAAAAACAGGATTAGGTGTATAGGTTAAAAAAATAATTCTGTGAAAAATATTTCAAATAATTCAAACTATTCCGAAGTTATATTCATAAATCTATGTTTTAATCTATTTCCTTATCTATATATTCATAGTTAACGTTATAGTTATAGTAGAATTTGTCCTGACCCAATTCAATGAATTTTTAATGATCGTTTTGTGAATTTGTAAAAGTGTAAATTGACCTTCGAACAAAACACATGCTAGACGTTTCCGTTTGAAACATCAATGCATGACGATCAGAATTTTCTGACATATACAGCATTCTTATTGATGTATAGTATTGCCCGGCAGACGTTGTCCTGCCGCAGACCACCTTACTGCTATATACGAATTTTCATGCTGTTCGAAAAAAAATTTTATATATTCGCCATTTTTAGTATAGTTGCCGAAAATAGCCGTATGAACTAAATTAACAAATTTTAGTCTAATACAACCAAAACCGTTCGAAGTATAAATTTTTTGATTAATTCTGGGCGGTAATGGGGGTGTGGCAAAATTTTTTCACTTAAACCATCTCATACTCGAAACAATAGAATGCCAGAATTTCAGCTCAAATTAGCTTAAACTTAGTGCGCTTTGCTTTACTCCAAGCTTATCCCCCGAAAAGTGGACTTAACTAAAGTGGGTCATGCCTTTTTTTAGTAAAGTTAGCGAAGGTGACCATACAACGAAGATTACCAAATTCTAGTCTCATACGACCAAAATTGTCTGAAATATAGCACTTTTTGCAAAAAGTGGGCATGGAAAGTAGACGTGGCAAATCTAACATAGCATATTACCTTAAAGTTGAAATAACAAATCCTTTGATACCTAAATCGTGTTAATCTGTTCAGTGGTTCTTGCGTGATTGTCAAACATCCGTGCAGTGTCACAACGCTTTTATATATTCGTATAGATAAACTAACACAATCTTAAGTGAGGAAAAGCTGGCTGGCAAGGCTGCAAAACATAATTAATGCTGATAACTAAATTCTGGCAACTCCCCTCAAGACATTAACAAAGAAAATTAATTAAGACTGTATGAAAGCAAGAATCTCCCTGAAAGTAAAGCTGGATTCACTGATCACCTTCAGCATGTTTTTAAAGTTTTTTTCATATGAAGTTTTCGCTCAGAGAGAAAAATTTCTGTACGCTCTCAACTTGATTAACAGTAGGTCTGTTTCCGTACTCACACTGTGTGACTTGTGAGTCGCTATTTTCTGTTTCCGTACTTTTTGTGTAAGAAATGGGAGAAGAAGAACAAGCATAAAATCGCTCTCTCGAGCACATAATGTGCACAGAGCGTGCTAGAACTCAAGACTTCGAGTAAATTAAGAACAAGCATCAATAAGAAGAAGCATCAAGAAGAACAAGCAAATGTCAAATGTTTGTTTATGTTTTTCACAAATATTCACAAATTGTGCTGCTAAAAATAAATTTACAAAGTGCAGTTTCTTTTGATCTTCCAATTTTTAGCTATAAATAAATTATTTAAAGTAATTTTATAACTTAAAACATAGCTTAAAAGATTTTATAGCTTAAAAAAATTTACTTCACAAACAATTTCAATTGGCGCTATTTACGTTTGACTCGTCTGCTATCAGAATCAGCTGTTTTGTGCTCGAAACTTGCTAGAAGCTGTTTCCGTACTTTTGCCAATATTCTCAAATTTCATTTTTACTCTCTCAGTTCGAGCTTACCAGAAGTTACACAAATCTTACACAGTGTAGAGTACGGAAACAGACCTATTATTTTAAATCACACAAAAACATGCTGAAGGTTATCCGTGAATTCAGCTTAACTACACAACATGGCTGTCGTGTTATAATGAGAGAAGCTCTCTTGACAACGAGAGAAAAGCTTTGTTTGCTGTTATATTGCGCTGCTGGTTGAATGTAGGCATCAAATAAAATGCGTGATTTTGCAATAATTAAAGAATAAATTTTTCAAAAACCTTGGTAAGCTTTAACAATCTTTATTATCATAGGAATCGAATAAAAAAAGAATTATTAAAATCGGTTCAGCGGTTACCGAGCTTATTCTGGATCAAATTCGTGAGTCTCCTTTTACACAATAGTATAGATATATCTAAAAGTTATCCGATTTAAAATATTTTTAGCATGACGTTTAAGTAAAGTTAAATAAACTAAATTTGCTCTTTAAAAACATAAATAAGCTATTTTTTGCAGGATTTTTTACTAAAAAAAATATGGTTTATATGGATGGTAGGCGATGCAGTTGACCTAGAAATCTAATTTTTTGTGTTGTTACTTAATTTAAAAACTCATTTGTACAAAATTTAATGGCTCTAGTTTTTATAGTTTCGGAGTTAATGCAAATGTCATCTTAAAATTTAAAAAAGCGCACTGTGCACTAGGGAGTCCAATCCCGGAAGCTTTTCTCGATCCCGGGATTATTGAAAATCTCAATCCCGGGAATAGTTTGGGATTAAAAATTTTGAGAAGTAACTAATTCAAAACGTTTTTAATGCAATTTTTGTTATTTATTACTTGAAACTAAAAAATTAATTAATTTATAAAGTAACAAAAACAAAACAAAACACGTTAAAGATATTCACAATTGCATGGTTTTCAATGCAGTTAAAAAACCCCGTGGTGTTGTACCACACTTTACCGAGCGGTTTTTATATTTTTTTTTGTTTTACATGAAATCTCTAAAAACCAAAAGTGTGGTAGTTTTAAGTAGCCCAATGATATGTTTAACGGAACGTGGTTTTTAAAGTTCCATAAACAGCTGATCGGTGTGCAGTTATTTTCTAATTACAAAAATGGAAGAAGCTAAAAATGCAAGTTACACTTTTGTATGCCATATATTAATAAAATATATCAAATTGGATAGATAATTTATTTGCATAGTAACAAAAAGCTATAGTGGGAGGTTCTCAACCATAAATTCCATTTAAAAGGGTGCTCATAATGTGATTTTCAACCACACAATTGTAATTACTCTTATTATTAATAAACACAAAAAACATAAATAATATGACTAGCACATTGTATTAATTTAACCCTTTCAGTGGATTTGCCCAATATGTTGGACACTTCAGATGGTAATTTTTATATGTATTTATTTTGCAAAGCTTTTTTTTTTAAATCAAATCGTTTGGTTTTATGAAAAAAGATAAACCAACATGATAAAAATAAATTAAGAGATATATTTGACATTTAAGTCAGTTGGATTTTCATTTTTGTGGCGAAAAAAAGTAAAAAAAAGTTGTTTGGCCTATTTTATAAGAAAAAATCAACCAGCCGAAGATCAAATTTATGTTTTTTCATCTTTTTATGACTTTAATGATAAGAATTCCTTGTACAAGCTTGTTTTTCCTTGTACAAGCTTGTAAAATGAAAGTTGCGCAGGTTAAAATAAAATGTATGTTTTTTAAGGCAAATTGTTTTAATGTAAGGCAAATTAAGGTTGGAAAAGACTTTTCAAATTAAATTTTTTCGTTTTAATATTTTTTAAAGTAATGCAAGAAGCAGATCAACTCGTTTTATTTTTTAAATGGAGAGTTTTGTTCGAATATTATTACAAATGTAATCCGCTGATGAGAAGCATCGTTCTGATTCTATGCTATGATTCTATGCTGTTGGAGAAATAGTTTTATGATAATCGTAAGCAATTTGTAAGTTTCGATCACGACTGCCTTGACCACAAAACGAAATTATTTCCCAAGTCAGAATATCTGACAATTTTTAAATACATAGCTGACTTCCAGATGTTGCAAATTCTTCTAAAACTTTGCAAAGTCTTTGCTTCAGTGATTCACACTCAACGTCCTAACAATCTTTTTCATCCTCAATAAAAGTTTTTTCTAATTCTATATTCATATCAACTTAAAATGAAATGTTTGCATTTACATGAACTTTTGTAATATAAATTTTTTATTTAAAAATCCCGGGATCCAGGAAAGACAATCCAGGGATTTAAAATGGCTTAAATCGTCCAAAATTTTGGGATCCCGGGATTGACTTCCCTGCTGTGCACCGCTCTAGTCGAAACCAGTCGTACGACTAGGAGTGTCGCTAAGCCACTGCAGAGATCACGCCACCCGTGGCAGTGATGCCAACCCGAAGAGAGTAAAAATCCGCAAATGCGACATAAAGAATCCGTGTAAATCCGTGTGAGCAAATTTAAATAAATTTTTTCAATTTAAAACATTACTCATTTAAATCCGTTAACAGTTTTTTAAAAATGTTTTGTATACTTGGTTTTTTTCAAAATTTGCATTAACCCTACTTCCCTCTTTTAAACAAGTCCCTAATTCTTTATTGGGGTAAAATTTTATACAAATACTAAGCACATATTAAAAAAAAAATTAAAGAAATTAATATAAATACTATTACAGTGTGTAACAAATTAAAAATCAATTTTTTCCTTAGAATATGGTTCTTTAAGGTCTTAAGAATACGTATACAAAATTTTAGAAAAAAAAATCAAATAGAACAAAAGTTATAACACATATTCGTATGTCGCGTGATATTCAAGAACCTTTAAATATTTAATCGTGTTTTTCTCGAAACAAGGTTCCTCGAATCGGCTTCTAAGATATCTGGAGTTCGACTTGATTTCAATGAATCAATTGACTTGATTTCAATTGACTTAATTTCAATGAATCTTGATTCATTGTGATCCTTATAGACCTTGTTAAGCATTAGACCTATTAAAAGCCAAAAAACTTTTATATTTTTTTTGTATGGCTGAAAGTTTCTGCAAAAAGGGTGTTTTTTGTACATTTTTTTTCAACGCATGCCATTTTTAATTTTTCTATTGCTTTTTTTATTTGCGTAGGTTGAGTGCTTAACTCAAGAATGCACTTTGATTTTTTACTTTCAAACGACTTGTAAATGCTGGAGACGAGAAGAACTTCAACGCCCTGTTTTCTACATTAACAAAAACTAGAAAAAAACATTTTTTTTTGTTTCCTCATGAATAATTCTTCATTATGTAAAAAATTTAAATCATTGAAATTTATAATACCAGGTAAAAAGAATTAATAAAAAATGTGTTTTTTATAGCTACCTTAACCCTTTCATACCGGCTAAAATTTTTTACTGGGACTTACATAAAAATTTATATAGTACATGCTAACTTATAGCTCTCAATTACATAAAAAATGTAAAAAATAAATTAATTACAAATTTCTGAGAAAAGGACATAACACGTTTGAGTACCTTAGGTCTTTAGCAGTACTAAAAAAAACATTTTAAACGAATTATAACGTAATAAAGTTACCTAACACAATCGTGTTAGGAAGGTCTGAAAGGGTTAATATAATTTTAATTTTTATTAAATTTTTATAATTATTTTATTATTTTTTTATTATTTATATTATTTTTTTAATTATTTCAGAAAATTCGTTTCTCGACGGCGAGACATTTTCACAACACAAAAAAACCCTAAATTAGGGCAAAGAATGATCCGAAATAAAACTTCGTTTGGCGTGCAATAAACAGAGCTGACGAAGTTCGTGTATGTCCAAATATGTCATGAGATATTTTTATGGTATGGCCTGTATCTAGTAACATTTTTGATACTAACTGAGGATTTGTAACTTTTTTGTTTTGTGAGGAAAAAATTAAAAGAAAACTCATTTTTATTTTCGAGTGCATAAAAAATAACTGAAATAAATAAATAAATAAACTTATAAAAAGTTAGAAACAGCGTAAAATTACTAATGGTTCAACGTTTATTCAATTTAAAAAATTTATTAAATGTGCGCTTTTTATAAATAACAAAAAATATTTTCATTTTAAGTTAAAAATAAAATGGCGCGCTTTCTTTTTCTGCTAGACAAACCGAATCGTTGCCAACTTTGCTTACGTGTGCAACTTTCAGGGCGCAAAATTTTTACAAATTAAGTAAACATATATTTGAGAGATGTTTTTAGCATTCAAATTAATTTTGACATAAAATTTGGTGACAAAATCGAAATCTACGAAAATTCTGTGTGAAATTCGTAAAAATTCGTAGATTTACCTTATTTTGCCGCTGTTGTCCGTTATCTGTGCAAGGCTTGAATACCCGTAATTTCCGTGTAGTCAATTCTTAAATATCTTTCGTTGATCATTATTTTTTCGTATAAATGAGCGCTGTGATTGAAATTTGAATTAATCGATTGGTCTCATAGCGCACCTTTTAAATTTCTTATAATGACTTGAAAAAGTTGAAAAAAATCCCCACTATCACATTATTTCCTAATGCTCATTCATAAAAATATAATGTATTTAAATTTAAATAAATTTAGCTACAATGAAATATTTAACAAAACCTTTGCAATAAATGTTCACTTTCGTCAATGACTTTCATAACTGTGGTTTTGAAACAATTTAACCGATTGACTTTTTGATTTTTTTCTTTTTTCAAAAAGTGTTATTGTTAATGTGTTATTAATTGAAGATTAAACACTGAAGATAAACAAAATCAAAGGATCCATTTTTTATTGATATTTAAGCCATTGTTGCGGCTTTGTTAGTGTTGGTAGCATAAATCTCAGAGGATTACATAAAAATAAACATTTCTGGATTGGAATAATTAATTAAGTTTCGTATAATGCGGCAACGATTGGCTTCTGTAATTCATCGCTTTGGAGCACAGAGGCGGAGTCAGCGGAAATTTTATTATTTTTAGTAAGTCGATGCATAAAGTGAAGATAAAGGAAAAATAACGATAAATATGAATAAGAAAGAAATGCATCAAGTTGGACACTCACCAGCATGCGGTATATTATTGGGCTGAATATAAACATGACGTGATTTATGTTAGGCATATTGGGGAATTTTTTGTTACTCTCCTAGTGGTAGATGGACACATCACATTACGTAGCTTATTAAAACCATGTTTACATCTAGCTTTTTTTTTTTTGGATTCGCCCGGAGGTATGAAATCTTCCAAAGATACGTATACCCGTCCTATACGCATGCACGATTTACATTCTAGAATCTGCCCTAATCAGCCGGGACAGACAGAATGCACCTACGTACTAAAACATACCCCCTATTGGCAATTAGGATTTTACACTAAGCAAATTAATTGGCTTCTAAAAATTGACTGGGAATTTCCCTTTGACTGGGAATTTAAAAATTGAATATATATAAAACGCATATTTAAGTATACTTGATTCTATATAAATAAGCAACATCGAATTAAATAATAGTAATTATCAATTTAAGGTACCCGAAAAACAATCCAAAACACTAAACTCATTTTAACTGGTTTGCGGCCATTGTCCAACCCAAGGACCTACGTGGAAATGAGATAAATCTCATATCCGCCAAATCAAAATCCCAATTAGTTGGATATGCATTTGGGCCAACGCAGGAATAAACTTGTGTGGAAAAGAGATATACTCTGGCACACCAATCCAGGTGATAGTGTGAGTTCAGTCTAATTTCAAATCAGGAAACCACGTGAGCACGTAAATCCCAATTCGATTAAAAATTAAAATATTGAATAATTAAAAGGTAAGTTTTAAAAACGATTCATATTTGATGGTGCTTACTTTATAAAACATAATATCGAGACAAAAAGGAGAAACAGAACAATCTCAATTACCAATATTACATTGTTATAAAACTGCGTTAGGCATAATAGGATGAAGTTAAATTGATTTAATTATTTAAATGTAATATAATTTTCCGTTTTAAGACATCTACCGAATCAGAAAAATTAATCATGTTGAAGTTATCATTGAAATCACTGCAAATACATCGTAAAGGTTCATAAAGAGCATAATTAGAACTGCACTGACTCAACTTGAAAAACAGAAAATATCTAGTTCCTCTCCTTGGGATGTTAAAATTTAGAGCTGAGATGAGATATTCCGAATGAATCTCGCCACGAAGTAATTTATACAGAAACATGACATTAAGCATCATTCTTCTGCTTCTTAGGGAAGGTAGTAAAATAATTTTAAGGCGTATTTCATACGATGGAAGCATAATATTGGGGTTCCAACGACTATGACGTAAAGCAAAAAGTAAAAACTGTTTTTGAACGGATTCTATGGCGTCAATGTAGACATTATATTGTGGGTTCCATACTACTGATGCATATTCAAGAATTGGCCTTACGAGAGAGGTATATAATAATTTAGTAGTACAGGGATCACTGAATTCTTTAGCCCATCTTTTAATGAAACCAAGGACTCCTCTTGCTTTATTTATCACCATATTAACGTGGAGATTGAAGCGAAGTTTTGAATCCATAATTACACCAAGCTCGAGAAAACTGGAAACTATTTCTAAGTTAGTGTTATTTATAGTGTATTTTATGTTACTAGCAGATCTTCGCGAGAATGTCATTTGCTTACATTTTTTTAAGTCACTTACACAGTAAGCGACGATGGTAGTAGGTGTGCTGCTTATGACGCACAAGATAGGAGAACACATGGTAGAACTAGTGAAGGTATATGCATTACAGACTGCTATCTTTTTGTAATAGCCAGAATTGTCCAACTCAAGCATTTTGCTATTCTTGCCTATTTTTGCTTTCTTATCCCATTCTCATCGTTTTCAGATTTTGTATGAGCTGTCAACTTCGTTTTGACAGATCCGGCAGTCTGTCTCTCCGAAATGCATCTACCTATTCTAATTCTACTATGGGAGAGCACAAAAAAAAATTAACGAACATTATCTTTACGACAAAAAAATAGCGAGAAGGAACACATCGAAAAGAAACAAATGAAGGCAAATGACGCTACAAATTATTTTCACAATAATTTCTTCTATTTAAAGAATTTATTTATTACTTTTTTCGTTAGCATATTACAATTGATGATTAATAAACTCTCAATTATTTTATATATAAAATTTAATTTTGCTTCAAACATAAAGAATAATTATTTTCACAAACACACTTCAGTGAAAAACTTTCTGTTAGAAAACACGATGAAGTTATATATGTAGAGAAATTAAGTCAAACTACTGTCTTACAATAAAAAGAAAAACTATCGATCTTAAAACAAAAATCAGATTTTGTCACACTCCGCTTACAGTTCTCCATTACAATATCATCACAACCAAATTTTTACAAGCGCGTTAGCGAATACACAATCCAAAGCGCCATCTCTGAACTGTTTAACGGGTATCATTTACTTATTGCATATCTAAGGACATAGACATTTGATGATTAAGTTAACAGTAAATCAACAGCTATTACTAAAATAAATAACTGACAAACAGATAGCATAACCATCTAATGATCGAGAGATCGCAGGTTAGAATCGGGGTATTATCAGTAATTTTTAAGGAAAGCTGCCTTAAAAAAAGTATAAAAAAGTATATCAACTGTTTACCTGCAAGCAGAAAATAGCGCCATCTGTCTCTGAGTAAAAAAACATCGCAAGAATTGATCTGAAGCGTTTTATTCACAAATAATCTGATCTCCCATAAATAATAAGGAAAAACTAAAAAGTCTACCAAGTTTCTTTGGGTATCAATTCTTCATTTGTACCTTGTCTCTTAAATCTAACTGCGCCTTTGTTCAAGCCAACAGATATGCGTGTGAAAAATAAAGAAAACGTAATTAATGATACTAAATCAATTCATAAAGATTTTAGGTATTTCCTATCCAAATACATTTATAATTTTATAACTTGCTGCACCCCAAGCATCATCAGCTCGATTTCGTCCATCAATTAATTGGTCGCGCTAGAAAAGAAGACACGCAGCCAGATAGGCAGGCCGGCAGGCGTTTGCTTAGTTTTTAAATCAACGATTAACAAAACTTTCTCTAATTTAGAAAAAATTTTAAAATTAAGCTGCTGGCGTTTTGTATGTTAACGTCAAGATTGAAGTTTTAATTTGTTATGCACGTATGATTATGACACTAAACATTTTTCAACCTGTGTGGCGAATTTTAATATATGTATTTAGTGTTGAGTTTATTGACATTTTCGGGGATTACGGTATGATTGATTGGAAATTTTTTTATAAATTTTGTTGATTTTATTTCAGTAATATTTTACTGTCACTGTCACTATCACTGCCACTGTAAGACATTGGTAACGCAGCAAAAAATGCTGCGCTAAAACACCAACCCAAGTGCAGTTTACTGTATCAGTGTAATGTGTTAACGCAATTGCGTCATGATGTAGTTTTAAATGCTATGACATCTATATATAGAAACAAACACTTCATAATTTAAAATGATTTTCGCTACAGTAACAATAGCACTTATGATATGTTGTGAAACAGAATATCAAAACATAATGCGACAATACAGCAAAGTAACGGGAAATCATAGCATGCACAGCGAGTGCTTGCTTCAGTGTCGATCAGCTAGAAGCAATATTATTCATTCTTTGTTGATGCGCTGGTCTCTTAATTCAAATGAGCGACCCATTTTTACCTGTAGTGGTGTTTGTCCCAGCTTCAAAATCGCAAAAATAAAAATTTTAAGGTGGCAACCCTATTGTCAAATAAATTTTGACATTTGTTAATTCTGACAATGGGTTTGGCATCAGCGACCTATATAGGTGGCAGCCCTATATTAAAATAAATTTTGGAATTTGGAAAGATGACGGATAGAGTTGCCACCTCGATTTTTTTGTACTTTTGCGAATTTTTTTAATTTTGAAATTCCCGACAACGGATTTGATTTCGAATATAATGTAACAGTTTTAAAATTTAAGATGGAAGTCAGAGTTGCCACCTAAATTGTACCACACTATCGTCACCTAATAATATGTATTTTAAAGATTTTTAAACATCATTTATCAGTGTTCGCTGATTTCGAATCTGAAGTCATAATTTTAAAATTCAAGATAGTGGATAGAGTTGCCACTTAAGTTTTTTATTTTTACGAATTCGGGGCTGGCGTGAACTAAAAGGTAAAAATGGGTCGCTGAATCCGAATCCGTTGTCAGAATTTCAAAATTATATAATTTAATATAGGGCTGCCACCTAATAATATGTATTTTTAAGATTTTTAAACATCAGTTATCAGTTTTAGGGAGTTGCTGATTTCGAATCTGAAGTCATAATTTTAAAATTCAAGATGATGGATAGGGTTGCCACCTTATTTTATTTTATTTTTACGAATTCGGAGCTGGCACGAAGTAATAGGTAAGAATGGGTCGCTAAATCCGAATCCGTAGTCAGAATTTCAAAATGATGTTTAAAACTTTTAAAAATATATATTATTAGTTGACAACCCTATTTTAAAAAATGACATAATTATGAAATTCTGATAACGGATTCAGCGACCTATATGTACTTAGTGTTTGCGCCAGCATCGAATTCATAAAAATAAAAAAAATTGAGGTGGCAACCCTATTAACCATTTTGAATTTTAAAATTCTGACTTCAGATTCGGAATCAGCGATCCCCTGACACTGTTAAATTATGTTTAAAACTTTGAAAAATACATATTATTAGGTGGCAAAATTCTAAATAAAACCCTATTATAAAAACTTACATAAATATAAAATTAAGACAACGGATTCGGATTCAGCGACCCATTTTTATCTAGTGTTTTATCTAGTGCCCTACCATCGAAATCGCAAAAATAAAGGTGGCAACCCTATTGTCAAATAAATTTTGGAGTTTGTAAATTCTGATAAAAACAAATAAAAAAATAATAAATCATATTTTATACCTGTAAGTAGTTCAGTGTCAGTGCAGTATGTTCTACTTCAGTTTTGTTCTACTTCAGTTTGGTTCTATTGTTCTATAGATTGAATGTTCTACTGCCTATTTCTGCAGTATTTGTTTATATATATTAAAAACTCTCTTCACTGCAGTGCTTATTTGGAAATGAGAGAGTAGAAGACCGGAAGTATTTGAAAGCAGAGCTTATGGCTTGCAAGTCATTTGTATAGTGCATGTGCAGCTCTTTAGTTAATATGCGCAGCGTGTTTGTGTTATGTGGCCAATTTTTTAAATGTTGAGGGTGGTGACTACTTGCCTCCATGAGTTTTTTCTTGTAAGAAAGTTATATTTGTTCATAAATATGGATTCAGAAATGTTTAATGAAAGTGCGGATGAAGATTTCTCAAAAATAATGTAGAAAAAAAAGAAATTGGAAATTAAGTGATGTAATTAAGTTGTTAAGTGATCTTAGGAGTATTTTCATCCTTTCAACTTTGGAATTGCCCCACAACTAGTTTCTGTATCATCATCGGATAAGAAATAAGTGCTTAAGCATTGAATCAAATCGTTACAATGATTTGAAATTTTCGCCCGCCATGCCAAAGCGTCGAATACTATAAAAATTTCTTTTGCGCGTTTCTATATTTACGAACATATATAAATGTTTTAAAATTTAACGATTTACTGTCCTGTTAAAACTGATGTTTCTTAACTCATTACGATTGAGTGAGAGCAAGTAATTTTATGAAATTTTTATTCACACCAAATTGAGTGTTTACTCTGGACGAAACACTCTCCTTAAGAGAATCCTCTTATAGTGTTCACTCAGATTTTATTCACACCAGTCAGATTATTAGACAAAAAACACTTGTAAATTGTGGTCGCATACCAAATTCCGAGGCTGTGCAACCAATAATTCCAAAGCTATTCGATATGGCATATTTTGGTTTTAATGGAGGTGCCCCCTTGTCTAACACCCACTAAATATTATAAGTCAAACGACACTTACAAATTGTGGTCGAATAACGAATTCCCAGGCTGTGCGACCTATAATTCCAAAGCTATAGCGATTTTATATGAGACATCGTATGGGCCAAAGTGGATCCACTATTTTTGCAATATCTCGAGAACCGCTCATCCAATTTTATACAAACCCATGCAAGACTCACGCAAAACCCATGCCATGACTGGCCAAACACACCTGAAAAAAATTGAACAACACCATTGGAACGGTTTAGAAGTGATGGAGTAACATACGAACAGCATTACATTTTTATATATATAGATTTTGGAAATCTTATTATTTAAATTTTTTCTTATTTGTTTTATTATCATAAATAAACCTATTCATTTCCTTATGAATATAAAAGCTTTGAAATACAAAAGCTTTCGTTTAGTGTTTAGTGATCAAAAGCGTAATTCTATTAAAGTCTGATTATATTAGCACCGACTTTAAAGGCCTTATATTCATGAAGAAATTAATATATATATGATAATAAAGCAAATAAGAAAAAAAAATTAATATGTAAGATTTCCAATATAAATTATCAAATTTGACCAAGAAATTAATAGGAAAATCAATTTAAAACTATTTTTACTTTGTAGTGATTTTGAATTCGGATTTTTTTTTGGTAAAAAGTTTTCCCAATATGCTTGAGAATTGTTTATGTAACTTAAAATTCCACGTTGGTTTTTAAGCTTTTTGGAATCAATTGTTCGGAATACGTCAAAAACGATCCTTTCAAAAAACAGTCTTTTCCCAGTTTGAAAAGTAAGGCTGTGCGAATAATCGCCCAAAAGAACGAAAATGAACAATCGCAAAAAAAAAAACGGCTAACATTTTTGGGCGCTTGCTCATTTTGGGTTTGGGTGATTGTTCATTTTTCTTTTAGGCTTTTTTTGACAATGAACAAACGCCCAAATTTCGAAAAATGAATTATCGCTCAAAAAAGAAATGCTAAAATTTTTGGGCGATTGTTCATAATTAATGTTTGCCTACATTTTGAAGACTGAACAAAAATATTTTTTGTGCGATTGTTCATTCGGTTATGTCATATTCAGGATGGAATAATAATATGGCCGTAAAATAGTTTGCCCTTGTACGGAATTTTAAAAACTACATTCCGTACAAGGGCAAATTTTTTTGGATGCTTGTACATTTGGGGACTGGGCGAATGTTCGCATAGACTAATACGGCTGTGCGAATAATCGCCCAAGTTACATTAATTCATTCATTGTTCAAAGGCCCAAGTTGCAATCGCCCAAATTTTTTTGGGTGATTGTTCATTTTGGGTTTGGGTGATTGTAACTTGGGCGATTTTTCGCACAGCCGTATTAGTCTGTGCGAATATATGCCCAATCTGCAATCGTCCAAAAGTACGGAAATGAACAATCGCCCCAAAAAACCGTCAAAATTTTTTGGGCGATTGTTCATTTTGGGTTTGGGCGATTGTTCGTTTTGTTTTCTTTTGGCGATTTTTCACAATGAACAAACGCTCAAATTTAAAATAATGAACAATCGCCCAATATTTTTTGGGCTATTGTTCATTGCATTTTTGGGCTATTGTACATTATGAACAAACGCTAAAATTTTTTGGGCGATTATTCATTTATCGATTCATTTAGCGATTGTATATTTTGAATAAACACCCAATTTTTTTTTGGGTGATTGTTCATTTTTGGGCTTGGGCTATTGTTTGCATAGCCAAAAAGTAATCGTTCAACATTATTATATTCTAAGCTATAAGTCTTTTGAAGTTGAGTTAAAGCAAGATAATGATAGTTACCTAGCTAGCACTTGGAAGATTGTTTGGTAGGCACGATTAATAAGGCCTGGCGTTTTTTTAATTCAAAATACAAATTGTTTTCAGAAAAACTGTACTGCAAAATATGCGAGCAAAAATGAAATTGTATGATATTTCCCTGCAGTGTAAGACTAATCAGCAGTAAAAATGATTAGTCTTTATACTAGTTAAAATAAACTAGTTTATATTTTGTCACGATTTACTAGTTGCAAAAATAGTTTGAATTCAACTAGTTTATGTCATGTCACAATAAACCAATTGTAAACTAGCCAAAATCAAACTATATTACACTATTATTAATTTATATTACATATTGTTAAAATGAACTGTGCTTTATGAACTTTAAAAAATTTATTTTTATATGAAATAATAAAACACTATGTAAATTTTACTTGCAATTTTTTTAAAAGTCGCTTTAGTAGAAGCTCCAAATTCAGAAGATAAATTGCCGAATAAAGAACTGGTTGAATCATTGGTTTGTCATAAGTAGTTGTAAACTAATTAAAACATGACTATTTGCCAACCACTCAGGAAAGGTTAAACTAGAAACTAATTAAAATTTGGCAATATATTATTTGTTGACAACTATTTACAACAAACTAGAATATAACTATTTATAATTATATATACTATAAACTAGTTTTCATCTGTTCAGAATAAGACATTTGATATTTCCTATGACATCGCCATGTTAAAAATACTAGTTGGGTATATGAAAAAAGACGATCTTGAACTAGTACTGCTCAGTTTTCAACTAGTATACAGAATGGTTTTAAACTAGTTGGTTACACTGCAGGATTAATATAAAAATAAAAAAAGTAATATAAACAATAATAAAATAATGCATTTGAAAAAAAGGCTCTAAAAAATTACTTAAAAAAATGTAGAGATTAAATAAATTAGGAGATGTTGTCTCCTAAAGCGATTCGCATAAAAAGTAAAAGAGAAGCTTCTAAACTAATGGCCAAAGTTTTCGGCGATAGTGAATGTATTCCTTTATAGCAGAAAAAACATACCATCTTCCATTTTATCTGCAGAGGATCTTCTTTTTTTATTTAATTATTTATTTAAAATTAGATTAATTTAATATGACTTTTTAATCAGCCAAAAATATAAAAACATACAATTGAAGGGCTTATTGCAATAACGTGATATCGTAGCGTAATAACGTTTCTAAAAAAATCAATTTCTTAGGCTGAATACATTACTCAATGCATTGCCAACAATCACTGAAGAGATTTTGGCTATTTCTTATTAATTTGCTAACCTATTTGTAAAAGTTTCCGTGTTCAATTTCATTTCTTCATACAAAAATATATTTTTTCAAAACTTTGGAGTCAATTATTTCAAAATATTTCTTATGTGGCTTATCATGTTCTTGCAATAAGTCCTTTAATTTGAATCCGTTGTTTTATCTTATAAATCAAACAAAAAAACAATCGTATATGCATGTCTTTTACGTTTCGCATATAAAGCTTCCATGCGAGACTACGATAATTCCTAAAAGCAAATTAGAGTTAGATCTTCTTGGCGAACCGTAGTTGATTTGTCGTCGAGAAACCCAAACAAATTCTCTTGGCGCGTCGCAGACACAAATTTAAAACGCATCGAGCAAGTATTATCTTGAAGATTCGCCTACGAGAAACAGTTTCATACAAAGGATGGAACTTCCGCTATCAGAATCCGACATCGTAGGCGATCAGATAGATCCACTAGGCGAGTCGTATAAGATTCATTTCCGGTTGTAAATACTAGCTGGGTTATTTGTACAAATAGTACGTATATAATAATACATTCAGGTGGGTCACCAAAAAATGTTTGAAAAGTCCGCCCCTCATTTGAAAGCATATGTATGTTGAGAGGATTTTAGTATCATAATTTTTTTTAAACCCAAAAAACGCCCAAAATGGTACTTTTTGTATAACTTCGCAAGTATGTCGTTACGTAGATCTCAATCAAGACAACAATTTGTCCTAAAAAATTTTTACCTCCGATTCCATCTTTGACTAGATATTCAAATTTTTAGTCTTATAAAGTTTCGGAGAAGTTTGTATCTGTTTATCTTCAGTTTTATTCATTTGTCTTCGGTTCATCTTCGTTTGGCTTCTTTCTTTACACAAAATTTGTTCACAATCGATCCAGTCGCTCGGGCGTTATTGAGCCATATATATTTAATTGATTGAAGCGCCCTCTACCGAAAGTTTCTAAACTTGTGGTGGCCTATCTCCTGTTCCTGGGTCAGTAGAATTTTCATACTAAATTTCATCAAAAGCGTTCCATCAACCGGAATATTAAAATGCTATTTCTTTAGCCAGTTTTATTTTATTGCATAACAAACAAAAAAGCAAAGCAGCAACTAAATAAAAGGCACACAACGTCACGCACAAGCGAATAAAATATTTTCAGTGCTAAAAACAAAATATCTGCTATTTCTTGATTTTTAGAATTTTCATATAAAATTTCATCCAAATCAATGCAGTCGTTATATTTAAAAAATAAGATTTTTACTAACGGATTTGCTTGTAATACTTAAACAGTTTTTTCTTTTTATTTTTGTTGCAACAGTGAGCAACGCAAGTAACAGCCATACATTTTTTTGAGAAACTTAAAATATTTCTTGCTATTATAAAAAAATCATGCTGCAAACAATGGCATATGAAACAAAATAGTTTCTTGCAAAAGTTTAATGATTTTTAAAGTGAAACTACTTAGGTGGCGATTTGATATTGAGGGTACAATTTTTAGAGTCTCGTCATGAAAAATATTTCAAGTCTCGTAACGTTTTTGTGTATTAAAAGAATTTTATGGTACTAAAATCTTCTCAACATAAGCTTTCAAATGAGGGGGGGGGAGGCTTTTCGAACTTTTTTTTTCCATAGTGGTGACTCACCTTAGGGCTAATTTTTCAGTGCGAGCTTAAACTTTAGACAAATTAAACTGGGGATAACTCACCGAAACTGAATATTAAAACTAGGTTTAACTAGATATTTTTCTATTCGTTGGTGTTACATTGACTTAAATTTTCATATTAAGTATGTGTTTCTTTTGTGCCTTCTATATTAAATTATATTTCTAAAAATATAATGTTTTAGAATTTTATTTGAGCTTAATGTCAAGTAAGTTCATGAAGCAACAGGTTGCAACAACAACAAGTTCTTTATCGAACAAGCCACTATACAGACAACACAGCTGTTTCGTGGATCGCTACAATAACTCTTCAGTACACGGTTAAAAATAAATAAATAAATTTTAGTCCAGCTAAAATAATACTGCATATTTTTGAACCTTGAGGTTTAAAATTAAAACCTTCACAAATACTAACCCATAATTAAAACATTTCTGTACTAAAATTTAAAACAAGTAAATATTGCAATGCGGAAACTCAATATTAGACTATTAGGTTCATATGCTTGTTTATTGCTTTTGTCTCGTATAGCGCAATATCCCAGTGGCTACCGTAGTGAGCTTACAAGCTGAATGTCCCTGGTTCGAATCTCACTGTGTTAGTTATTTTTTTTTTTGTATATTTCAATCAAAGCTTGTCCTTAATTTTAAACCAAAGCTGTATTAAAACAATTTTTTAGTATTTCGCAAATACTAGATTTTAAGCCAAAGCTGGTGTGGTCATATATAAAGTACAGAAAAGTTTAAATTTTATTCTAAGATTTTTAACCGTGTAGTCATCTGTGACCTCTGCAGTCCATCCACTTTAGTCAGTTCATTTGCCACTAAGTTCAAATAGAATTCTAAAAAATTATATATGTTATTTAATTCTTCTCGCATCAACTATATAATAAGTAAGTTAGTACGTAAGTTTTATTTCATTAAAATTTTACGAACATATTAACAGTATCTCGCGAAGTATCTTCATTTTGATAATTTGATTTTTTTAATTAAATAACATACATTAATGAAAAAAAATTTTCAGCTTATTTAAATTTAAGACCATTCAACGCATTTTTTTGCCTTGAACTCAAGTGATTATATAGTTAATGCATCAAAGAATTTAGTAAAACTAACAATCCATTTCTTTTAATTTATTTAAAAGCAAATAAAAAAGCATTAGAGTCCATTAATGCATGTTCATAGAAATTTACCATAAAAAAAAAACACAAAACACAATTAAGTTTGAAATTTACCCGCTACAAAAGTGTTAATTGAAACTTTTACCTCTTCGAAACAACTTCCTTCCGTCCGTCTATAAGTTTACGAAAACTTTAATATAAATTTTCAATGATTTATGATAGTAAGCTTCGATATTTGGCTTAGCACAGTTATAAATTAGCTGACAATTTGCTAAAATAAATAATATACGCTTATAAGCATCGCTGTTACCAATGTTTCAGCTCATAAAATTGTGTTTTTTTTTAGGATTTTAGTAAACATTGATGTGAATGTTAACCATGATCTATTTTTTTTTAATTTCATTCATGCTAAATTAATAAATTTTATGTTCCCAAAATCAATTTGATAAACAAGCAAATCAAGTCAGTGCAAAAGATTTATCATCTCATTGATTTTTTATATACATAGTTGATTTGCGTATGAAGGTGGTAAATTAATAAGCTGTTCGCTTACAATGAATTAAAATTAAAACGTGTGTATATTTGGTCGATTTTGTTCAAGGTAAAAGTTAAAATATGTAAACATTATTGGAATAAGTTCGTTTTTTTAAAATGATTTCCGCCAAAACCTCCCTTTCATAGTTTTGTTTACAACCCATGCGATGTGCATGTAATTTGGCAGGATATGCAATTAATGTACTGATTGCTTAGAAGAAAAGAATCTCGATTGATAATGGTATATCCGACAAAATATCGGATGGTAAGATTATGAAAATTTAAAATTCTGATTGTCTGAAATACTTAACAAACTCGGTACTATTGGACCATTGGACTACACTGCCGTTTATCGGCAGAGACCGAAAATAATTGTTATTCTACATTTCACTGCAGAAAAAGTTGGGCAATTTCTACACATAAAAATTTTTGTTATGAATAACTTTTATTTTTAAGAGAAATGTTTTTTGGTTGCCGGATAACTTTTATTTTTGAGGAATAATTTTTTAGGTTGGCTCATAACAGCTATATTTTGATATTAATTTTTTCGGTTATTAGTGTCAAAAATCAAGAAAAAGATGACTTTTTCTTTTGGAATGAACTCACACCTCATAGCTGTGGTCGATATGGGGTAATCATCTAACGTCATCGTCGTGATGCTAGAATTTCAAAAAGTTTTTTGACACCATGGTGGACCCTAAAAAGGTGTTTTTTATATTCGCTTCCCTTTTTAGAATCTTTCCCAGAGAAACCGGCTACCACATCGATTACCGACGACTGATTACCTAACCGAATACAAATTACTGAAGCGATTACCAAGCGATTACTTAGCCGAATACCAATTACTAAGCGATTGCATAAACGAATACTGATTACTGAAGCGATTACCAAGCCATGACTTAGCTGAATACTGATTACTAAGCGATTACATAACTGAATACTGATTACTAATGCGTTTACCAAGCGATTAGTTAGCTGAATACCAATTACTAAGCGATTACATAACCGAAGACTGATTACTGTAGTGATTACCAAGTGATTACTTAGCCGAATACCAATTACTAAGCGATTACATAACCGAAGTCTGATTACTGAAGCGATTACCAAGCCATTACTTAGCTGAATACTGATTACTAAGCAATAACATAAAATTTAAAAATGTTATTAGTGAAACGGCATGTCATTGTGGTCGAATACGGAATTCCGAGGCTATGCGACCTTTAATTCCAAAGCTATTCGATATCGAAATTTGAGCTGTATTAGAATGCCACGCCCCCTTTTCCAATACCAATAAATGTTATCAGTGAAGTGGCACGTATAAATTGAGGTCGAATACTGAATTCCGATTCTACGGCACGTGCTAATTGTGGTCAAATTCCAAGGCTGTCCAAATAAATTCAAAGCTATTTGATATAAAATATTTTGGTTGTATAGGAAGTGCCACGTTCCCTTGTCCAGCGCTCATAAAATGTGACAAGGGAAACGGCACGTGTAAATCGTTGTCGAATACTTAATTCCGAAGCTGTGTGGCCTATAATTTCAAAGGTATTCGTATCACAAATCTTAGCTGTATGGGAGGTGCCCTGTCCCATTTTCCAATGCAAAAAACCTCATTCGTATGTGTTTAATAACTTCCCGAATTTTAATAAAAATCGCTCTAGACATGAACTAAATTATCAAATTTTAGTATTATACGATCAAAACCGTCTGATATATAGAAGTTCTATTGATTTGTGGGCGGTAAAAGTGGGCGTGCAACATTTATATACAGGGGGTCCCAGATCAACGTTTGAATCCAGTGCTGGTTGATTCCTTGGGCTAAGACAAGAAAATAATTGTATGGCAGGAGGGTCCATCTCCCCCCCCCTTTGGAGCAATAAGCGGAAGTATAGCAAAAAATTTTCATTTATAAGTGTCATCAATTTTAATGCAATTACTTGAAAAGTATTACAGATAGGTACCTATTTGAAACGATTTTTTAAAATCTTTTAATTAGTTAACTAATATCTTTTTTATTTTTATTTAAAAAAAGTTATAATTTTATTTGTTTTTTGTTGATGCAGTCATAATCTCCAAATAATTATATGCAATATTTTATTTTAAGGTTTCATAAGAGCAAATTTCTTATTTTGTGAAAACATACACTCAAAAAGCTCTTAACACTAGGGCATGCAATCCCGGGATCCCGTAGTTTTTCCGGTCCCGACAGTCCCGGGATTTAAAATTTAAGCCCGCGATTTGGTTAAATTTTCAACAAAATTTATACAAAAATATATTTAAATAAAATTATAACAATTTTAAAATAAAAATTTATAAAAATATAGTTTAGGAACAATTAACTTAAAAAATTTTCTTCATCTTCTAATAATTCATTTATTATCACCACTGCTGCCAAAACGCTATGCATGCTGTCCATTTGAAATTCTTTATCTTAATAAGGGTTAGCAACATGTGGGATCATGCAGCCGCAAAGCTTAATTTAAAGTTATGTAGCCATCACAATGTAAAGTTATTTGTAACGTATTTGTTTAAATAACATAATGAAATATTGCCTTTTTTATAATTATTTTTTAAATGTGTTTTTAAAAATTGTCAAAAGTCAATCTCTTTTTTTGTTGTGTTTTTTTGAAGACTTGATCTGGACCTGTTCCTTTTTGAATAAGAGTATTTGACTAAGTTTTTAATTTATATAATTCTTTGCACTAGTGCTCAGGCTAAATGTGGTTTGTGTTTTTTAAGCAAATAAAAAATTTATTTAATTTTTCTCCTCCGACGTTATTTTTCAGATTCTTCAGGGAATTTTTTTTATCTAAAAACGAATACAAAAAGTGAAGAAGAATTGCTATTAAAATTTTTTGAACACTGTATTCGATTTCCAAAAATCTATTATGGCCTCATTATGAGGCCGAATAATGAAATACTACAGGGGCATTTCATGTGAAGCGGACAACAAAAAAAAATTTATATTCTGAAATTCGTTCACATTCCGCCTAAGTGTTCTTCTGGAAAGTGTGATTGTAATCACACAAAATTTTTTTTTATGAGGCCTGGTTGTTAACTAATGGGTTTTAACAGAATTGGAAAATATGAATAACTTTTTCGAAAAAAAATAATTAAAAAAATATTAAAAAATATTAAACAAACAATTACTATCAACAAATGTATAACAAAAGTTGCTAAGAAGTCAGAAGAACAATTAAAAAATAACGGAAAACGCGAAATAGTTTGACTCATTATTTTCCTCAATTTCAATAGAATATTAATTTGTCTAAATGCATTTGACCTCGTGCTTGAGTGCACCTTTGTTGTTGCTCCACTCGTAACACAAGCTCTGTCTGGGTGGTGAAATTAGCTTGTAGTTGCGTTTCACGCATTCCCTTTTGTGTGGTGTCCGGATGGATCGCTTGCTTAAACGACCCCACTGCTGGGCGGCTCGGATGAGTTCTTTTGTGCATGCGTTGGTATTGTTGGTGAAAATGTGTTGGCCGATCGTGGGTGTTATTGGATCGCGGTGAAATTCTCCTTCGTCAATGTTTATGTTGTTGTTGCTCCTCGTGCCTCCATACAGGTACGTAAAACAAAATAAATATACAACCCTTAAAAAATAGAAGATATGTAATATATCACAAATTAATTAAACGATGATTGTGTGCGGCAAAATTTATCTTAAGATTTTGTATCGTTACAACCTATCATAGATCATTGTTATAGCTTAAGTACGCTTAAACAGGCTAGCACATATTATTATTGCATTAATATTGCAGCGTTTTAATAAGCTTTTACGCAAATCAACCGACCTAAGCAAGCGTCTGGTACCATGATCAGTGCGACACGTATAAACATAAATTCATTTATCTCTTAAAGTAATGCATATCCCACTCTGAAATTTTTTTTGTGTTATTTATATACTTCAACAGATATTTTAAAAGTAAAATAAAAAAAAAAATAAACCGGCTAAATAAATAAAATTTGAATTTTAAATGTTAACTTCCGGTCTTCTAAGAGAAAAAAAAATCAAGTTTCAAATTTGATATCATAATAAAAAAGAACCGTTAAATTTCAATATAAATCACCATGCTTACAATCACACTTTCCAGAAGTACACTTAGGCGGAATGTGAACGAATTTCAGAATATAAATTTTTTTTTGTTGTCCGCTTCACATGAAATGCCCCTACAGAGAACTATTTCGAGATTAAGACTAAATCAGAAAAAAAAAATTATAACTTTTTTTGGTAAAACGAGCTTAAAGTAAAAAAAAAGAAAATACAAAACATATTTTTCATATTTAAGTTGCTATAAATTATTTCATGGCTGAAAATTCCAAAAAACTTTAACAGATAGCTATTACTTAACAAATTAAAAAGCTTTAGAAAACCGTTTTAGATATGTTTCCTATCTGTAATACTTTTTAAGTAATTGCATTAAAACTGATGACACCTATGAATGCCATTCTTTGTTATACTTCCGCTTATAGCTCGAAACAGGTGGGAGGGTGATGGACCCCCTGCCATACAATTTTTTCCTTGTCTTGGCCCAAGGAATCAACCAGCGCTAGATTGAAACTTTGATCGGGGACACCCTGTATAGTGACCGCCTCTTGGAGCACCTACATACCAAGTTTTGTTATAAAAATGTGTACAACTCCGGAATTTGCATGATTTCGAAAAAGTGGGCGTAGGTAGGGTATGACCATGCCCTTTTTTGTACAGTTGCTCATAGCAACCATCTGAAGAAAATTACTAAATTTTAGTTTTTTACGATCAAATCCGTCTGATATATACTTTTTTTGGTTTTTGGGCGATAGCGCAAATTTGGCTTGTATGGGAGGTACCACGACCCCTTGTACAACCAATACCAAACTTCACAGTAACACTTTTAAGATTTTGCTTCAGTTTCCCTGAAAATTTCATAAAGATCGGTTCAGTGGTTTTGGAGTCTATACATAAATCAATTTTTATATGTATATACTATATATAGATTCTCAGCAGTATCAAAGTCATTTATCAATTTTACAAAAGCCTTTGCTCTTGATGTGACAGCTTGAAACTAAAGCTTTTTGCTACCAGCTAATGAAATATTTTGCTTAGGCGCTTTGGTGCATAGTTCACAATATCTTTTTCGAAATTCAGATATCGTTTTACTGTAGTGAAATGCCTTGTTTACATTTAACTAGCCAACACATTATATCTTAAATAAATTAGTGGAGCTCACACCAAAGTGAAATATGCTTTTTTACAATATAATTGATTGATGAATTATTACTCAGTCTGCTTACATTTAACAGAATTCATATAATTGAATAAAACAAATCAAGATAAAAGGTAAATTAATGATTCGTATATTATGTGAATTGAGACTAAATTGAGTTAATTTAAGTGTCACAACTATAAATTAAAGTCATATTGCAAAAATATTGAAATGAAAGGAAAAAAAAAACAATTCCAACTAAGCTAAGAAAGTTGTTTAGCGTGTTGAGTAAATTTTGGGGACAATAGTTTTGAGTTAGGTTTATAAAATTTTTGATTACTACCATTAGTAAGAAAATTAATGAATATATTTCACAAACGGCAACTAGACATATGAAAATGTTATTGTAGATTGTAAGACACTAAATTAAATAAAAATAATCAAACGAACAAAGTAAATAACAATTTCTTTTATATATACAGTTGCGGTCAAAATAATAGCAGTGCTCTTATATTCAGACATGTTTGGATAAATAATACTAGTCTACAAATTTCGTATCCGGTAAGCCTATTATAATTCCTATATGTATTTTCAACACTGGTTCCAAATCTGTACTCAGTTTCCTCCCGTATTGTAAAATTTTCAAGATATAGGGTGTTTTACGTTTTTGGCACGTGTTTAGTATTAATGATCTAGAATCTAAACTACTCAACACAAAATAAAAAACAATATTTTGTAGTTTAGAAAAAATATCAACTTTTCAATCAGTAATCAACCACTATCGTGTCATGTGCGGTAGCGGAGCAAAAATTTTGAGGTTATCCAACGAAATATCAACAAATTTTGTATCTTTTATTTTAGCGGAGGTGTTATTTTCCAAAGTTAGAATTTAGAAAAAAACTGTTGATTAAAAGTATTTTTACATGAAAAAAGACATTTTAAATTTGGCTAATTACAGCTCCGCTAAAACAAAAGATACAATATTTGTTTATATTTCGTTGGATGATCTCAAAATTTTTGCTCCGCTACCGCACATGACATGATAGTGGCTGATATATTGATTAAAAAGTTGGTATTTTTTTTAAAATACGAAATATTTTTTTTTATTTTATGGTAAGTAGTTTAGATTCTAGATCAATAATACTAAACACGTGTCTTAAACGTAAAACACCCAGTATCTGAAAAATTTTACAATATAGGAGGAAACTGAGTACAGATTTTGAAGAAGCGTTAAAAGTACATATAGGAACGATAATGGATGTACCGGATCCAAAATTTGTAGACAAGTATTATTTATACAAACATGTCTGAATATAAGACTACTGCTATTATTTTGACCACAGCTGTATGTATATATACAAAATATGATATAGATTACATATGTAAAGCTGCTATGTAGAGTCTTATAAAATTAGTGTGCCAATATGTTAAGTATGTTGTAAAAATTAATATGACGAAATTTACTTTGTATCGGTTGCTTATAAAAAGCAATCCAATTTAATTAATCAAAAACAAGTCTTCAACTATATCGTGTTTTTGACGAAGAAAAATATTAACGATTAGTTAATCGTGACAGCAACATATTTTTTAATCTAATATTTCTTTCTTTTAATACCATGTATAATATATTGTTTATTTAAACTTAAGCTTTAAAGCGGATTAAATATTCTATGATTTGAATATGAGTTGTTTTCACATTTGCAAGTAATAAATAAATGGAAACAAACTGTGTTGTGCATTAATGGAAGCACTTGGACAAACTTCTCAGATATACATGTTTGTATAAAATCATCTCAGATTTAGTATCTGATTAAGTGATTTTTGAAAATAGTGGGTGCTTTGATGGAATACCTAACATATTTTTGTATCTCATCTCATCTGAGACAAGTTTATGTAGTTTATTTTAGTTACTACTCTGATGATTAACATAATACAGCGAAAAGAATGCTCATCCTCATATTTAGCTTAGAGATTTCGTTAAGGCTGATTCATTTGTTTATTAATATGTAGATACGTTAAGCATAAATTATTAATTTGTTTAACTTAATTGATTTCGAGTGGCTTTGGTATCAATATCTATTATTTAAGCGTAGAAAACGCTTTAGTTACGTTTGTTTTATTGCTTATTTATATGAGAAAATTGTTTATGCTTCCGCAAATTCTTAAAAGATTCTTCCATAGATTATACATATTAGATCATGTAAAAATAAATTGCATAATAAATCTTCCAATGCTTAAGATAATTATTTTGGCATTGATAATGTTACAGTGCTAAGACTTTGTTTGGAAACTAAAGAGGAAGCTTTACTCATTATATATATTTAAAATTTGAAACCATGGGGCTTCCTTATGTTAATTTCTCCTGTCATACATTCTGTCAAGAAAGTAGGACATACAATTTTACATGTGTTCCATGTGAAGTATGACTTGAAAAAATTCAGTAATTTTTTTCTGGTTTTTCAGTACCTTACCAAGTTTAGGTTTGTTTTTACTCTGTTGAGAAGATCCATAACAGCCCCATTTAGAATATAACGGTTTAATGCATGCTACTCGTATCATTCATTACCTGGTAATTAATTGAACTTGGAATTCTTTTGGTAGTGTGGTCTAAATGCCAAAGAAATTTTCGCAGCTCAACACTTATTATATTGCACAAGATATATAAGTTACTTCGTTTTAGTTTATTTATTCGATTGCTAAACCTTAACAGGTTTTATAGCAAATTGAAAATTATAAAACAAGATATTTATATATATAATGAATATAATTCAAAAATATAAAGTATGATTTGGATTGAAATCCTGTATTATTAACACACTAAAAAGTTTTAATAAATAGTTTAAAGTATATAACTTTATTAAAGTATAAAAAAAAAAAAAAAACTTCAATAAAAAAAAAAAAGTTAAAAGGTTGCGTTTTCAAGACAACAAGGTCAAGTTAGCAACAATTTTTGTATCCGGACATCGGCGGAGTCGTGTGACAAACAAGGTCTCATACCCAATAAAACACCACTCCAATAAGTATATATATAATATATATCGTTCTGTCTTCCTGAAGCCGGTGGGATCCTGGCTTGACAGGGTGGTTACTCGACAAACTAGGTCAACTTCACCAAACCAATTTCCATAAAAGAAAAAAAACCAGTTGCGAACGCAGGCATCAAGACAAACTAGGTCTTATCGGCCACTCATATTAATATATTACAAATCGATCTAACGTAGTGTTTTAGGAGGTAAAAACCAAGACACTACGGCACCGTTGACAAATGCAGTCACATTCATCATGAAGATATAAGGCATTGAAGATCCCAGGTTTAGGTCCATTCAGATTATTTAGATGTTCATACACCAAAATTATCCATTTTAGGCTTAGGTTCATTTATCCATTTAGATTGTTATATTGCTGTGTTTACAAATATCACCAGATGCATCAGATATATGTTTGAGAGAACTTAATCATAATCAACGACGGTACTGCAGGTAATCTTTAATTTTATGTTTGATTGAGTCTATGCATTCACTAAGGGCCATTTTGTTCACAAAGGGTATAAATATGATTTAATTCGGGGATAACTATCTCTAGGTTAATTTTATACCAAGCGTATAAATCGGGAGATAAAAAAGTGGGTTTGTTCACATTTTATCCCAGCTTTATGCTTAGAGCATAAATTCGCTCTCAGTTTATCTCGATTTCCATTGGAATGTTAGAGTGTTGCTCATTAATTAAAAAATGTGTGGGGATTTTTGGTTTATTTTTGCGAATTTGAGGGTTAGAGTGAACACTAGCTAAAAATGGATCGCTGATTTTGCATCTGATGTCAGAATTTCAAAATTCTAACATTTTTCTACACAGGGCTGCCAACTAAACATTTTTTTAAGAATTTTAAACATGAAGAAACAGTATTGGGGGTTACTTCTTCCGAATCTGGTGTCAGAATTTTAAAATTCAAGATGGCGGATAAAGTTGCCACCTAATTTCTTGTTTATTTATGCGAAATAAATTTCTCTGGGAGAAACACTAGGTAAAATTGGGTCGCTGATTCCGAATCCGTTGTCAGAATTTCAAAAATCGAAAATTTTTCTAAACGTAGGGGTGCCACCTAAAAATGTGTTTTATTTTAAGAATTTTCAACATGAGGAAAGAGTAATGGGGGCCGCTGAGTTCGAATCTGAAGTCAGAAATTTAAAATTCAAGATGGTGGATAGGGTTGCCACCTTAATTTTTTGTATTTTTATGAATTCGGGGCTGGCAAAAAAAAAATGGTACACAAAAAATGGGTCGCTGAATCCGAATCCGTGGCCAGAATTTAAATATGATAAAGTTTTGAAATAATAGGGCTGCCACCTAATAATATGTATTTTTTAGAATTTTAAACATCATTTAACAGTATTAGGGAGCCACTGATTTCGAATCTGAAGTCAGAACTATAAAATGCAAAATGGTGGATAGGGTTGCCACCTTAATTTTTTGTATTTTTATGAATTCGGGGCTGGCAAAAAAATGGTACATCAAAAATGGGTCGCTGAATACGAATCCACGGTCAGAATTTCAAAATTATAAAGTTTTGAAATAATAGGGTTGCCACCTAATAATATGTATTTTTAAGAATTTTAAACATCATTTAACAGTGTTAGGGAGTCACTGATTTTGAATCTGAAGTCAGAATTTTAAAATTCAAGATGGTGGATAGGGTTGCCACCTTAATTTTTTGTATTTTTATGAATTCGGGGCTGGCAAAAAAATGGTACGCAAAAATGGGTCGCTGAGTCCGAATCCGTGGTCAGAATTTCAAAATCATAAAATTTTATAATAACAGGGCTGCCACCTAATAATATGTATTTTCAAAAGTAAAAGCAACCCTATTATTTCAAAATTTTATAATTTTAATATTCTGACCGCGGATTCGGATTCAGCGACCCATTTTTGATGTACCATTTTTTTTTGGCAGCCCCGAATTCGTAAAAATTTAAAATATTAAGCTGGCAACCCTATCCACCATCATGAATTTAAAAATTTTGAGTTCAGATTCGAAATCAGTAACCTCCCAATATTGTTCCCTCATGTTTAAAATTCTAAAAATAAAACATTTTTAGGTGGCAACCCTATGTGTAGAAAAATTTTCGAATTTTGAAATTCAGCGACCCATTTTTACCCTTTAGTTCGCGCCAGCCCCGAATTCGTAAAAATAAAAATTAAGGTGGCAACCTTATCCAAATTTTAAAATTCTGACATCAGATTCGAAATCAGTAACCCCCAATACTGTTTCCATATGCTTAAAAGTCTGTATTTTCAATATTTTGACACCAAGTAAATAAAAAATATTAAAATGAGAGTGATGAGAGCGAATTAAAAATCTTATCTCACCAATTTTCACGAGTTAAATATTTCTGGGGTTAAGCTATCTCGCCACCATTTTTATCTCCAGTTTGAAGAGTTAAATGCTTAACTCGCTGTGAACAAATGAAAAACTGGAAAAATCATGGAATTAACTTGGGGATAAATTTATCTCTCTGTGAACAAAATGGCCCTTAAGGATATAACAGCAGATACAAAATTAAAATCACCGCAAGCGCTTCTAAGAGGTTCATTTTGCAAATAATTAATTCTACAAAAGTTCATGTGGAGTAACTCAAAAGATATTCTAGGACGAAGAGGAATATTAAAATATATTTTACTCAATAAATATGGACTGTTGACATATCCATGTAAAAGTTTTATAATCCAACAAGCATTTATCATAATTTTCCGATTTTTTAAAGAAGGAAGACTTAAGAGTTTTAACCGATATTCATAAGATGGTAAGTGAAAATCAGTATTGCAACAAAGATAGCTTAAGCAAAACAAAATAAATTGTTTCTGCACTGATTCAATATCGTCTGTGTAACAACCGTATCGTGGGCACCAAACAACTGAAGCGTATTCTAAGATAGACCGCACTAGGGAAGTGAATAAGGTTTTCGTTATGAATGGATCATTAAACTCTTTTGCCCAACGTTTAATAAATCCTAAAGTACTATTTGCTCTATTTATTATTTTATTTACATGAATATTAAAGCGTCCCAGCAGCGGATTTGCCAGTGGCTACCATAGAACTAATACAGAATAAATTACCAGGTAAGGAAGCATTACTTTTTTTCAAAAGTAATGCAGACGCACTACTTTTTGAAAAAAGTAATGCATATAGCAGAAGTAATTAACTCATACCTCATTACCTGTAATGTAGCATACAAGAAAAGTAATGCAGTGATTTTTATAACTTAATACAAGTAGTATGATACTCCATAACTTCTAGGTAATGCTGAAGGGAGGCGATCACTTACCTCCTATCTCATTCAATGTTAAATGTAAGGCCTTTTATGCATAGTAAGGTAATATAGTCGGAAGTAGTGGTCATTACAAGGTAATTGATGCTTCATATATTCGGAATATATTCCATCCGCTACTGGGGTAGTTTAGGATTCATTGTAACTGCAAGATCATTGAAAATATCTAAGGACTCCAATGGATAACCACAAATTTTGAAAGTACATTTAATTGGTGGTTTGCGTGAGAAAGACATATGCTGGCATTTCTTCATGTTGAGGTTCATACGGTTCGTTTTGCACCAGTTATGAAGATTATCAATATCGGCTTGCAAAAATACAGCGTCATTATCATTTTTAAAAGAAAGGAAGAGTTTGACGTCGTCAGCAAACATTAAGATGCTAGAATGCATTATGACAGATGGCAAATCGTTTATAAAAAGTAGAAACAGAAGGGGCCCAAGATGACTTCCTTGAGGTACTCCTGAAGTAACAGGAAACTCATGTGATTTCTTGGGCTTAAAAATAACAGATTGAGTTCTATTGCTTAAGTAAGATTCAATCCAGCTTACCAACGGTATAAGAAAACCAACAAGATGTAATTTTAAGATCAATAGTTTGTGATTTACAACGTCAAAGGCTTTGCTAAAATCCGTGTAAATAACATCAGTCTGCATGCCTTTTCCAAAGTTTTCTATAGTTTTTGATGTAAATTCGAGAAGGTTAGTAACAGTAGATTTTCCAGAAAGGAATCCATGTTGGAAAGGAGACATTAAAGATTTAACGCTATGCGGTAGTCGTGATGTAACAATTGCCTCTAAAAGTTTAGGCAAAGCGCTTAATTTTGCGATGCCACGGTAGTTATCAATTAAAGACCTTTTTCCGGATTTATGCAGCGGAATAATAAATGAATGCTTACAGGCTGCAGGAAAATAGCAGGATTTTAATGATGAAGTAAATAGTAAAGAGATTGGAGTTACTAATTCTTCACAGCAGTATTTTAATGTACATGAAGGTATGTTATCAGGACCACTTTTATATGATGTTTTAATATTTTTTAAAAATGATAAGACTGTGTTTGTGTCAATTATTGGGAAACAAATATCCCCAGATTGAATATTGAAAGGATAACTTAAATAATCCATAGGACGATGATAAATAAGTCGTCTTGAAAAAGTCAGCAAAAAGATTGCAAATACTATTATCATTATCAGATTCAACAGAATTATACTTCATAAAAGAAGGATAGGAATCAATCTTACGTTTTGTGTTAACAAAGTTCCAGAAGGATTTAGCATCAGATTTGATGTTTAATTTTACTTAGATATAAGTAGATATTATAGGATTGTTTGCATAACTGTTGGTAACTGTATTTAATCGAGGTATAGCATCCAAAATCGCATATGTTATGTGTTTTTTGATATTTTTTATAGTATTTAGATTTCAAGTTCCTCATTTTTCTTAGTTCATTTGTATTCCATACTGGACACGATGTCCAAGAGGCTTTCCTTTGCGGAACAGCTTTAAGAAAACAATCATTGAGCGTTCTATTAAACGCATATACCGCATCATCAAGACTCTGAGAACATAAACTTTTTGTATTAATTTTTAGAATAGAATTCCAGTTTATATTAGACAAGTTATTCCTCAAAGTCACGTAGTTTGTTTTTTAAAGTTAAACTCAATAGGCGGTTGAGAATCATAGTACTGTACAGATGGTTTTGGAAAATTTAAAATAACTTCTAATGTTCATCAGAGGATCTGATTTAGACACAGAAGCGATATTGCTGTCATCAAAAAACACCAGATCAAACAAACGATTATTTTTGTTAAAGATGCAGTTAAGTTGGAACAGGCCTTGGATTGAGAGCTCGTTTAAAAAATAATTATCGGATGAACTTTCAGACGAAGGTAAAAATATTCCAGGATTTTCAGAACAGCAGTTCCATGAAACGTTTGGCAGGTTAAAATCTCCAGTTATTACGAATATGATCATTAGATTGCAGTTTTGAGCAAACTTTACTAATAGAAGCCAAATGTTTGCTATAAACTTCTAAGGTAGAAAAGGGAATATATGAGCATGTAATAAAAAGGCTCAAGGAACCAAACTTAACATGAACACAACAGAATTCAATGTCCAATGATTCTGGAATTACTAACTCTTCAGAGAAATGTGTCGCTTTGGCTGCAATCAATACACATTGGAGGGTATAAAATTCAACTACGAACTCAGTTTTTTTAGATTGGCTCGCTCTTGCGAGAAAATTGCATAGTTTTAATTTTAGGCTTATTTTTTACATGAAAATTATATTTAAAAGCTAGTTGGAAAAAAATTTAATGCACTTCAATAGTTCATATTCAATAGCATTTTTGGACATTTAAACATTACTAATCTCGTTTATAGCTTTCTAGATACTAGCATGAAAAGATGAAAAACAGCGAATCTTAAAGATTTAAAAAAAAATTAAAAATGCTTTAAGTTTTTTAAATAAATATTTATACATACATGTCATATAAAAGTTGTAACCTCGATCAATATAAATCTGCTATTTTTGCTCGATATCACTACGGCTTTTGAAAAAATTGCATTTTTAGTACACGAGAAAATGAATAAAAAACCTTTGGTTTTTAACTGGAATAAATGTTCTACATCTCAGTTGAGAGATGTTTATTAGGGCGTATCGAATTACAATTTTTTTTCGAATTTCATATTCTAAGAGGTCTCAAAAGTTGCATTGGGTGGTCAGGATCTCTCAAAAAATTTAAGGAAAAAATAAAGATCTTTTCCTTTCCCGCAAGGACAAAGTTGTTTTCTTAGAAAAACAGTAAAAAAATCATGATCTCAAAATGCTTTAATTTTTGTAAGAAAAACTACATATGTATTAAAGAAAAAGTAAATATAAACTTAAACTAACATGTGAAGGATATTCGAATCTTGAGATACACTCAAGATAGCACAGAAGTTTTAATTGCTGTCTGATTGTCTAAATTTTGGTCTAAATTTTAATTCATGGGCTGTGCCCCATGAATTCTCCATCCAATATCCAACCATCACCCTTTATCCTGGCTTTGGACCCTGAAGGTCCTCTGGCGGATTTTTGTCTTTGGGACATTCGAGCAGAGCAAAAAGCTCTGGGGACAAAAGTCGTGGCCTCTCAGAGAATCTTTAACTGTGAGTAAAAATAAAGTAGTAAATGAGCCCTTATTGAATAGGAAAAATATCATATTTAGACTACTGCACATTAAGCTAGGTCTTATAAAACAATTTGAGAAAACATAGGGTAAAAACGGAGCCTGCTTCAGCTATATTTGCAAAGTATATCACAAGCTGTGTATGGCAAAATGAAAAGCTGGAATTTTTGACGGCCCTAAAATTCGAACATTAAAACGCTCCAACTTTGGCGACTTTAGAAGATCAAGCGTATACTAGACGCTAAGTTTGATCGCGATCTATCGTTAAGTTTGTTTTGAACACATTTTCTGGAATCAACTTCAGTTCTCACCGCAAATTCTCTTTTACTACATGGACTAAAAAGTCCCGGAATTTTTCAACAGAAAACTAACATGATTTCTTTTAAGAAGCTTGTCTTTCACTAGTTCATGTATGAAGTTATCTGACATTTTATCAATTCGCTTACAAGCTACAGTCGTTTGAGTGAAGCTACTTTCGCCTTCGAAAAAAAAAAATCAGAAAACAGGAACATCACATCTATTCAAACGTTGTTTTTCGATGGGTTTAACTTCTGATCAATCATTTCCCACATCTGCTTCTTCGAGAATATCAGGTTTTCATTGGCTGTATGAAATTAATATGGGCAGAAAAAGCACAGAAAACGCAGCTTGCTCTGGAATGTCAAAAGAGGCTACGAATGAGGAATCGAAGGGTTATCAGATCAAAATTTTGCTTAGGAGGACAACGGATGACAAAAAGGAGGACATTTGCTCTAGGGAGTATGAAACGCATAGACTACATATTTCAATAATAAAAAGTATATTCAAAAGGTATTTCAAAACTTATTACATATGTGGTTGACACAATTAAAAGTTGTGGTGGTTCACAAAGTATTTTTTGTTTTATATATTTGATTTAAATTTAATTTCCTTTTTTAAACAATTTACTTTTGTATGTCTTCAAACAATGAATACAATTCTTATAATGAAAATACTACTCAAAATTTTTTTGATTAATAATTAATGACAATTTTTGAAATCTTAAATAATAATTATAGATAAAATGTGTAAGTGAATATTTTGTAAAGTGTGTGTTTTGTATGTTGTGATGTTGGTGTTCATATGTAGTGGTATTGAGTCACCACACATACATACATTACCACAATAAAATTACATAAATATATTTTAAGACACAAAAACTAATCAAACCGAAAATTAACAATAAATGAAAAATCAAAAAGTCATAACAATTCAAGTAACATACATTTATATACAAAATAAAATTAAAAAATGAAGTTTTGCTAAAAAATATGTTACGTTATCGCAGATAATGATGTACGCTTACAACTAAATAATTACTAAAATAAAAACTAAAATAAAACTTTAAATAATATTACTTTAATTGTACTTAAATTTACTTTTAATAATATTTATTATATTATTAATACTTTAAATACTTTTAAAATATTAGTTAATACTTTTTCGAACTGCCAATTTGCATCAAGAGATCATTATTATTTAACAAATATTTATTAAATTCATCACAACTCATACCTTTAAAGTTAAACTGTGCTAAAATTATCGACTTAATTGAAGCGATTGTTGGTTTATTTAGCTCTTTACTTCATTGAGCAGTAATAAATGAAAAAACTCTCTCAACATTTGCATTGCATTAATTTTTAAAAATTCACAAAACCCATCTGTAACAGTGCAAGATTTAAAGAATTAACTTCATTGCATAGAAGTACATCGTCAATAACTATTCCTCTGTTATTTAAGTAATCAATGTTATTAGATTTTCAAAATTTAGTTTTTTAAAGTTCTTCAAATTCATCCACTAAAAAATTTCTAATTCATTCAATGGTCGCATCCTTTTGTGTAAATAATTATAAGTTTACTGATATACACTTTGAAACTAAAATTGCAAAAATATATAAAATAATACAAAAAAAGTGGAAGTGTTCGGAAAGTCATGATAATAAGAAAAATTAATTTTGCCTACGGAGAGAAAAAAATTATTGCAAATATATGTAAAATATTTTTTAAATGTAAAAAAGGAGGACATTTGAGTCTAAAAGGAAGACATGTATTTTAAATGAAAAAGGAGGACATGTCCTCCTTTAGGATATCATCTGGTAACCGTAGGAAATCGTAGGTTAGGTTAGGTTGAGGCGGCAGCCGCTGCACATGCGTGAAACATACCACACGTACCTCGGCTGACTTAGACCAATAACATCCATTCTGATACCGCTGCACACTTGGTCTTCAGTCCGAGTGGAACCACATTGAGCTTTTGGTGAAGCTTATTAGATGTTTGACGTCTGTTTTTGACAGGTCGTCAAGCTCCGAGAAGCAGAACTAAGCGTTTGTGCCTTCTTCTGGCGAGCGCTGGACAGGAACAAAGATGATTTCTTCCTCCTCCTCGTTCCTGCAGCTTCTGCAAATGTCATTTGCGACTACGCCCAGTATGGAGGCATGTCTGCCTGTCAAGCAGTGCTATTTGATAACGGCTACTAGTGTAGCTACCTTTAGTCTTCCCAGTGAGAGAAGGGCTCTCAATCGCTTTAGGTCTAGGGTCGGCAATATAAGCCATGTTGCTCTACATGTTGAGACTTCAGCCCATCTTGAGTTGGCCACCACATCTAAAGGTGAACTCTTCGTACAGTAATTTGACGGAATCCAACGGAGTGCTCGGTTAGTTCTGGGCCACTGAAGTCACCGAGGTACCGTTTCTGGCCAGCTAGTCTGCTTTTTCATTACCACGTATGCACTTATGCCCCCTGGAACTCATATTAAGCTTATGTCAAAATAGTTTTACATTTCGCTTAATGCAGCACGGCATTCCTTGGCCACTTTAGAGCTTATGGATACTTGTTCCATCGATTTGATCGCAGCTTGGCTGTCCGAAAAAATGTAGATTTCTCGTTTTGAGAGGAAATCGTAAAGTGTATTGAATCTTTTTGAATGATCGTAAAATTAAGTTGCAGGAGTTAGCTGAGGCCATGGGTTTTTTCTGATATTTTGTGACGATGTAAAAAACATGACCAATAGACAGTTTTCATCAATTGCCAGCAGAAAAGAAGACCAGTCGCAGGAGCGTATTTTGCAGCTTTATTGGATAAACTAAACGATTTTATTTATAACTCGCTGATATACCCGTTGTTACTGGAGAGTCATTTTTATAAACATTTTAATATACACTTCTCGATTAAAGATTTTTTTAAATTCTGGAATAGTGAAAAACATGTTAAATTTTAGTTTTAAGCTACCGTTAGAAAGGCAATTGAACGAAATTAAATCCAAAATTTTTGGTGTTGGTGGTACCATCTCTTGCGGTGAGCTAATTAAATTTAAAGAATGGGTACGAAAAATATATTTTGAAAATTAAAAATAATTTTTATATATATACTTAATCTTAAAGCTAGCAAAATTACCTTTTCAACAATACAAAAATTATGGTGGGACTCAATGCGTCCTTGAGATATGGACATTTAAACATCTTAACAAAGATTTATTTTAAAAAATATATTCAACTTTTTAACAAAAAATTTTTTTTATGAAATATATTAAAAACAGCGGAGATGTTGGCATTAAAAGTAAAAACTTTGATTTTCATATATTTTGTTCTCATTATTAGCTATCAAAGTTTTATGAAAAATTCGTTGTACTTAAATTATTGTACTTAAATTTATATTAGCTGCGTTTTTTGCGGAGATCAGGATCATATCATCGCATTTGCAAGCAAAGCAAAAACAACAAATAATCCAGCAAGTGACCTGGACCATTTAAATTGAGCCAATTCTATGTTTTTAAGTGTTGAAAGCGCAACTGTAAAAGTAGACAACACTTAGCCGTTATTGACGGCTAGATGACGCTGCGACTGAAAAAACTGGCAGTTCTGGATTATTTGACATTTTAAGAGTTTGGTAGCAATAGCACTTTCGCAAAAAAATTTCGCAAAACTTATCTGCTAGCTACATAAGAACATCAGATATTCCTTTCTAAGCCACCTGTCTGTAATCTCAAACGTGTGGGGTTAAATTTGAAGAAACTTTTGGTAGACATCATTCGGCTATTCACCGCAAGGAGTATAGTTTGTACCCGCAGTACTTACAAATGCGGCGCCATCTATCTGTGAATTTAAAAAACATCAAAACCAATGAAATAATTGTGCTAACCAGATGCGCATATGTTTTATTATATCGCCATATAGCTGAAACTGATTACAAGAAAATATTAACTTTTACAGCATTCTTATTCACAGTCATCTTTTCGACAAAATGGTGATATATATACAACATTTAAAGTACCATTGATAAGAAACTGAGTGACAACAGTGAATCAATAGTGAGAAAAAAATAGAGTCATCACAGCAAAACAAATTTAACAGGAGGGGCCAACCCCCTCCCCAAGGAGGCAAAAAACTAAGAAGATTACTTTAAGGAAGATACATATAAAATAAACGAAAATGTTCGAAAAATTACTCTAGACACACAACTGCTTTCTTAGAGATAAATGGGGATGTTCAAATTATATAGAGAATTTTAAAACAAAACACAGTTTTATTAATAGTCTGGTATGAAAAAACAGATTTTTAGCCATAAATTTTGCTTCGAAAGAGATATTGAAGTAATTTTTTCACATAAATTATTTTTGAGACTTGACTTTTTTGTTAAAAATATAAAAACAACATTTTGGAAAAAATAAATTTCGTGAAAAAATCAAAGTGGATCAAAAGGCCCTTGTAGTTTTGATGACAAAAACGGTAAAAGAATTTTGGCGTTTAGCTGGAAGAATTTTTGCAAATAAATGCTATGTCATATGAAAGGTAGCCGTATGCGCAATTTTTAATTGATTTAATTTTTACAACAAAAACAATTTTTGAATCATAGTCAAAAAAGTAAGTAAAAAGTAAAAAAAAAAAATATTTTTGACCTTTTTTGACATAATTATAAAACATAGTTACACTGACTTAACGGTACAGTTCAACCTATTTTTATGAAGTGATTTTATTGAACTTTACAGTTCAACCTATTTTTATGAAGTGCTTTTATTGAAATTTTGAACAGAAAAAATTTGAATGAAATATAATAATGGACAGCGGAGATATTTGCATCGAAAGACCAAACTTTGATTTTCATGTCGTTTTTGTCCCATTCTTAGATAACGATGTTTTATGAAAAAGTCGTACAGAAAATTTCTACAATTTTGAACATAATTGAATGTTTTTGATGTCAAAATAACAGAAATTTTTTAAAATTAAATACACAAAAAACTCCGATGGTAAAAAGTGTTATAATAACAAAATTACTGTTAGTTGAAAAATTTGGGAGGGGGCGTGGCAAAAACTAATTATGTAACATTTTAAGTTAGGATAAACTTAATATGTATACTTAGTTTGAGCGAAATTCGTTGAGCCGTTTAGATTTGTATTAAGGCCAAGCAAACTCACGCACAAGTTCAAGGACCCCCTTAATAAGAACACAGGAATATATATAATAAGTTGGGGATTTGCCGAAGCAGACCACAGTGGGTCCCTTTTCGTCCCCTATTGGACAAAGGGTACTACTGCTCGGAGTACACGTACGTGAGTACTCCGAGACAAGCATCAAGCACATCCTTTGTCACCTCAAGCATATCCTTATAGGTTAGTTTACCAATCTCGGCTTCGCCAATAAATGGGCGTCCCAGAGTGGTCAATCTTATGCTTGCCAGCGCCGGACACTGGCACAGAATGTGTGCTGCTGTTTCCGGCTCCTCTAGGCATAACCTACACGCATCGTCCTCGGTCAGAGTCATCTTCCCGAGATGGTACATGAAGGGACCGTGTCCTGTGACCAGTGCAGTAAGCCAGCTTAAAGTCCTTCGATTGTATCGGATAACTTTTGCTGCCTGACTACGAGACCATTTCACGGCCGCCTTTGATTGCCTGCAATTAACAGCTTCTTCCCACCTTGTACTTTGTTCCGAGTCCGTCCATTGTTTAATAAGGCCTGCCACCATATTGTCGCCTATGGCGATACGTGGTTCTGGTCCACAGAATTCTTCTGCTGATCCTGCTCTTGCTAAAGAATTAGCTTCTTCATTCTGTTCTATGCCAGACTGTCCTCTCACACACATAAGTGTGATCTCATTCGTCTGGGCGCACCTATTGAGTTTTGTAAGACATTCTATGGCCAACCTGGAAGTGATGTCTGTCCGTTGCATACACCTAATCACAGACTGATTGTCGAGAGCGATGACAATTTTCTTGCCACTGATCCGGCCATCTGTCAGGTGGTCCAGCGCATGCACTACGCCAAGCATTTCTGCCTGGTATACAGACACAAAACTCCCCAACCTCAGTACACAGGATAGGGTTAACTCTTTTGAGTACACGCCTGCCCCGGCCCGGTCATTCATCAGAGAGCCGTCTGTGAATATACTGATATCGCTACCAGCGATTTCTTCACAAACGGCTCCATCAGTTATAAGAGTTTTATAACATTTTTCTGTTATTTTTACTCTCTGCCTTCCGTCCATAGGCATAAACGCCTCCCTGACATCTCTCTGTACAATATCAAGGATGCGAATATGACCATGCAGGGCCGTTGCCCCATGCCACGTAGCATTTCGCAACATCCTGAGGGCTGACAGCGCCGCTGTTTTCTTTATTTCTAAATCCAACGGCAGCATACCTAACAGAACCTCCATCGCGCTTGTTGGAGTGGTGCGTATTGCACCTGTTATTTCAACACACGCCAGCCGTTGGACTCTGTCCAGTCTCTTCTTAATGGTTTTCTGGCTGACTTTTGTCCACCAAATCACCGAAGCATACGTGATGACAGGTCTAACCATCATAGTGTAAACCCATTTCATAGCCTCTGGGTTTAGCCCCCATTTGAGACCACAAACGCGTCTGCACTGGAACAGAACCCTCTTGGCTCTTTGAATCCTATCTTCTACATGCTCGTTCCAGTTCACTTTGCTATCAAGGGTTACCCCTAGATATTTAACTTTCGTGGACATGTTGATTTCAGCTCCAAAAAGTCTGAGTGGTTCTATCCTCAGGCCTACCCTCTTTCTAGTAAAGAGAATATTGTCTGACTTGCCTGCGTTTACGGTAAGGCCTTGTTCTCGACACCACTCCTCCACCATTCGGAGTGCTCCCTTCATGATGTCAGAGATGGTGTCAATGAACTTGCCACGGACCACCAACACAGGAATAAATTTTGGACAAATTATTTTAGTACTGAAAAAAAAAATTACATTTTTATAAAAATTAAAAATTCAATGTAATCTCAAATCTGATTCCGATTGTAATCTGTTTCTGTATTTGTTGAGAATGCCTTTTCATAGAGGTATGTGGACGAGAAAAGCAGTAAATATTTTAGTGCTTCTTCTGATATTTCTTTACAAACATTTTTTAAATTTACCCAAAAACTTGAAAAAGACGATTCTTTCAAATTAAGTTTTAAAGCTGAATCACATGATATTTTTATTAATTGATTTTCCTGTACCGTTGTCAAGCCGATTATATCTAAAACATCTGCGTTGAATGGGTCTGCTATTCAGTTTTTATTTCTGTCGGGTTCTAGAAAATAATCCCGAAAAGAAGACGTCAAACCGCGGCGGTTTTTACTAATTTCCTCTTCAACTTGCGTTGGCAACATTTCTCCACCAGAGGATTCCAAAAACGCTACCAGTGTAGGAAAATGATTATAGTTTTTTTTAATTGTACGATTAGTCCAAAGGCAAAGTTTTTATCATAGCTTCTATTTTATCTTCAACTTGGAAGATGTTAATATCTCTTCCTTGTAGACTTAAGTTCAGGTCGTTCAGGGCACTAAAGATATCAGCCACATATGCCACCATTGTAAGCCATCAAAGTTATTGAAATGATTAGCATGTTTATTGACGCTGCCAACAGAATTATTAAAAAAAAACATTTTGATCTCATCTCTCAGCTCAAAAACACGCGACACGACTTTGCCACGAGACAACCAACGCACCTCAGCATGCAATAACAACTGAATGTGAATGCTGCCCATTTCTTCACATATCATACCGAAAATACGGGAATTTAGAGGCCTGGCCTTAATAAAATTCACGACCTGCACTATGTCGTCCAAAACTATTTTGAATTTTTCTGGCATATTCTTAGCAGCTAATGCCTCTCTATGAATGCAACAGTGATGCCAGATAATAGATGGATTCATCTTCTTCACGCGCGCCTGAAGTCCTGTTCGTGTACCGGTCATAGCCCGAGCACCTTCGGTACTAACTGCCACACATTTATCCCACAGTATTTCATGAGTGGACATAAAGTTGTTTAATACTTCAAATATTGCTTCACCTGTAGTATGCGAAGGCACAGGCCTACAGAATAGAAAATCCTCAATTATTTTCCTACAAATTGTTATGATCTTTAATTAAAAAAAAATTAATATTTCAAATGTCCATAGATTAGACGGCGGACCCCCAGGGGTCCGCGGATTCCAGGTTAAGAAACGCTGCTATAGATGATGAATAAAAAAGTTCTGTACCATCACGATCACGCAGCGTCACACACGTCTTTGAAAGCAATGGCCAAATTGAACCAATTACGGCACGAACTATTTGCTCACCCACTGGACTTTTCAGACTTGGCCCCCAGCGACTATAATTTATTCCAAAATCTCAAGTGGTGGCTCTGGAAATAGATTCTGATCAAATGAGAAAGTCATCGCGGAAACCGAGGCATATTTCGAAGGAAAACCGATATACATTAGGGGTATTCTCTATGTCTAGCATAGTTGCATGATAGCATGGATTGTAACAATCCTATACTAAAATATCCAATAGATCGAGAGCGCCCTTTCTGCAAGCGTAGCATAGTAAAATCAGCAGCTCAAAAAACTCTATAGTGAGCTGCACTTCCCGCTAATTCTACTTTCAGTTTGGCTGCTCTTTCATTCTCTTCTCTCTCATTGCAATCACAAGGTTGCATTTCATAAACTATTCTTTATAGCATCGCCGTATACATGGGTTTCAGTGTAGCATACATAGGAAATATTGCACTGTTTTTTTTACTTGTATTTTATTGTTGCGGCTGTGCACGAATTGTATATTTCCTATTCTTGCACTGTGCAACGGGCATATCTTAGACATAGAGAATACCCCAATAGTATCGACCTCGAAGGCAACTAAGTATGTTGAGGAAAAAATAAAACTTTGTCCAAAAAACGTTGTTTTCTTTAAAAATAACGGGACTTTATTGTCCATTTAGTATGTCTTCTGCCGACTGAAAACGAGTGCCTAAAAGTTATAATTTCAGTTTTGGAAAGAGAAAAAGTCAACCAGAGCCATATCAGTTAAATGCGGTAGTGGTTTTTGGCCAGAAATTCATTCACAATGACAGCCTTGTGAGATGGTGCAATACCGTGGTTCAAGATTCTGGAGTTTTTTTCCCACAAATCTGTCCTATTTCGATAAATTCGCTCTCTGAAACATCGTATCACGCTCAGATAATATTTTTTATTTACTGTCTGACCTTCTGACAAAAATTTCAAGTGCACAATACCTCGATAACTCAAGAAAGAAACCGTCATCATTACGCTGGCTTTTGATCGATTTTGACGTGTTTTCTTATTTTGGCTCGGTTGAAAGACGCCACTCCGAAGCTTTTTGACTTGTTTGCATATTAAACTAGTAAACCTTTGTCTCATAACCAGTTACTATGCGTTTTATGAAAGTGGGATCGGAATTGACTCGTTCTAGTGTTTCTTCAGCGACCATTACACGATTAAGTTTTTGAAGAAAATATAAATCTTTCGGAATTACTTGAGCGGCAAATTTTACAAAATTTTAAGAGCTGCTACATGTCGAGTATAGTATAAACTCTCATAAGATTCTTCATTTTCAGATTTTTCATTAAAAAATATCATTTGGTTGCTTAAGCCTTCCATTTACAATTGACAAAGTGAAATAAGCCTTCCATTTACAATTGACAAAGTGAAATAAGTTATTATTTCTGTTATTCATAATGACTAATGTACGATTAAGTTTATCTGCTTCGTTTTTATGTAAAATAGGTTGTAAAAGCTTCGAGAAAAAAGTATCAAATTTCTATTAATTAAATAAATATTTTCGGAACGATCCGAAAAACGACTTGTTTTATTGAAACCTTTGCCTCATTAGGGCCAAGACCTAGAATAAGGCAAATCTTTTTTCGTTTAAAAATAGTCTTTTGTTCTGAGTTCATGTTTAAAATCACCTCATAATTGAAAGTGATAAACGCGTTGGTGTCTTAGTAATCAGCATACTGAGTTTTAGGCTGGCCGATTCTTGGATTCTTTTCGCAGCACTTCAAATTTTTTTTTATTACTGCCGATCGAATAACTCGCGTTCTTTTGTTGGATAAGTTACATGTTTGTTTTTGCTTTTCATATTAAATAAAAACAACTCAGAAATAATAGCAATTCACGTACGCAAGAAGTTGTGAAAACATGCCGACTGACAACTAACCATTTACAAGAGGATCGAACATGAAAACATATTCTGGAGACGTTGATTACTCAAAGCATAAGTGCGTTAAGCGTTCTGCAACGCTCAAATCTAGAAAAACAGTTGATCGATTTAAGTGGTACTTTAGAAGATAAACGAACATAAATACTCATGAGTACGTGTAGATAAGGCCAATTTATAAATTGTTTGTTTCTGATATGTTGTTTTTACTTTTATTTAGTGTCTATTGTTAACAAAAACGCGGATATAACAATTTAATAATTATATATACGTATTTAGCTGCCCACCAACACTTTGAGCAATTCTTTGTGGCACTCTGAAAGACGATCAAGCAAGATTTGCGCAACAACGAGAAATGCGTTTTGTACCTAGCAGATGTGCTGCAAAAGTTACAGCAAAGTCAAACAAAAACAAAACAAAAAAAAAACACCGATATAATTTTATAAGGTAAAGTTTAGGTGAAGTTTAAAAAATGCATTATCGAAAACGAAAGTGAACCTGTTTCAAATCAAGTCCCTCAAAGATATTTATTATGTTTCAACTTTTTTTTATCATTATCTCTTTCTTTAACTTCTGCTTTATTTTGTTTTTCTGCTGCCTACAGCTGCTTTTTCCACTGCAGCACTGTTATGCTGGTTGGCGCAAAATTTTGAATATTCGCCGCATTTCTTAAATGTTTTTTCTTTTATTTCCCAAAAACTTGTCTCAATTTTTTGACTCTGCTGAACCGCAGAGCAAGCATTTTTCTTTAGCTGTTGTTAGCGGTGATTATTGGTGGAGGTAGCAACATTGACGCAATCGATTGTCTCGCATGCTTCTTCAGCATGGTCAAGCACAGATTATTTGGTAAACTTGGGTTTTTGAAATCAGTTTAAGATTGCGTTTTCACCGGGTCAGTTAAGCTCGCTTTAAATAACTCGAACATTAAATATTGATATATTTCAAAAAAGGATAAAGTGCTTTAACAAGGCTAAGCTTTCTGATTAAATTTTTAAACAAATTCAATTCAATTAAGTGTTGCTTTTAATAGAAAAAAGGTGACAATAAAAAGAAAAAGCCATTTTTAGAGAGAAGTGTCTGTTTTTTTACACCAAAGTTATTTGTAAACAATAAAGAATTTTTCTTAAAAATTGTAACTTTTCAGTGTGTATGGATTAACATCAGCATCTAACAAGCAGTCGAAATCTTACACTGAGTGTGCTTAAAATTAACTGTTTTTCTTTTAAACAGGTTAGTATTCTTTAACTTCTATTGTTAATAGAAGTAAGGCGTGAGTACTTTAAGACGAACACTTAGATTAAGGCTAAGAAATAGTTAAGTCGATATTTTGTTTATTTTTATAACAGTAAAAACTTTCAAAGTGCTTTTTCGCTCTTAAATTGAGGATTTAGAATATGTTTTCATTTTGACTTAAAGATAGAAATTGGAGGTTTTTAATATCAAAAAACATATTGGTACTAACATGAAAAGTTGAAAAATTTTTAACTTTTTCAAGTAAAGTGAATCCAACCCATTGACGCTTAATTTGAATTAACGCCATGAATTCGAAAAGAAAATCGGTAACCACTGTTTCCTAAGATTTTGAGGCTCTTCTTTTCAAAAATTATGGTTAAAAATTCTCTTTTTTTGTTAAAAATGATTTTTCGTTCCTTTTTATTTTTTTTTTATGCAAAAAACCAATAAAAATCGCGACTTCGATGTCTGAAACAAGAATATATACGGTTATTTTTATGTAAAAAAAGTTATGGTAAACAAAAATTACTGCCAGAATGAGAAATTTTTTTCGAAACTTTACGAATTTTTTCTAGAAAAATCTTATATGAATTTTAGTGAAAACAAAAATGTTTTATTGTAATGATTAGTCAAAGGACATTATCGAATTTTTTCAGTGTTTTTGACGACGCACAGTGTAATGTGGTCTATGGGATGAGGAACAAATATAGAAGGAATCATCGTAGGTACATCAAATTTATCATGCACCATTACTTCGTATACATAAAATGCCAAATTTTGATCAAGATCGGCCACGCCCTTCGCCCAACTCCTATACAAAATGAACAATAAACGTGCAATATCTCGAGTTGCAGAGAGTGTAAAAACCAAACTAATTTTTTTATTGATTGGATACACAAAATTACCATTTAAAAATTTCATCAATATTTGCCACGTCCTTCACCCACCTCTCATACAAAATTAAGAATAAAAGAGCTACATCTCGAGCTATAAAAAGTATTAGATAAATAAGTGATATATTTTTTTTATTAGCTACATTCACATAATTATCATATAACATTTTTTATCAAGATCTGCTACGCCCTTTGCTCACCTCCCATACAAACTTATGAATAAACGTGCAATATCTCGAGTTGTAAGAAATATTAAAAAAAGATATAAACTATTTTTTAAATACTACATTCACATAGCTATCATAAAAAATTTTATTAAGATATGCCACGCCCTTTGCCCATCTCCCATACAAAATGAAAAATATACGTGCAATATCTCCAGGTGTAGAAAGTGCAAGGAACAAAATTAATTAGCTTTTTATTTACTTGATTTAGGCAATTACCGTATAAAAATTTCATCAATATATGCCACGTCCTTCACCCACCTCCCATACAAAATGAAGAATAAAAGTGCAACATCTCGAGTTGTAAAAAGTATTAGAAAAAGAAGTAAATTATTTTTTTTATCATTTACATTCACATAATTGTCATATTCAATTTTTTATCAAGATCTGCCACGCCCTTTGCTCACCTCCCATACAAAATAACGAATAAAATTGCAATATCTCGAGTGGTAAAAACTATTAGAAAGGAAATTAACTATTTTTTATTAACTATATTTACATGATAATTATATAAAAATTTCGTCAAGATATACCAAGCCCTATCTCCTATACATCTCCTATCTCCTATAAATGAAGAATAGACGTGCAATATCCAAAGGTGTAGAAAGTGTAAGGAACAAAATTAAATATCTTTCTATTTACTTGATATACATAATTACCGAATAAAAATTTCATCAAGATCTACCACGCCCTTCGTCCACCTCCCATACAAAATGAAGAATAAAAGTGCAATATCTTCAGTTGTAGAAAGTAAAAGAAAATAAATTATCTTTTTTATTTTTAACTGCTTTCGCTTACTTATCATATCATTCTTTTATTCAGATTGGCCACGTCCTTCACCCGCCTCCCACACAGTATTCAATGAAGTTTTTTAATTAAAAAATATTTTCATTTTAAAACATGGGTTTGTTTAAATTTCACATAAATCTTAAGAGTGAGAGAAAATAATAAAGAAACTTATTGACTGTCATCAGAATAGTTCGTAGAGTCACTCGACACAAAGTCAGAGATATCGAGATCAGAAATTAAATCTTTTTCGTCATCATTCGTCTCAAGATCTTCACTTAAAATGAATTCATTAATTTTGTTATCATTGTTCTGTTTTTTGTCAATATTTTTCTAAAAGAAGATATAAAAGGATCTAATGAATGAAGTTATCCACGGAATAGATCTATATTGCATAGTTCTCAAAAGTTTTTACGGGCATGATTTGAGCTTATTTTTCTAAACTATTTATGACTAGCTTCTATGGCAATACAATTAACATTTTTACATATTTAAGCCTACAATATTCACTACAATTCTTACATACGGGGATCAAAATGGTTGAAAATGACAGCGTAAAATTTGGCGAAGTAAATTGTAACCAAACCTAATAATTCTAGCGAATGTTGTAGTCAAAACACTAATGTACAATAAAATAAGAACTACGACGAAATCAGATGCGTATAACTCGAGAAATCTTCGCCCTGGCTGAAGACCACTTTTTTTTCGACACCACCTAGCAAGAAGAAGATGCATTAATATTAAAATAAATTAAAATTTTTAGGATATTGATTTATGTGTTATTTACGTAAAAAATTGCGAGTCTCTATGTATTATCTTTGCACAATAAAGCCTTAAATTGAGACCTTTTTTGTTTCTAATATGGAGTTTTAGCTTATCTTGAATGCTTTGGTACACAATTAGTTCTCATTTTCGTAGAACATGCTTAAAAAAATGGTCATAAAATCCTTATTTGAAAACAGTCTGATACCAAATTTTGGGAATGTGTAAAGATGTCATATTTCAAGACACACTTAACAAGGAAAAAATACAAAAATGTTTTTATTTTGTAATGGTACTTGAAACTTTATGAAAAATTTGTTATTTTTTGCGCACTTTCGTCAAAACATGCTCCAGGTCATAAAATCGTTAGTGTTTATTTTCGGCTTCCCAAATTTTAAGAATGTGTTGAAAAAGAGTTTTTTTAAGACATACCAAAAAAAAAAAAAAAAAAAAACAAAAATGACCTTCTTGTTTGAATGAGTTTGAAACTATATAAAAAAAATATCAATTTTTTTCATATAGTTTCAAACTCATTCAAACAAGAAGGTCATTTTTGTTTTTTTTTTTTTAATTTGCGCATTTTCGTCAAAATATGCTTTAGAAAAGTGGTCATAAAATCATTATTGTAATGCAGTCTTAGACCAAATTTTTAGAATGTGTTTGAAAGACATATGTTAAGCCGTACTTAAAAATATAAAAAAATGCTTTTATTCTTTAATTGTATATAGAAATTTAAGTTTTTTTTTATTTACATTTTTTTACGTTTTTTTTTAGCAAGGACTTGTAAAATATATCTTTGCTAAAGTTTCGAATGTAAATTATACTAAAATTTTTGGGATTTTGGAAAATATTCAGCACAAAATTATAAAAACTGAAATTTCGTAAAACTTTCAAGCCCATAACTAACACAAATAGAAAGATATCAAATAATCCTTCTAGATTCACGCCCTTAGATTAAGACTCCTAACTATAAGTTTGTAACAGTGGCGCAACCAAAGGGGGGTTTTGGGGTGTAAACCCCCAAATTTTTGTACTATGGCAAAAAGAAAAATAGGATAAAATAAAAAAACACAGGTGCGTCGTACGAGGCATACGAGAGTGACGAAGCTTTTTCGCAGTTTCATAGGTTGATAATTTTATGATTTTTTTTAAAGAACATAAGTTAATCTTCACACAAGTACATTTTATTACACTTTCATAATATAAAATAAATCAGTTAAAAAAACAACACACAAACACATTCGAAAAAAACGCTAATACAAAGGTGACGACCAAAAAAAAAATTATCAATTCAATTGAAAAAAGTTTTATACCAGAGATGAGGATCTCTTAGCAAGGCAATTTACTGAATTCTGCCTTACAAAAAACAAAATTTCTTATATCATTGCAGTGTATTAACCAAGTATTCGGTTATTCATATGGTTTCTGCAAATTTCTTCAAACTCGAAACATTGATTTAACAGAAGCAGTCGATTTAGCCAATATAAGTTTGCAAGAAATAAAAAATTTAAGGGATAATGCTGAAATAGAATTAAAAAATTGTATGTAAATGCTGTAAAACAAGCGAAAACCAATGGCTTTATTTTAACGAGACCATGAGTTGCATCTTTCTACACTGACGCACAAAGTGTTGAATCTTATTTTAGGATCTCGGTTTACATACCTTTATTGGATGCATTTATCTCGAGCCTAAGTGATAGATAACTAAAACAAAGAGGCATTCTTGTTGGATTTCACACACTTTTTCCTGACGATATGAAATCGCTAGATAATGAGACATTAGGAACATTTGAAAAACTAGTTCGATTTAATCAAGATGACTTAGTAGGAGATTTTGATGATTTAAAAATGGAACTGAATGTTTGGTATAAATTACGTAATAAAAAAATAGCGATGGGAAAAATTCAGTGTTTCAAGCCATAGAACAGTGCAATAAAGATTATTCCCTAATAATTTAATTTACTACAAATCCTTGCAACTCTTCCAGTCACTTCATGTGAAAATGAACGAAGGTTTTCAGTTCTTCGCCGACTCAAAACGTATTTAAGAAGCATGATGCTACAAGATAGATTAAACGGTCTCACATTGCTTCATCTTTACAGAGATATGACACCATCAGTGGATAGTTTTTTAGATAAATTCGCTGAAAGTAAGCGCAACTTAATTTAAAAATTTAGTTTTGGCTTGTGTTGTTAGTATTTTTTAATACTAATAAAACATTTTTAATAAATACTTAACTTGAATTATCATTATGTATGTAACCATTGTGATACAATTCTTTGTTTGTTTACTTTACCATGCTTTCATAAGCAAATATTACTTCCAAATTTGTTGCTGTGAGGTAAAGCCGTTGGAAATTAATATGTTCCTTGCCCTGACTGAGGTTCGGATCAGGAACCATTAGTGCAACAATCCGAATCACTAACCACTAACCACAGCCGCTATAGTAACTTAATTTTTCTTTTATATATAAGCCCGAAATTTTATAAAATATTTCTGGTTGCGCCCCTGGTTTGTATACTTACTTTTTCGAACTTAGGCCTCTTTTTTAATACCTACTTTTGCCCACCTTGTTACACTATGCAACGTATGGTGAAATGTCAATTTCGTGATATTTTGAAAAATTAAAAATTGCATCTGATCCCACTGAAAGAATTGAAGAGTATTCTTGGACTAAATAAAAGTATAGACTTAAGCAAACATTTTTTCCTGAATACTCACTATTCACTAGAATGAATTCACTAGAATGAAAATTTATTAATAACAAAAATGTTTTGTTGTAAGGATTAGTCAAAGAGCACTACTGAATTTTTTCTTTTTGATGATGTTTGTCAAAATTTGGATTTTGCAATTTTTTTAAAAATCAAGAATTGATCCCATTGAAAAATTTAAGAGTATTTTTTTATTAGTTCCAAGATATTCTTTTTTTTTAATTGTTTTGATAATGACTTTAATTTTTGAAAAAAAAAACTTGGCGAGTTTCGAAAAAAAATTAGTCATTTTGTACGCCATTTTGTCTCTTCATAACGTTTTTACATCAGAATAGCCGTATATATATTTAGTTCAGACATCAAGGTCATGATTTTTATTGGTTTTAGGCATAAAAAAATTCGAAAGAAAACGAAAAATCTAATTTAAACATTATAAAAACTTATCAAAAAATCACGATTTTTTGCGTATATTTGGATTTTTTAAAGTTAAATACTTTCTGGAGAACTTTAAACAATCATCATCATTAAAAAAAACATAGGAAACAGTGGTTTTTGAAATTGATTTCCTAAGACTTCATCGCATGGCGACAATTCAAACTCAGTTGCCGAAATTGCTGCCTTTAAGCGTTAATAGGTTAATTTTAATTATTCTTGAGCTTGAATTTTATTTTATATTTTGGAATATTAGAGTAAAAATGATAAAGATGAAAAATATCAAATGCTTAACTATGCATTTTATTATTTTTTTCGAGTACTCTTTCGGTTTTCAGGCTCAAAAATAAGTCGAATTTCAAGCGGAAAAGTTCCGAAACTCTAAAAGTTTTTATTTTTTTTTGGATCAGTTAAGTATGATATGTTCTATGCGGAACCATTAATAAGTGGTTAGAAAGTTTTTTATAAGAATTAATAAAACCTTGTAATAATTATATCCAAAATATGATAACATGGGTAAATAGTAGTCCGTTTTCGCAATTTTTGGCAATTTAGGAGACGATAAGATAAGGTGATTTATGTTTGAAAAAAATATTTTTGCTGAAATACAAAAAATTTTTTAGAAAAATAAATAATTCCCATTTTTAAGTATGTTATTTTTCCTTAAAGTATGTCATACTTTTTATACACATGGTTTTGCCTGGTATATTTTTCATGTATCTTATGCAAGAATAGGGATATAAAAAGATCCCGGAATTGTGTTTCCTGAAAAGCGTAGAAAAAGTAATAGGTAAAAAGGGTAAAAGGACGTAAAAAAGGTAAAGAGAAATATGTCGCAGAATATATTTTTCCCCCAATTTATAGCCCTTTTCTGACAAATTACCAATTGTTAACCAGCATTTGTTATATTTCTATACGCTTGTCGTTTTCAAAACAAAGTTTGAAGCTCAAAAAACAAAATTTTTGACTTAAATTGTCAATAACTGAAAAGCAGCTGACAGTTTTTATCAAAATTGATTATTTTTAAGCTTAAAATTTTGTTTTGAAATAAAAAAATTACAATAAACACATAGAAATATTCAAGATACTGGTTAACAATTGTTAATTTGCCAGAATAGGGCAGTAAGTCAAATAGCAATTTTATTATCTTTATTTAAAAATCATTGGTAATATCTTTGTCATAGCGTAACTTCTACACGAATTTACCAATTGAGGACATATTTGCGCAATATAGTTTTTTGTTAACCCAATTGTTCAAAGCTATGTAAGAATTTCATAGCGAATATAGTAAAAGATTTAATAAAACGTCAGAAATACAAGAAAATAATATAAGAAACGATTTATAATATAAGAAACAATTATTGAATTGACGAAATATATATTTACGAAGAATATCGTTCTCTCTTATGGTACCCTACAATAAGCACTCCTGTATGCGACATTTGTGAATGTATATAATGTGAATATTTATTAATATATACCATGCAATGACTTCAACACAAAAAGTCTTGAAACCATTTTTAATAATTGAATGCATAAAATAAAATTTAAATCATTGGTGATTTCATTGAAATTGGATTTACAGTCATGACTGCAAACTAAATTGGTAGCATTCCTTAATTCTTTTGAAAGAAGCGTTTAGTTTATTCAGTGGACTGAAAAATACTTGATTTAATTTAATTTAATTTAATTTATTTATTTATTTATAAGCGCTTGTAAGAAATAAACTTATAGTTAAGCACCGATAACATGTGTGGATATAAATCAACAAATTTTTAATATTAAACACTTAAACATAACTTGAACAGAAATTAATTAATTTAATACATTGAGATCAAAAACAGTTTTTTAAAAAAACGACTATAAGAATTTAAAACTGAAAATTAAAAAAAAAAAATAAAATAACTTTAAATTAAGAGAGAAAAATATCATTACAAAGAAATGAATTAGGTAAGAAATCGAATGAAAAGAGATAAATGAAGAAAAATAATAGAATAGCGAATCAAGTAAAAATAGATAAAAGTTTTGGTTAGAAGGAAGACAAATAATCTGATAATTTAGATTTAAATATGGCTGTATTGCAAATACGCTGTAGATACGGTGGAAGTGAGTTCCAAAGACGTATGGAATTAACAAAGAACTGACGTTCGGACGCTAAGCAGGCATGTTTTGGTTGGACTAGGTTGTTTCCGCGCTGAGATCTTAAAAATTTTAGTTTATTATATAGGTAAACTGGCTCTTTGGTAAAAATAATTTTGTGCAGAAAAACTAACGCCCTCAAGTTCAAAACACTGTTAAAAGTCAAATTGAATATTTTTTTTGCATACTGGGATATACGGTCGGTTCGTTTAAGTCCGAAGACATAACGAGCGATGTTGTTATAGGAAACGTTCAACTTGCGCTTACTAGCAGCATCACAGTATGCAAAAATTTCGGATCCGTACAATAAGGTGGGGACAAGATACGTTTTAGCTAATAACATTCTTATGTGAAAGGGGGTGAAGAACTGTGTGGCCCATAGGCTACGGAGCATACCATAAACTTTTCCTACAGTGATGTTGACATGATTCGTCCAATCTAAAGTGCTGCTGAAGGTAATACCCAAATTTTTTGCCGTTTTTACAACTTCAATACATGACCCATTTATCGTAACGTCCGGAAAGGGCAAAGAAGAGTTATGTTTTCTCGTTATAATTAAACATTTTGACTTATTTGGGTTTATGCTTAAGCCATTAGCGGAAGCCCAATCGTAAATTTTACACAAATTAGCATTCAGACTATCAACACACGTGGTAATATCACATTTGCGACAGCTAGTATACAGTTGTACATCATCAGCGTACATTTGTATACCACAATTTTGCAGCACAGTTGGTAAGTCGTTTATATAAACCGAAAATAAAAGAGGGCCCATTACAGAGCCTTGAGGAACGCCACGGTTTACAGGTAAGAAATTGGAAGTAACGCTGCCTATATTAACGGCTTGTGATCTGTTTGTGAGATAAGAGGTCATTAGTCGAGTTGCAGTGGCGGAAAAATTAAACACATTTAATAATTTCAAACATAAAATTTGGTGATCAACCGTGTCGAAAGCTTTCGAATGATCTAGCAAAACCAAGAAACTGATTTCATTGCGATCGAGGTTATTTCGAATTTCATCGCTGACGTCAAGTAGAGCAGTCACGCAACTACGCTTAGGTCGGAATCCTGACTGTCTGTCAGTTAGCAGTTTATTGTCCAAAAGAAATTTGTTTATTTGGTAGTACATCAGCGTTTCAAAAACTTTTGATAGATATGGTAAAATTGCTATGGGGCGGAATTCATTACCAGTTTTAGGGATGGGAATAATTTTAGCTTTTTTCCAAATAGCAGGGAATTCTGATTTCGTTATGATGGTATTGAAAATGTTAATAATGAAAGGGGTTAGAGCAGGAAGAAGTAACTTAAAAAACCTGGGATGTATTTCATCGAAACCGACGGCATTAGATTTAATCTCTAAGCAACTTCGCAGTACTTCTGTATATTCAACGCATTGAAAATTAAAAGCTGAGTACGAGTTGATAGATCTCTGAAAGATGCGACAACAGTTGACACTGGGCGCTGACATAGGTATATCTATAAATTTGTTATTTAGAGCCTCGACGTCTATGCTAGTGTCTGTAAGCGAAATATTTCTACCAACTCCAATTTGCCGAATAATATTCCACTTCGTTTTGCTGCCTATGGCAGAGCTAAATTTAGATTCATAATATGCTAACTTGGCAATTTTCACCGCCCTGACCACATTGTTTCTGCATATGCGGAAAATATTATAACGCTCGGGTGTTTTGAGACGTTTCCATTTATTATACGCTGCGTCACGTTTTTTCATTAAACTTTTAAGGGTACTGGAAAACCAGGGCCTTAGAGAGTGCTTTACAACTTTAGTTTTAAGAGGAACATGTTTTTCAAATAATGAATTGACGTTACGTTGTAGGAAATCTAACTTATCATTTACTGATAGCATGTGATAAATTTCTGTCCAGTCGACGTGATTTAGCTCTGTCTGAAGAGAGCTAAAATCTATATTTGTAAAATCTCGGTATGTTATTTTTTGCTCTGGTATTAGCAGCTGAAAATTATAGCAAAGAAAAATCAGGTCATGCTTGGAAAAAACAGGAGCAGATAACTGGTCATAAAGTAAGACTTTATCATTATCACCGACAAAAAAGAGGTCTAGCAGCGAATTTCTATTTTTGGAAAAGTGTGTGGGTGTGGTGCAGTTTGGCGACGTAAGACCAAGTGCACACATATCATCAGATAAATGAGTTTCAACCAATAAATCACAATTAAAATCGCCACAAATTATGATGTCAGCATAGGAGCTTACCACCGATTCAATTTTCAACATTAAGTTTTCTGTATGGACATAACGATTTGGCCTATAAACTGCGCCGACAAGTAGTTTTTTGGATTCATAGATTATGTCAACAAATAGGAATTCAATATTATCTTCAGAGTTTGATTTACTGATTAAGTTGCATGTAATACCATCTTTAACAAAAATTGCAACCCCACCGGCATGAGACTCTCGATCCGCACGAAATGATCTATAACCCTTTACACTAAAGACACTATTTTGAACAGAAGGCTGAAACCATGTTTCAGATACACAAATTATATCCATGTTTGAGTTTTCAAAAATGTACCGAAACTCATCAATTTTATTATTTAAACTTTGCGCATTAATATGACATACCTGTAGTCCCGTCGCTTGCCTGCTTAATATTCGAATTAAAGCATAGAGATTGTCTCTAGAACAACAACGACCGTAATTATTCGAACTCACAACGGATATGGTTTGAGATAAAAAGACGCGTATTTGCAGCACAGTTAACATTATTATTAACTTTTAATATAAGAAATAAAGAATTAAAAGAAATAAAAATAAGAAAAGAAGTAAGTGTACATATTACGCAAAGAAATGGAATGAAGGAAGCAAATAGAAATAAAAAGAAGATAGATAGGTTAAAGAAAGACAAATTAAATAACGCAAAAACATAAAACTTAAACTTAGGCAGGAACAACTTCATCTTCCGGGCATCTTTCACAAATTCCTTCGGCGGCAAGAACATGGCTGTGCAGCTCGCTTTCATTTTTGATGCGAATACTTTGGGAGCCTTTGTGTAGCCGAATGTGTAAACACCCTCGGACGGTGAAAGCATTGTAAATACTTTTTCGTTTCTTGTAGGTAATAGCAGCATGTAATAGCTTTCTAGTATCAGCGCTGAGGCACTCGTGGATGTAGATATTGTGATCTGCTTCAAAGCCTGCATTGATCAGATTCACGGCTTTCTTAACACGTCTGCGGTAGTCACCAAATGCTTTCAAAACCCGATTTCGGTCATGCGGAGTGTAGAACTTGACGATGATCACAGGGTTTGAATTTTGATTTGTTGTTCTCTGCCTTACCCGAAAAATATCTTTTAATTGCGGTGGTAAAAACTCAATAGAGTGACATACAAGGTTAAAGATGCTCTTAATATTTTCGCCTGTCATTAAAGGCACTCCAAAAATAATTGCATCGGAAGAGTTATGATTTTCACTGCTGTTGTTGGAATTTGATGTCGAAGAGCATCGCTTGAGTTCATCGGTTAGGGCATCACAACGCGAGGAAAGAAGTTCGATGCGATTTTCAAGTGAGCTTAATTTAAGTTCGTAATCACTAAAATTGTTTTTGATGGTTGCAACTTGTATTATTTTATTTTGTTTTAAGTAATCAAACATAACAAAAACTACAAAAGAAAGAGAATATAGAATAAATATATCGTAGCGCACTTGTTGAAAGGAAATTTTCGATTTTGCACTGGAGATATATGTAACTGCATAAATATTTTTTACATTCAGACTTACATTTTTCAGCCTTTGAGGATAAATGATAGCTTGTTGGTCGCAAAATTAAAAAAAACTTTTATAATCTTTTAGCATATTTAATGTAATTTTAAAGACAAATATTCAACAAAACAAATCAAAGTTGAAAAAATTAAGAAAAAATGAGAGTTTTCTATATGACCTTGTTATATATTATGTTGATTTACTATGATTTAATTACAAACTCTAAATGTTTGATAGTTTATATCATTCTTGATTTAAAATACTAGTATAAAATCTAGTTGTTTGATAGTTTAAAATCGTTTATTGAGCCTTAGGTCAGGTTAGAACAATTAATTGCTCTAACGAATTTTTTCCAAAGAAACAACAACAACAACAACAACATTTTCATTGAAAAGGAAAACATCACTTGCTGATTTGAATCGATTATATTTAAAATCAAGAATGATTTCAACTATCAAACATTTAGAATTTGTATTTAAATCATAGTAAATCAACATTAAAAAAAAATTTAAATCAATTTTATATACCGTAGAAAAGGTCTGCTTTTCATCTTTTAGAAAACGATATTCTATAATTATTATTATTACAATTTGATCAAATGCAGCTCAGTTATGAAAATGAACTCACACGCTACTCACAATAATTTTCTTATATACATATATCCAATGCAGTTATCTTATGTTTCAAAAGATGTACAACCTCTACTATGTCTTATGACAATAAGTTATTTAATAATTTTGTATTTTTGACTTGAGTGAAAATATAAGTTGTTTCATATTTCTTTAGTGAAAGAGGGCTTAGTGTTCCCAAAAAAAAATAAAATGAAAATTTTGGTTCTAACTTTACTATCAAGAATTTATTTTTAAAAATTTTAGCAAACATTTATTCTGCATACAAAAAGACATCAAAAATTTTTGAATGCAATCCAAAGACTTGAATTGACTTCAAGTTATTTTAAATTAGCAGTGATTTGAAACTTATTTGCAACCGGTTTCCAATGATTTCATTGACTTAAAACTGATTACAATTGAATGCAATCAATGACTCCAAGGAGCACGACTTCAAAAATAGTTAATACAATATTAACAATAGTTAATAATAGTTAAAAGATTTCAACAGAAATTTTTAACAATTAATTTTAATATTATGACTTCTAAATGATTGGTGATTTCAAAACATGAAGCCATGAAATAAAAATATAATTGAATGTATTTATGTAAATTTTTACAACTCGGAAATATTCTTAGTAAAGGAATAGTAAACTTAAGAAAATTCGCGTCTCCCGGATCCTAATCTCAAAGCTTTTTGAAAATGCGTTTTATTTTCTTTGATAATCAGGGTTGTTACGGATACCGACAAATGTCAGAATCGGTTTTGAAATTGACTCAGATTTCATTTTGGTGTCATAGAAACTGATTATCGATTTAGAAACACAAAACCAATTTCGAAAATGAAACCAGTTTATAAATCGAATAATCGGTTTCTACGACACCAAAATGAAATCTGAGTCAATTTAAAAACGATTCTGGCAATTGCCGGTTTCCGTAACACCCCTAAATGTGATAATGGATTTTAAAAATTGATTTTCAACAACAACTTTGGATATATATTAATTTTTAGTACCGTATCCTTGTTCCGTTACCTGGAAAATATCACATCATCTACACAAGATGCAAAAAACTATATAAAAGATATTCGATATTCTTCAAAGAATCTCCAGAGGATGAAAAAAAGAAAGGTATGTCAAAAAAGAAAGGTATGATTCAAGTCAGAGAACTGCACAAGCCTATTTGAAGTCTATTTCAAGTACTTGCTTAAAATACAAGTTCAAGCTAGCTTGAGCTTGATAATTTTGAATCAAGTGTAGCTTGTAATTGAATATAAATAAGCCCACTACAGCTTGCGACTTGCAAATATGCTAACTTACAAGTGAACGGCACGAAGTTTCAAGTAAAGGAAAGCTTGATTCCTTCGGCAAAAAGCTTGAAAAGCTCGAAATTGAAAGGCAAGTAGCCAATTAAAGCAAGTATCCAAAAAATTCAATGAGCTTGTATAGGAAAAGCCTAAGCGTATTATGACTTTTAAGGGTTCTGTGGACTCCGTGGTTGGCAGTTTTAGGGGGTAGATGATTTTGGATCTGATGTCGGAATTTAAAATTCAAGATGGCGGATAGATTTGCCACCAAGATTTTTGGGTATTTTTGCGAATTCTTTTAATTTTGAAATTCTGACAACGGATTTTATTTCGAATATAATGTCACAGTTTTAAAATTTAAGATGGAGGTTAGGGTTACCACCTAAATTTTTACCACAGTATTGCCACCTTATAATATGTATTTTTAAGAATTTTAAACATCATTTAACAGTGTTAAGGAGTCACTGATTTCGAATCTGAAGTAAAATGTTGTTAAAAATTCTTAAAAATACATATTATTAGGTGGCAACCCTATTATTTCAAAATTTTATAATTTTGAAATTCTGACCACGGATTCGGATTTAGCGACCCATTTTTGGTGTATAATTTTTTTTTTGCCAGCTCCGAATATAAATAAATAAATAAAAATACAAAGAATTAAGGTTACAACCCTATTCACCATCTTGAATTTTAAAATTCTGACTTCAGATTCAAAATCAGTGACTCCCTAACACTGTACAATGATGTTTAAAATTCTTAAAAATACATATTATTAGGTGGCAACCCTATTATTTCAAAATTTTATAATTTTGAAATTCTGACAACGGATTCGGATTTAGCGACCCATTTTTACCCTTTAGCTCGCGCCAGCCCAGAATTCCTAAAAATAAAAAAATGAAGGTTGCAACCCTAGCCTCTACCTTAAATTTTCAAACTGTGGCATTATCGATATCAAATCCGTTGTCAGAATATAATTTTTAAAAGAATTCGCAAAAATACGAAAACAATATAGGTGGCAACTCTATACACCATCTTAAATTTTGAAATCAGATCCGAAATCATCTACCCCTACAACTACCAACCGAGGAGTCCACAGAACCTTTAAAAGTCATAATACGCTTAAGCTCTCTCTACACAAGCTCATTGAATTTTTTGCATACTTGCTTTAATTCAATTAATTGGATACTTGCGAGCTTACAAGCTTTTGCCGGTCGTTTCAAGCTTTTCAACTTTCTGCCACACAAAGTAAGTCTAAACAAGCCAAGCCAAAGAGCAAGCATGAATATGACTTGTATCTATTTGGTATTTTTGCAAGCTGGCTAAAGCTTGCTTTTTCAAGTTTGAATACATACTTAAATTCAAAGACTTGAAAAGGCTTGAATTTCAAGTAGGCTTGTGCAGTTCTCTGATTCAAGTACTAGTGCTATACACTCGGCCGGCTCATTTTTGAAAATCAGGATATCCTGAATTTGAGGAAAATCGTTTGAGTTACCGATGAATTTGTCTCCAAAATTGGTTTTTTATATATTTGATCGTAATTTTTAAAGTACGTACAAACTAACCAAAACTGTTTGCGGTAATTGAGTATCAAGTTGAGCCACGTGATTCAGTAAAAAAATAATTTTGATTAGCTTTCATAACTAGTGCAAAAAAATTTAATAATCATAGTTTTTTTCGCAATGGCAGAGTTCAATGAAGTTCATCACCTTATTTTATTCTCTTTGATTGATTCTAGTCTTGAGCGTCATCAAAGTTTTGATAATGCTCGAGGTTCATTTTCGCAATCGCAGAGAGTTCATTTTTTTTAGCTGAAAACAACAACAAATTTGGATTAATTTTTTTCGGAAATCTCTCAAAACTGCTCAAATATTATACAATTTTGACTAATAGGGGTTCATTGGAAAGGTCTTGTGAAGATCTATTAATTAAATAAGTAAATAAGAATTACTAAATTCATTAAAAAATCAATGTGTTGGTCCCGAATTAAAAAAAACAAATTGGAGGCAAATCTATCGGCATTTTCGGTGGCTAGAGACTCAAAATATTTTTCTCAAATTCAGGATATCTTAGTTTTTCATACCAAAAGTTCAGAAATTGGGTGTGCTTTTTTACATAATTTTCCATATAATTATTTTGTATGATATACTCTTTTCCCATATACTTCGAGCCACTCTACTATTTTACTCATTAGACTACTGCGATGCTGACTTTTTAACATTTTAATAACATTGCCTTTAAGTGGAGAAACTGAGTTTTCTCAAGTGATGGGCACTATCGAACAATTCGTTCGAATATTTCGTTCATTCATACTTTCAAAAAATAATAAATAGTGCAAGAAACTATCGAATGATTTAACTATCGAACACTTTACTTATTCATTCGAATTAAAAAAATTAACTAGAACAAAGAACTCCCGTACGATTTGACTATTGAATAAATTATTCATTCAATGGAATTATAAAAATAGTAGCTAGTACAAAAAACTATCAAATGATGTTTGCTATCAGTTCTAGTATTCATTCATTTGACTTAAGAAACCTCTAAATTAACTAGTGTGATTTCATTACAATTTTCATTTAAATACAAATCAAGCAGTGTTGTTAAACGTACTTTTTCAGTTAAATTTGCTGTACTCACAATTCGTTCAATCAGTTGAAGGTAAGCAAACGAAGTGCAAATGAAAAACTATCGAATAAAAAAAAATATCGAAAGAATAAATGATTTTAAACAATCGTATAATTTGAATATTTTTATTCGATAGTTCCCAGCACTGTTTGAAACATATTCTACGACAACAGAAGAAAGATTGAACGAAAGATTGAAAATTCTTCATTATGACATTAAAGTGACTGTGGATCAAGTCGTTGATAGATATGGCCTTACACGGAAACACTGATTAGATTTCGTGTCGTGATTAGATTTTTCAAACAGGGTTTGGAAATTCTGTAGTATTATTCGTTTCTATTTATTTTCATTTAAGTTATGTAAACTTTTAAAAAATTTCATACACATGAACTTTATACATAAAGTAACTGAAGACTGGATAACTGGTCTTTTATTTGAATTAATCGAAAAATAATTTTTTTTAAAAGTCGCTATATTTGTGTTATACAAGAAACCAGTTACTATAATTTGCCAAATCTAAATTATATTTTGCATTAGATTGCAATTTTTAGTGAATAGAATTTTTATACACTGATATATTATTTTTAATTCAATTTTTTCATATGCTTACTACTTAATATTAGCTCATTTTGTGGATCCCCCCCCCAAATGCAGTGTCTGGATCCGCCGCTGCTTTGGCATCAAAAACATAAAACACTCAACTATCTTAAAAAATTTTAATTTTCAAAATACAAAACTTTTTATAAAATGAAAAAATAATATAAAAAAATCTAAAATTTTGACATCAAAACAATTGAGATATCTTGAAAACTATATATATTTTTTAAGTACAATGCATTTCTTCAAGTCTTGATCTTTCAACCAGATGCCATTATCGTTTTCCAGTAGTTTTCTCACAAAACTGTTTTTTCTGAAAGTTTAATTAAATGGCTATAGAAATATGCATAAATATTTACTGTTACCTCACTATTGCTGTATTATTTTTTTTAAAACCTATAAAATATTTAATGTTGTCGAAAAAAATATGGAAAAAGTTGTTTTTGTTGTAAATACAATTTAATTTGAAATTTTAGTTTGTATACTTTTTACACTTTTCAAATGTCATAACATTTATAAGCCAACATTTTTCAAGTTTAACAAAAAAATGTTAAAGTTTAAAAAAAACAAAAAAAAAATTATCAAAATATCTCATTTTCCAATGTCGAAAACAAAAACCCGAAATGTTCTATAAATAAACTCAAAACATATTCTTTTGGAACGCATTGAAAGACTACATACAATTTTTTTTTTGGTAAGTCATTCCTTCACTCACTGGTTCTGACTAGATTTTTTTTAGTTTGTGCAAAAATGTTCTGTTTTGTAAATGAGATAAAAATTAATTATTGCCGCTTACAATTATGATTGATGAAGTTTTAATCAGTTTAATGGTGCTGTTGGCATAAATTGGAGCCTAAAATAATGGCTGTTGAATGTTAAAAATCAATATTTAAATAAGGTGTCATAGAAGTATTTAACAAAAACAAAAAAAGTGTTGTTTATAGCTGGAAGTACTTGGAAGCTGTCGGCAGGCTAGACGGCACATTACTTATTTTTTTTTATAGCTACAATTATTGCCATTTTATGGCCCGAGAAGGTCATGTTAGATTAATCGATTTCTAACGATCCAATAATAAATGATGTTTCCAGAAAACTAAGCACAAAAATTCTGCCAATTCGAGATGATTTAATTATAATTATCTGAAATATGTTTCTTGAAAAGAAGGATGTGCTTCGATTTTGCAAACATAAGCTATTAAATAGTTGTTTTATTGTTTTATTAATCTTCTTTTACTTAATCTTCTTTCAATCAAATATTCTGCACAAACATATGTCTACTATGGGCCTTAAATGGATTAATAGTAAGTAAAGATAAATGAAATGAATGAATTCAAAGTTAATTAAGAAAAAATCAGTTTAATAAACATAATTAGTGCAAACAAAATTTTTATTGACTGACCAGCAAGGTCATTGCCAAGTTGAGTTTATCTGCATTTTTTTTTTGCTCTTGAAATATCTGTTATTTTTGGTGCTTGCTTCTTTTTTATATGATTTAGATATAAATTTTAAACATTTTTCATTGTTAAACAAGTTTTTACTGAATAAAGAGAATGGAATTCTGCAACATAAAATGAAGCAACTACATTATTGTTACGTTTTTTTTATTTGGAACAGCATGAGTTTTGCTACTAATTGGTGCTAATAATATTGATTTATACAAGCTAAATAAGGAACTATTATTAGACTTTACATTACAACTTCAGAACAATAATAGCTGCTGGCAATATTTGCGAGTGTTATAATAAACTCAATCTCAATAATGTCGGAAGCTTTGGTTATATAGTTGGTGCAATAATGTTTATAAGCATTTAAGGTTATTTCAAAGAATATGAATTTGAAAAAGAAAAAAAATAAACAAGAGTCTTTTAACCAATTTAAATCTCAAGTAGTCAAACAAAAGCAACAATCTCATGTTGAATGGTGCAATCTTTTAAGAACAGTTTTAATGAATAAACGTGTTTTTTAAATTTGATGAGCTGATTTCATGAACTCATAACAATTTATCAAGTGGTTTATGTTGAGAAAATTTGTTGAGAAATCGATTGATCGCTATTAATTATAACAAGTTTGTTTCTTTAGTCTTTTGTTTATCACTTGAAAAATGCTTACGAAGGGGGAAAATGTATTTCTTCACTTAAACTGATATTTATTTATTATAAGAGTAATAACTATTTATTTAAGTATTACTGATGCTATTTTTTAACTATATAGTAAGCAAATTAGGTCAAGTTTTAACAATATCTCACTGCTTTTTACAGAAAATTTGAATTTTAAATTTTTAGATGTGACTATTAGATAGTATCTAAAAGGTTTTTTTTATCTGCTACCAACAATTACAGAGCTGTCACATTGTATTTATTAAAAACTTTGTTAACTTCAATGTGGCAAATAAGAAAAAATATTTTTAAATTGTTTTTCAGCTTCTTTTGTATAGTTTTTCAAAGAACTTTCAGCCTAAAAAAGCTAGTCGAAAGTTTTTTTAAAAAAATTATTAAAGTTTAAAAGTAACACGTACTTATTGGAGATGCAGCGTTCATTTAGTCGTAACGTTGAAAAATTGTATACGGAACGTTATTAGCTTAAGCTTAAGTTAAGTAATGATAAGTTTAAAATGGGCACAAAAAATAGGCTTCACTGATCTTTCCCTTTTAAATTCACAAATAAACTCAGTACAGTGGCGATCCTAGCCATGGTGCCATACCCTATAAAAGTATTTCACCTACAAATAAAATTAAAAGCAAACCACTATAGTTTGCAAACCACAAGAGCACTTAATTTATGTTTTAATATTTGTAAAACAACTTAGCTTTAATACATTATTATTCAATAAACTTTTCAAGTTAACACAGAAAACGTTCATATCGATGGCTTAAGCTCCAAATCAGTTTTAACAAAATTCCTTCGTAGCTCTCGGAAGATTCGTCCAAAAAGATATTTTTAAATAATATCAGTGCGCCGCATAGTGGCGTAGCTCTAAACAAAAGTTGCCAGTAAATAGAAATAATATTCGCAGAAAAATAAAATTTTGCATGTGAGTTTTAATTGAAAATATAAGAAGACTGTTATTCTCTGCATTGGCGTCGGAAGCGGGGGAAAAAGGGGGCAGTTGCCCCCGCACTTTTTAGCTAGATAAACAATTTAAAAGGAAAAGTTATTCAAAATATCAGTTTTTTTACAACGATAATATTTTTGTATTATATATTTTCCTCTTCTTTCTCTCTTCTTCATGTTTCATGTGAAGAAATTTTGGTGAACTTTTTTTGCACCACCATTTGTACTGCCCCCCAGATGAAATTCGCTTGCGACGCGCTTGATTCTCTGCCAAAAAAAAAATTACATATAAAAGTAATTTGGTTGAACAAAACATAAAGAATTCAAAGTCTTATCGGGTAAAGCCCGGTTTCCATGTGGTCTTCTAAGATCTCCGACAATCACATCTTCTGCTATAATGAGCGAGATGGATCTATGTTATTCTTGCTATAAAATAATGACATTTGGTTTGTTGTCGTATTTTTTGTAGCTTTTATTTGTTTGCTTAAGAAACTATTTTATTGCATTTGTTTTATCACTAGAATTTAAAAATGTCAGAAAAGTACAACGGGGTCAGTCACAACGATATCAAGAAGTTGTCCACCGCGTCAAGATTTAAAATTCCCATATTACACGATGCTCGTTTGCTCGGTGTGCACATGGCAGTGTAATATGCTTGTTGTAGTATTCTCCAAAATTTTTCACAGTTTCGCATTGGACGCAACAACAAAATTATCTGCTCGCCGAGCAAACGAGCACCGTATAATATGGGCAAAAGTACACCAACCAGTGCCGGCTCTATAAAACAAGCTTTCAGAGGCCACCACGGCATAACACTAACAAAACGGAATGTATAAAATCGTCAATTTAATAATTAATAAATATTATTTAATAATAGATTTATTAACCAGTTTTTTGTAATTAAAATAATTACATATTGAATACAGAAAACATTCACAAAATTCTAAACAATGAAATTGTTTCGATGTTTTTCTATTTTATTTTGCTTCTATTTTGACATGTTAAAGCATCCTTAGAATAATATTAAAATAGTTGTCAGTGATGACAATAGTCCAACAACAAACAACTTAAATGGCTGCCGTATTTATAGCAAGTGATAGACTTTTATAGCGAAAGTTAAAAAAGTTGATCTTTCATGATCTTCTATGATCTCCCAGCATCACATGAGATTGTAGAGGATATCACATGCTATAAAATGCAAAATGTATGTATGTTTCGCACGCTCCTTTATCAATCCCATAAAGAGGCACTCGCATTCTATTTCTTTCCCTCTGAAGATGTGATTGTGGGAGATATTAGAAGATCTTAGAAGATTACATGAAAACTGGGCTTAAGCTTTTTATTTTATATTATTTTTTTTTAGAAAAAAAAACTAAGCCACATTTTTCCAGTGCCTCACATGTTATCTGATTTGGAATATACCTCTTGTTTTTAGTTATTATATATATATAGTTCTTGTTTTACAAGTTTCATTTCAAGCATAACACTTCTATTTTCTTCAGATAGAGATAAGCCATAAGTCGAAGTCGCCTCTTTCCTCGGCCTGGATATAATCTTCAATTGCGCATTTCTTTTTCTTCTCTTCCATAGTAAACTACCGATAGTAAAAATCATTTGATAGCCCATCACTTTAAAACACAGACTACGTTTTCATGATGAGTTAACTCGGCGTTTACTCATTAAAATAAAATTATCAAGCAGCCCTTTGTGATACTGTTCAAGATACAGATTGGCCCCAATCTCATAATGCAGATAGGTCCTTTGCAGTTCTTGAATGAAAAAGTTAGATTGGCTCTACCGAAAAAATTGACAGACTGGCCCTTTTGGCAGAACGCCATCATTATGTAAATTTTTATAAAATCATGTAACACAAAATTAGAAGCAATCGGCTTACAAACAAATGGCCCCAAGATTTTTTATGATCACGTTCTGCTTCAAATAAAAGCAAAACTCGACATATATAAAAAGTTAGTTGACAAGTTAATTGACTCACATTAAAAGTTAGTTTTTGGTCCTTTGATAATTCTTACTTATCATAAGATATCATTCTTAATATAATAAATGAATTTTGTAATTTTTATTTCCTTTTCTCTTTTTCTTTGTGCCATTTCAAACTTGTCTGCAATTTTAAAAACGACCACGATAATTATAAAGGGTGGTTGAATTTTTTTTATAGTTTTTTTTTTAACTTTAACATTTAATTTTCAAATTATTTAAGAAATTATTGTCATTTGTTTTTATTATGATAATATTAGTATGGTTCAGTTATTTATAGAACAAAATATCGGCTAAATGGCCGCGGCGGCACATCTCCATCCGATGGTCCAAATTTTCGATGACGCGAAATTGAGGTTCTATGCCGTTAATGTGCCGAATTATCTCATCCTTTAGCTCTTGAATTGTTGTTGGCTTATCGACGTGCACCTTTTCTTTCCCCCAAAGCAGACCTGTAGCCAGACCAAGAAGACAGAGGAGGCAGGCATGAATCTTGGGTGGGCAATTTTTTTTGTTTTTTCATTTAAATAAAAAAAAATTTTTAAACGTGTGATTTTTTAATGTGTATACATTACACATATTTATTAAATAACAGAAAATTTTATAATATATACATGTATACGTAGATCTTTTTATACATAAGATTAATACATAAGAAATAATATAAAAATTAATTCAGGATTTTGTAATAAAATGAAGGTAAAATTACAAGATTTATTTAAAGTGGCTAGAAATATAAGAAAGATTATCAAAATGGGCTAACACATGTATAAGATATTTTTTAAGTAAAACAAATAAAAAAATTGAATTAACCCGCATAGAATTGATGCAAATTTTTTATTCAGATTTATATATTAAGAACAAGCATGCATGTTTTGATTTAAATCTTTTGCTTTTTTTAAATTTTGGCTAGAAATAAGATTTGCAGATTTTTTTATTTTAAAATTAATAAACATTCATCATGCATAACAAAAATTTAAAAATTAAAAACATTTCAATGAATTATATATTCTTTTTGTATCTGCATCAAATTGGTGCACAACGTGCTTTTCGTTTCTAGAAAGTTCCTACACGCAGAGAAAAGACGTGGTTGAAACATGATTACTACAATAATAATTTTTTTACTAAAATTAGACTATTATTTCTGCAAACACAAATTTTTGCCTTAATAAAGTCATTATTTACTAATGGTGGTACCAAAAATAACATTATAGTTGAAAGCATAACATCATTGAAATCGTCAACATACTATGATTGCCTCAACTATTAGTTGCAACAAAAATGTTGTGGTTCTGTCAATCATGATAAATGTGAATATTATTATAGAGACAAACATATAAGAATTTTGAATGTTTGTCTGAACTATTCTTTGATTGTTGGCAAATGAAGCAGAACATAACCAAAAATCGAAAGAATTTATTGTGTCTGAACAGTTTGCAGGAAAAACTTTCACTTCATTCAGACACAATAAGTTTTATCGATTCCTGGCTATGTGCCGTTTCGTTTGTCAACTGTTCAATTATTGTGTTTTGTTTTAAATCGCCTTATCCTAAAAACAGCACGCAGAAAAGTGACATTTTCGACTTTAATTGTAGCAAACATATTTCTATTTACCGTAAATATATTTCGCAATTCTGACCATATTTTGTTTATCACAAATATTGCCATTTTTGTGACAATGCACTTAATGTACCATGTTAGGCGAGCGGTAGTAGCGGCTGTGACTTACTGGTAGTGTGCGTGGCTCGTAAGCGAAAAAGCCGCGGTTCAAACCCCAGCTCGGACAGAAAATTTTATCAAATGATTTTTTAACTGAACTTATATTTCTGTTCAGCCCAGACATTGGAAATTGAAGTGCATGAAAATAAAAAAATGAAATTATTGTTTCAATAATATTCTGGATAATAAAAATAAATTCATAATATAGTTGTTGCAATCATTCTATTTTCGACCCAATAAGAGAATAATGATTGTTTCAATAATATTTTAGTTCCTACAAAAAAGTTCCTTTTCTAAATATGGTTGTTGTAAACATTTTATCGTGATCAAAGAAAATATTATATGTTTAAGAACATGTAAGCAACAATCATAATCCGAATCATACTATGATTCGGACTTAAAACATGGTTGTTGCAATTATGTTTTTTCTCTGCGTGTATGGATGCGGGTTAAAAAATTATTAAAATTCAAATCTTATTTTTTGGTATCAAAGGTTGGCAGTAGGTTGGTAGCAGTAAAAATTTGAAATATTGTAAAAATTTTTCTGAAATGTTTTGTTTAACAAATTTCATATACATATTCAAGTCATGAATAAGGTGAATGTGTATATTTTTTGTTATTTTAAACTAAACTAATTTTAAAGCAATAAACAAATATATCAACAAAATTCGTACTAATTATTCATTTAAAGTTTTTATTGTCTGATTTGGCTAGGGGGAAACGGTTGTAGTAGGGGGAATTGCCCCCCCTTGCCTCACCCTGGCTAAAGGCCTGCCCCAAAGAAAGTTGTCCAACGGTGTCAAATCACGTGATCTTGGCGGCCAATTGACATCGCCACCACGTTAGATAACACGGCCATTAAATTTGTCGCGCAAAAGAGCCATTGTTTTGTTAGCTGTGTTAGCTGTGTTAGCAAGTGGCACCGTCCTGTTGAAACCACATATCGTCCACATCCATATCTTCCAATTTGAGCCATAAAAAGTTCGTTATCATCTCACGATAGCGAACACCATTCACAGTAACTGCCTGACCGGCTTCATTTTAGAAAAAATACGGCCCGATGATGCCGCCAGCCCATAAACCTCAACAAACCGTCACTCTTCGTGGGTGCATTGGTTAAATGCAAGTCTTTATGCATAATGTTCATCAAAGACGAGCGTGAGAGGTGCATTTTTGGGCACGACGACGAGTTGAGGTGGATGGGTTTTCAGCCACACAATCTCGAACAGCAGCAATATTTTCTGCAGTACGAGCTGTACGAGCATGCACCAAAAAAAAATGTGCGGAGTTAACCCAAGTTTTTTCATGAGTCAAAAAAGTTTTTGAGAAGTTAAAAACGTTTTTTCGCCTAAACGCAAAATGAATTGAATCAATATTTTTTTTGTTAACTAGCTGAAACCTGGCGCGTTGCTGCCACTCTCCCTATTCAAACGCCCATAAAATGTTATCAGTTAAACAGCATGTCTAAATTGAGGTCAAATACTGAATTCTGAGACTGTGCGACCTATATCCACAAAGCTATTCGATATAACAAATTTGGGTTGTATAGGAAGTGCCACTCTCTCTTCATCACCGCTAATAGAATGTAATCAATTAAACTGGATGTCTACATGGAGGTCGAATACCGAATTCCAAAACTGTGCGACATATAACTCCAAAACTATTCGATAGCACAAATTTTGATTGTATGGGAGGTGCCACTCTCCTTTTCCCTACGCCCATAAAATTTTAGCAATGAAACTGCATGAGTACATTGAGGTCGAATACTGAATTTTGAGGCTGAGTTACCTATAACTCCAAATCTATTCGATATCGCAAATTTGGGTTAAATTGGAGGTGTCACGCCCCCCCGACAAACTCTAAAAAATTTTGTCAGTAAATCTGCAAGCCTAAATTTTGGTCGAATACTGAGTTCCGACGCTGTGCGACCTTGAACTACAAAGCTATTCGATATCACAAATTTTCGTTGTATGGGAGGTGCCACTCCCCCTTGATCAACGCTCATAAAATGTAATCAATGAAACTGCATGTGTACATTGAGGTCCAATACTGAATTCCAAAGCTGTGAGACCTATAACCCCAATGCTATTTGATATCTCTAATTTGGGTAAAATAGGAGGTTTCACGCCCCCTTGTCGTACGCCCATAAAATGTAATTAATGAAACTGCATGTATAAATTGGGGCCGAATACTGAATTCTGACGCTGATATTCAATATCGCAAATTTACGTTAAATGGGAGGTGCCACGCCCCTCTTACCAATGAACATAGATTGAATCAATGAAACTGCATGTGTATATTGAGGTCGAATACTGAATTTCGGCGTTGTACGACTTATAACTCTAAAACTATTTGATAGCACAAAGTTGGGTTGTATGGGAAGTGCCACTCCCCTTTGCCCTACGACGACAAAATGTAAGTATTGAAAATGCATGTATAAATTTAGGTCGAATACCGATTTCTTACGCTGTCAACCTATAACTTCAAAGCAATACGATATCGCAAATTTGGGTTGTAAGGGAGATGTCACGCCTCCGTGTCCAACGCCCATAAAATAAAACCATTGAAACTGCATGTGTAAATTGACGTCAAAAACTGAATTCCAAAGATGAATTCCTATAACTTCAAAGCTATTCGATATCACAAATTTGGGTTGTATCGGAGGTGCCCCTCCCCCTTGTCCACTCCCATAAAATTTCATCACAGAAACGGTACGTCTAAATTGTGGTCGAATACCGAATTTCTAAGCTGTGCGACCCATAACTCTAACTAAAGCTATTCGATAACAACAATTTTTTATTTATATGTGGGAGGTAAAAGGGGGTGTGGCATTACCCCTTAAACCATCTCGTACTCAAAGCAAAGCGTACTTACAAAATTTGAGCTCAATCGGACCAATGGTTTCGAAGTATTTTGATATTTTCTTTAAAGTAGGCGTAGATGAATTGTGACCACGCCCATTTTTTCAAAGTTAATTATAGTTATCATACGAACTTATTTACCAAATTTTAATTTCATACGACCAAAACCGTCTAAAATACAGCATTTTTATTGATTTGTGGGCGACAAAAGGGGGTGTGGTACAAAACCTGCAAAGATACACACATGCAATTTCTTATGTGCACCCTCCACACAGACCCCAATCACCCCTGAAAATTTCATTGAAATCGGGCAAGCCGTCTAGGAGGAGTATGCGAACAGGAAGTTTTGCCACTTAATTTTATATATATAGATATCAAAACAGTGGGCGCAAAAGTGGGCGTGGTCAATTTTTCTTTCAGTAAACACTTAAATTGGATTACTACGAACATTTGAAAAAAAAATTATCCAAATCGGTCCAGCCGTTTTCCGATTTTAGATAAATTGAAAAAAGTGGGCGCAAAAGTGGGCGTGGTCAATTTTTCTTTCCGACAAAACTTAAATTGGATTACTATGAACATTGAAAAAAAAATTATCCAAATTGGTCCAGCCGTTTTCCGATTTTAGATAAATCAAAAAAAGTGGGCGCAAAGTGGGCGTGGTCAATTTTTCTTTCCGTAAAAACCTAAGTTGGACTATTACGAACATTTAAAAAAAAAATTATCCAAATCGGTTCAGCCGTTCTCAACTGATGCAATTACCAACGAACGACATTTGATTTTTATTTATATAGATATAAAACTTTTTTTGCTTGATACAACTCATTTTCAAAGCTTGGAGTAAATTAAAAGCAGTTTCAAATTAACTCTTCATTTAACTCCGAACATTTGTCATTTTAACTCCATTAAAACTTATTGCAACCATTTATGAAGAACATCTTTGTATTTTAAAGCTGAAACGGAGTTATGTTTGAATGAAGAGAAAGTACTCAAATATTTTAACAAGCAAATCAAGTGTGCTGTAAGAATTAAATGATTCATTATAATACAAAAGGACGTTTTTACTATTGAGAGTTATATCTTTTCGTATATCTTTAAAGAAGTGAAACTTCTTATGCGGTTATTTGATATAGAGGGTAAAATTTTTCGAGTCTCGTCACGAAAGTTTTTTTTAATCTCGTCATGAAAAATTGTGTACACAAGCAATGATATTTTTTTGTATGGGGTCCCCTAAAAGGGTGGCAGATAGAGTGTATGTGTCTTCAGAAGAAATGTTAAATAAAAAAACAATAGGACCAGCTCATACATCCCTAGGGGTTATCGATTTTTTGATATGAACTATAATAGACAATTTCTTCTATTTTTTGTGTTTTTTGGGTTTTTCGTATCGGGACCCCCAGAAGGGTGGCAGATATAGAAAAGGTGAGTTCAAAAGAAGAGTTAAGGGGGAAAAATTTATAGGACCAGCTCATATATTGATCCTCTTTGGGCTAGTTTCACGACCTTTAGTTAACCACTCACCAGAGTTTCACAATCAAAGTTAACTAGAGGTTAAGCCACCACCATTGGTGGCTTAAACCATTAGTTAACTAACAGCTGATTTATTTAATTAACCAATTGGTTAACTAATGGTCGTGAAACTGGCCCTTAGAGGTTATAGATTATTTGATATGAATTATAAAAGCCATTTTTTTAAAACTTTTTTTTTTGTATGGGGACTCCCAAAATAGATCCTCATAGGTGAATTTTTTCGCGTTATATCGTAAATATCAAATCACGGACATATTCCGCATACATCGCAAACCATTAAGACCAGTATTACTAAATGAAGCACCAACCAATGACATGAAAATATTAAATAAACAGAATATTTTTTATGAAAACTTTGTATAGTATTTCGTTTGCGATGCTATGTCTTTCTTTCTTTCTGTTTTTTTTACAAAAATCTATCTTATTTTTATATTAAGAAGTTTCTCTTCTGCACTGTATACTAGTGTGTATTTTATTATATTTTTTTTTTTAACCTGTAATGTATTTTTTATAGAAAATTTTAAGAAACTGAACAATTTTATTAAATTTGGTATAAAACTGTTGTTTTAAAAAAGTCAAGATACATACATTTTATTAAAGGAATTTATGAGTTTTTTGAACATACTTAAGTCACATATTACCATATTTTAATAATGAAACTACATTAAACACTAATAAACAAATTTTTAATGTATGTATCACGACATTTAGGCAACCCTGCTCACTTAACACAAATCGCCTTGAGAATATTCTACCTATTTTTGTGCCAAATTTAATTATTCTAGCATCAATATATAACGGAATTAAGCATATTAAATTAAATGCCACGTCCATTTTTGCATTATTATAGGAACACAACTAACTCATGTTTGTAAAAATAGGCTTTTTGATCAAATTTTTTAAATGCAATTAAAACAACTTTAATTCATTTTTTCGTACCGACGTTTCGTTGATTTTTTGTCAACATCTTCTGGGTACCATGTTTAATTGAATCTATAAAAGTTTACAAGTTCACAAATTATAAAAAACTTACAAGACACGATATTTAATAAACTTAATAATAAGTATAATCTTAATTACGATAGAGAATTTTTAAGTTAAACAAGTGTGTCTTAATAATAAGACAAGTGTGTACTTACAAAAATTGTTAAACACTCTACATTTGAAGAAATTCTAAGCCTGATAATGTAACTAATTTAATTATTTATTTATTCAAAAATACCAGCTGTCTTTGACTTCCGTTTTTATATTTTGTTTAAAGCAACTGCATAGCTTAAGTTTATGTTGTCTTTATTTTCTTTGTAGTTCATTGTTGCCGTCAAGTTTTGTTGCATACGTAAGGGGTCGTCCATAAACTACGTTACCAATTTAGGGGAGGGGAGGGGTTTTGAAATGCACTACGATAAGTAACGGTAGGGGGGGGGGAGGTGTTTAGATATTGCAACGTTACCAAAAATTAAAAAAATCGACGAAAAACCTCTAATTAATAACACAATCATTTGAAAAATTTTTAACCTTTCATGTTTATGTTTGATCGTCTAAATTGATGGTTAACTTTTGTTTCAACGATTTCTTCCACCACCTTTTCCCTCGACACAGGAATCTCTTGGTATTCCTTCACCATCTCAGCACACGTCTGAAAAATGTGGGTCTTTGCTTTTGCGACAGGCTTTGACGTTAAGGCCTGAATGTTCTTGATCAAAGGAGATACCGTATGACATGTACTGTCCTTCTCAGAAAGAAGAAATCGGTTCAAGGTCGTGTCCTACCTGCGGCTTGTATTTCATTTTTAAAACTTCTATGAATTGCCATAAGTTTGTATTATATCGTTTACAATAAATCGGAATAAGAAATACTATTTAAATAAATCAATTTTCAGAAAGCATTTACACAAAAACACAGAACTTGGTGCAGCTCGGGTGCAGCCTTTAAGGATACTCTGTCAAAGACCAGGTGAATTTCTTTGCGTTAGAAATGAGGAATCACCTGAATGGGTCGACATAGAATCCTATGAAAAATTCTATTTTGAAGAATCCTCAACAATGCTACCAGCTTCTTCTATCCCAGTGATTGAGAGCATCGAATCTTGGATCGCAGATGGAATAGCTTTTACAGATGATATTAATTATTGAATTTTTTCCAATTGTTCCTTTAATGTATCTAGTCATACTAGTCACTAATACTAGTGAAAATTGTCAGAGCTAGTCAAAATATATAATCATTCGAATGAATTAATTTCATATGTCACCTTACTTTAGGGGGGGGGGGGGGGAGGGGTTTTGAAAAGCACTACGAAAAGTAACGTAGGGGGAGGGGGGGTTAAAAAAAACCGAAAAATCAGTAACGTAGTTTATGGACGACCCCTAAGCTTTCTAGCATATATCGCGTTTTCCCTTTTCTCTCGATGTCTAATATTTGTGCTTTTTCGAAATCAGCTGTGTGTCCATTTTCAAACATATGTGCTGCTAGTGCTGTTGATGTTTTTTTATTTTTTATGTCAGCTTTGTGTTCGGCTAGTCTTGTCATAAGTGATCTCTTTGTTGTACCTATATATATTTTGTTGCACTGCTCTTCTGCATTTCCTTTGCACTTTATCACTCATCTTTTAAAAAAATTTCATAAACCTAGCGTTAACCCTGTTGTTTAATCCTTACTACATTTTGATAAATGCTTAAAAAATATCCCTCATTCAACTAACAAAACTACAGCACTCAATTGTAAAATCAATGCAAATATTTATCCCTTTTTTCAAATGTGTTAAATACAAAATTCCTTTTTTGAAAATTCCCCTAAAAATCAAAGAAATGAAACACCTTTGAAACAAATTTTGAGAGTTGAGCGCAATTTAAGCTCAAAAGTAAAAAAAAAAGCTTTGTTTTATAAGAAATTGTAGAGATTCGCCAAATCGTGGATAAGCTGGTCTGTGAGTATGGAGAAGAGATTCTGTTTTCGGCGTTAGCCATGTCTCTAATTTCCTTTGTATTCAATTGACATAAGAAATAAATAAAAATAATTAAACACAAAAGAAATGACGGGTTCTTTATTTGACTCTTTTGTGGGTGTGTTTGTTTATTTTTAAAGTTTCGTGCTACATTGGCTTGTAGCATAATTTACTATCTGAAAGCGAGAAATTGTATTTTTCTGCATAAGCTCATTATCTACAGGACTCCATCATACCTTTTTCAAAAATTGCGCTTCTCTGTTTCCAACCGAACTGGGAATCTTATCATACCTAAATTTAATTGTTTGCAATCTAAGCGTCTTTTCTTCGTCAATGCCATTAAACTATGGAATTCACTACCAGTTAATATTAAATCAATCGCTAGTACGAACAAATTAAAGCTATCTGTTTTATTATATTTCTCAAACGACTAAAGCAATTTAATTAAAGTTTTCACTATTTAACTGTTTTTATCATTTAATCATTGCAATATATATGTTACAAATACTCTGAAAAAAAAATTATAAATTAGTAATCAATTATTTATCTTTTAATTTTACAAGTATCATCAGTTGATTATATACTTTCTATTTTTATATCTACTTTTGTTCTAAACTATAAATTCTTTATTGTTTAAGTCTATAACTATTATATGCTTTAAGTTGATTATTTATGTTTCACCGTTGTACTTCTTAAAAATCTTTTTGTATCTTACAGTACTAATTTATCCTTAAATAAATACAAATACAAATACAAATACATTTAAATGAGTTGATTCTAGTTTTTTGGAGTGAACTCAAAAGTTAAAAATTCCCAATTTCTCAATCTTAAAACAACTCAAAACGGAGTCAGTACGACTTTTTAAAATAAATCCAATTTTTGAAGTAAATTGAACACACAAACGGAGTTAAATAAAGTTTTTACAGATTTGGCAAAATACCATGCACGAAAAGAGTTAAATTGACTACGAACATGATTTAATTTACTCCTCTTTTTTTGGGTGTATCTATATCTGTGTACCACTATATCTGTCTTTTGACACCTTTGAGTTTGAATATAAATATCTGGCAAAACTATTGTGGTTTTGAATAATTTTTTTGTAAAATAATATTAATGAATACATTAATATTTATTGCATATAAAAAAATAAAAAAATTTGTGCAGAAATAGTAAACTAAGAACATTTACATGTTAAAATTTGAAAAGTGACTTTTAACACATCATGTCAGAAATAATGCGATGTGAATGAAGACATATGTAACTGCCACCATATTAAATATTTTAATCATTACATTTTACTTGTGATTTCTTAATGCTTTATTAAAATTGTATGCGACCCATACGCAATGTAACTAAAACATTAGTAGAACTGCAGAAAAAGCAACAACGCAGAAAAAACAGCAACTGCGACCAAAATATTAAACGATTTAAATTTTGCTGCAACATGTGTTGCAACCGTCAATGAGTTGCGTAACTTTGACACATATGCTGCGACTTCATCGTGATAATTGTTAAAAACTTCCAAGTTACATTTCCAGCTTTTCTTTAGTTGCAGCGTGTATGGGGCCCATTATAGATCAATTCAAGTTAACAAAAATAATTTATAAATTCTCACAAATCCACTGCTAAGGTCTTATGATGTTTTTGCAAGCACTTATTCACTGCTTTAGTCTATAAACAGTGAATGTTTGCATAAAGATTTCAAAACAAGCATTCATTAATCTGTTAACTGTTAGAGCAAAAACAAAGGTTTCCACCTGCTGAATTTTTACTGTTTTTTTTTGCTTTAAATCCATTAAAAACAAACAAAAAATGGCTACACTTTATTCGTCAATTACTACGATAGTTAATTACATTAGTAATTTTTAAGATAAGTTGCCAAAATAAAAAAACATGTTAGTGCATATTAAAAAATTGTTTGATTCTTAGCTGCAAAAGTTTTATGAAATTTTGCTAGAATACTTAAAAACTTCATAAAAAAAACATCTAGCTAGAAAGTCATGCTTGTGTTTTAAGACTTTTATTATGCTTGTTTAAAATAACAAATATAACATGAAGTTGATTTTGATGAATAACGAATGCATAAGAGGAAATGTGTAATTTTGTAGTGAACATTCTTTTTTGTAAATAATTAAAATGATTTTAACGTCAAAGTTCACTGACTCAGGTGTTGTGGCACGAGATGGTTAAAAACGCATTAACTTTTTTTAAACAATTGAAAAAACTATTACACATGTACATCTTGAGCTATAATGAAGTATAAATAAAACTTTGGCTGCTGAAGATGTTATTTTCAACATAAATTTAATTATAAGCTGGCCCTAATTAGCTTCACTTTTTCAGAACAGTCATAAAATTTTTGATGGACTAACTAAACACATTTTACTAGCTCAAAAGTAAAAGCAATTTTGTTAATTAAATGCAACGAATGACTCATTTGATTCAATTTGAAGATAATTTACTTTTTGAGCAGTTTTAATAAATTTGTTTAAGCAAAAAGTTTGTAATTTAAAGTCGTTTGATTTAGTGTTGAGTGTTTAGTATAAAACAACAAAAACTTTCATAACATATCTAAAACAGCTCAGGACTTAGTTTTTGAGCATAGTCTTGAACCATAATTAATTGCACTGTGCAGTGTGCAAGCATTAACCCATTAACAGCGGTAAGGTATTTTTTTTTATCCATGAAAACGCTTCTGCCGAATCGATCGTATCTCAGGATTGGTAACAGTTAATTTTTTGTTTGTTGCTTTAAGAAAACAAAGAGCTATACATTGTTTTTGAAGTATGTCAACAAATTTTTACGTTAACTACCACATTTTCAACGTCAAAAATGATTAAGTTTAAGAATCAGAAAGTTTGTGCTATTATCATTACACTACTCAACAGCCATTTTGCTCTAGGCACCTCAATATCTTTTTAAAAAAGTCATTGGCCTGCTGATTCCAAAAATGGCAACTATTTTCAAATCGACGGAGCCGTTTTCGAGTAATTTGTAAATTCAAATTTTGCAGTTTTTTCAAAAAGGTGATCTTGCCCTAGCAGCTTTAGCATTTGATGCAATGGCTCGATTTTCATGTTTCTTTTTTCATTGTTTAGAAAATACTTGTACTATTTTTCATTCATACATATGAATTTAATCGGACTGGTACCTTGGAACACCTGTAATTTTTGCGAAAAATGTTAGAGACATCGTTATTTAACTATAATTTCCAATATGTTCCAAAACTATATTTTAAGTTTTTCCTTTTCTCATTGATAGATGACGTATCTAAGCACAGTATTAAATAAATTTCATATGAATCCAACAAAAAACTATTTTTTAAGAATTATTTTAGTAAATTTTGTCAATATCATTTAATTTTGAATTTTTAAACATTTTTGAAAATCGGTTTTGGATTTATTCAGTCAAGTCTAGAATATAAAATACTACTTAGAAATTGTTTGCAGAGTTGTGTAGGCACATATTTTATCGAAATTATTTAAGTCACCTCTCTTATTTGTTTTATCTTTTGACATTTATTCGGGAAAATTGGCTTGAGACCATTACCTAGCTCATCAATCGAAGAAACTTTTTGCTATTAAATAAAACAAAAGCACCTTGTTAACAGTGGGAAAAATATTTTAAAAACCCATTTTTATTGTTCTTATCTCTATACGATACAATTCGATACCATTTTTACTGTTCAGATAAGATTGCAATGTATGTTAAAATTTAGAAATAATTAAGAGAAGTATTGTTTCTTCGATGCGAGTCAGTAACATCTTTTCGTATGAGAAACCAGCCCATCATGTCGATATCCCACCTTCCTTGAATGAAAAAAAGTATAAGTTTTTTCTAAACAATGAAAAAAGATACATGCAAACCGGGCCATTGTATCAAATGCTAGAGCTGCAAGGGCAAGATCACCTTTTTGAAAAAACTGCAAAAATTGAATTTACGAATTACTCGAAAACTATTACTCCGTCGATTTGAAAATAGTTGCCTTATTGGAATCAGCATGCCAAAGTCCTTTAAAAAAGTTATTGAAATGCTTGGAGCAAATTTTTTTTTCCATTTTGTAGAGTAGTATTATTATTGTAAAAAAATTATTTTTATTATTATTATAATTAGTATTATTATTAAACATTTACATTATACATAAAGCAATGGATACAAAAAATATAATAATAAGTACTACATTTTGTTGTACAAAAATGCACAAGTAGCGAATGCAGTTATACTAAGCATGATAACACAGTATTTAAATGTAATGAAGTGGGGTCTAGTGTGTATAATAAAATAATTTTTTGATTGACCAAGATTAAACATATACAATTCAATGTTGAGAAAAAATTACAATATGCCAGATTAATTAACAAACATATAACGATAAAATTAAAATTGAACAGAGATAAGGGATTCAACAACATAAAAATCAAAATTAAAGAGCCAAGATTTCACTGCTCTAAGAATATCATTTTTATTCCGAATGCAACGAGCACTATGTGATAGCACATTAAAAAGTCTCGCAGCCGTACATAAATAAAATTTAAAATAGTGCTGCAAGTTAAGAGAAGGCACCTGTACTAAGTTTTGGTTATTAGTTCTCAAGTTATGACTAGCATAGCTTCTATTAAATAAATAACCAGATTTATTAACCTTTGGACAAACACATGGTTCTGGCCAGGCAAATTTAATTTTTGAGCGTTAACTAAGCATACTCCTAGTTTAGGTAGATACCTGTATTTCCCGGTAGCCGCCTTAAATATTGTTGGCTTTCTATTTTAAAAAAAAAATCTAAAATATCGTTCCAACACGAAGAAAACTGCAAAAAAAGTCCCCTCAAACAAATACATATGCCTGGCCAGACCCCTATAGAATTTGTATGAAATAAATTATTGTTATACTCATTTTGGGTTATTTTTCTGCAAATAAAATGCAGATTGTTTTTTCCAGGTATTTTTTTTTATATTTTGGGTTGTTTTTATGTGAATTCTATGCAGATGTTTGCTTCCAGGTAGTTTTTGTGTTCATTTTTCTCTTATTTTTTTCTTTCGCTTGTGATTTTGGTTTTGAGTTCAGTTAGTTTATTATTGAATGCTGAACATACAACATCGACAGCAGAGATAAAGAGATAGGAAACTTAAAATTTGTGACGTCAAAACATATGTTTTTTCCATTTTTATGTGCTTTGGTGAAACTTATTTATTGTGTACGTGACTTCACCTCAGATCAGTGTTGCCGCGACGATTCTAAAAAAAGTATCCATGAAGAGGTCACAAATGTATCCACTTCCGAAAAAAAGTATTCACATATTACAGTACTGAAACCCAATTTTGTAAGCTTTCATAACAATTCTATTTATTTAATTTTAAGACTAACAAATAGCTTTGTTAAAATGTAATAGTAAGAAACAAAGCATGTTAATATATAAAATAATAAATAATAATATTAAGACCTAGTGCTTGAATATTTTAAATATTTTAAGGATTTATTTTTTTAAAAGTTAAAATAATGAACAATGATATTTAAACTTTAAAGGTAAATTGCAATAAAATTTTTTGATTATGACCCGCTTTTAAAATTTAAGTTTCAAAAAAGGGTTTTTACTGGTTATTCAGTGTAAAGAAGATACAAATTTTAGACAACCTGCTCCTGCCTTAAAAAGGAACATATGTACTAGGGCGGGTCAATTTGTATGGACGAATTTTTTGGAGGTCTGGCTCAGCGAAATTCGTAAAATACATGTAATTTCAATACTTTTTCTCCACTACAGCATATACAAATTCTGAAAAAAAGACTTTAGTAAATAGATTTTGTTCTCAATTATAAAATATGAATGTATGAATGTATGTGTATGAATCTATTTACGAAAGTCCGCACAGCTTTTTTCAGAATTTGTATATGCTGTAGTGGAGAAAAAGTCTTGCAATTACATGTATTTTACGAATTTCGCTGAGCCAGAATTTGACCCGCCCTAATATGTACATTTCAGTACTTCAGTCTGTTATATTTTTTGTTATTTTTATATTTTTTATACATTATGTTTATTACATTAATTGTAAAAGTTTGATATTTATACAAAAACTATATAAAAAACATAACTGTTAAATAGCGATTACGATTAATAAACAATTAGATTTTGTTTTAAAAATAATTATAATCATTATATAATCCTTGAAGGAGATGTTTTTGATAAGTAATTGATTTCGATTACAAATAATCAAAAAATAATTACGACTACTTGGAATTATGAAAATAGTCAAAAAGAATAAAAAATAATCAAGAAACAATTATCCGACTACTTTTAGAAATTATTTTTGATTCTGTTTGAGATCGACTCGCATCGTTTCAACGGTGAGGTTGTTAAGTGCAACCAGTCATTTTTAACTAAAATCGCTCATACGCTGATACGGCTTTTTTAGTTAACACAGTTATACGAATAACAGTTATAAGAAAACTTAATCAGTTTTATTAACAAAAGTGTTGGGAAATGAACTTTGGGTTGATGGTTCTTTCTCTGTTACCGCTGCTAATGCTATACATTATAAAAAAAGAATCAAACATAATTTCTAAAAGTACTCTGATTATTTTTCTTGATTACTTATAATTCTTTTTGAGTATTTTAGACATCTAAAGTAAACAGAAAAAAATTTATCAATTATTTTACAATTTAAAAAAAAAATAATCTAATTGCTAATGAATACGATTAGTAATAATTATTTAACAGCTATGATACAAAATAATATATAAATACATTAAAAAGTAATTTAATAGCTTATTCAGTTAAGTGTAATATAAATAAAATGAGTTGCTTTTGCCCTTTATTTATATTAGATTTAAAAATTATTCGTTTTTAAGTATTTTGCAAAACAATATACCTTTAATTATTCCCAAAAAAAATCTAATAGTCTTATCGTTTAAAGTAAGACTTAAATTAGAAAAACTTTATTCAGCAGCAACTGTGCTATGAGGCAGACTTAATATATTTATCACAAAATTGTAAAGTTCTTTGTAAAGAGGTTGCGTTAATGCATTTTTTGATAAAAAGGTACTATCCAAAAATGTCTCAATGTCATAATTTTTCTAAAAGTTTTTGTTGGATTTAAAGAAATGCCTTCTTTTTTATATTTTTGCAAATAAAAACATATATTCATATATGAGTATGAAAAAAGTATTCATAAATTTTTCCTAACGGCAGAACTGCTTGGATTAATGGTGTAATTATTCTAAGATAATTTCACCATGATGTTTCAGGGATGCTTTTCATTGCATTTCCGAAGTCTTTTTTGGTATACCTTTTGCTACCCATTTTGTTCCAATAATATACAGTTTTACAGTCATCGGACCTCAAACGTAACTGGTGAAATTCTTCAATCTACCATAAACCAGGGTTGTTTTCCGTTGATTTTACGACCACTTATAAATGTTTTGTGAAACTGGGGCCGATGGATCAATGTAACATGTCTGACTGTCTCAACCTGGTGAGGCCAGCATAATCTTTGTGAAATCGCCTCAAGTCGACTCAAACCTCCACGTGGTGTTTCCTGGGCAACGTCAAAACTGACAACCGTTAGTTTGGCGGCTAATCTGAGCGGCGGGCCTCCCTAGGCTTAAAATAGGTTGTGCGTCGGGTTTGAAGCCCACCCGTAAAAACCCATTTCAATGAAAACACAAAAGAATAGAAGAAAACTGATCCCCAAATCTGATGACGACTACCGCAAACGAAAAACTGATAATGATTTACGGATATGCACCTGGAATGTCCGAACCCTTAATTGGGAAGGTGCCTCTATCCAACTGACTGATGTCTTGGAAAGATACAAAGCTGATATCACTGCTATCCAAGAAATGCGATGGAAGGGACAGGGTTGCATTCGGCATGCACCCTGTGATATCTACAACAGCGGCCATGCAGAGAAGCACGAGTTTGGATGCGGATTTGTAGTTGGCAAGAGACTACGGCCCCACGTCCTGCGATTCACACCTGTGAACGAACGACTTGCCATAATCCGCATCAAGGTTAGGTTTTTCAATATAAGCCTAATATGTGCGCACGCTCCGACAGAAGACAAGGACGATGAGATCAAGGAAATTTTCTACGAGCGCCTTGAAAATGCTTACGAGCGCTGCCCCCGCCACGACGTAAAAATCGTGCTTGGTGACTTCAACGCTAAGGTGGGCAAGGAAAATATTTTTGGTCCAACGGTCGGAAAGTTCAGCCTCCACGACAACACCTCCGATAACGGAATGAGGCTGATTGACTTCGCCGCAGCACGAAACATGGTCGTAAGTAGCACTAGATTCAAGCATCTCAATATTCATAAAGCCACCTGGATGTCCCCTGATCAAAAAACAAAAAATCAAATTGATCACGTTTTGATCGACGGAAGGCACTCTTCCAGTGTATTGGATGTACGCACGATCCGTGGTGCAAACATTGACTCGGATAACTATCTTGTTGCAGCCAAGATCCGTACACGTCTGTGCGCAGCTAAAAATACACGCAACCCTACACAGAGAAAGCTAGACGTCGACAATCTGCAATCGAAACAGACAGCCGATGCTTTCGCCACTCGACTCTCAGTCCTGCTTCAAAGCTCTCCTCCAATCGATGATATATGCGCGCAGTGGACACACATTTCCAACTCCATGCGTGCGGCTGCTGAAGAGGTAATTGGCTACCAACGCCCTCGCCGAAACCAGTGGTACGACCAGGAGTGTCGCGACGCCACTGCAGAGAAAGACGCCGCCTACAAAGAAACCCTGCAGTCGGTTGTAACGCGCGCTGCTAAGGAGCGATACAAAGCAAAGAGGAGAGAAGAGAGACATATTTTCAGGCGGAAAAAAAGAGAGGCAGAAAAGCGCGAGCAGGAGAAGATTGAGATGTATGGTGACAGGAATGAGGCCCGAAAATTTTTCGAAAAATAAGACGCCTTGCCGATGGTTTTAAAACCGGGGCCTCTTCCTGCAAGGATGAAAACGGGAATCTAGTGACAGATGTCCAGAGTACACTGACGTTATGGAGGGAACACTTCTCTAAGCTTCTAAATGGCGACGCTGACAACAATCCCGCCAATAGAGATGATATTCCGGAAACCCCAATTGCGGATGACAGCGTCGAGGTTCCGCTGCCCGACTATGATGAAGTTCTGACAGCTATAGCTCGGCTCAAAGATAACAAAGCCGCGGGAGCTGATGGCTTACCTGCTGAGCTGTTTAAGAACGGAGGCGAAGCTCTACTTAAATGCATTCACGAGCTTCTATGCAGAATATGGTCGGAAGAATGCATTCCGAACGATTGGAATCTCAGTGTGCTCTGCCCAATCCACAAGAAAGGCGATCCCACTATCTGTGCCAATTACCGTGGGATAAGCCTTCTTAATATCGCATATAAGGTCCTGTCGAGCGTTTTATGTGAAAGATTGAAGCCCATTGTAAACGAACTGATCGGACCTTATCAGTGTGGCTTCAGACCTGGAAAGTCCACTATCGACCAGATTTTCACACTACGACAAATCTTGGAGAAGACTCAAGAAAAACAAGTCGACACCCACCACCTTTTTGTCGACTACAAAGCCGCCTTCGACAGCCCAATAAGGAAGCACCTGTACTCCACCATGTCTGAATTTGGTATTCCTGCAAAACTAATACGACTTTGCAGGATGACACTGAGCAACACCAGCAGCGCAGTTAAAATCGGGAAGGACCTCTCCCCACCATTTATTACCAAACGAGGTTTCAGACAAGGTGATTCCTTATCGTGCGACTTTTTCAACCTAATGATGGAAAAGATCATCCGAGCTGCTGATCTGAGACGTAGTGGCACAATATTCTACATGAGTGTTATGCTGCTTGCGTATGCTGATGACATAGATATCATTGGCCATAATACGCGCGAAGTCAGTGCAGCATTTTCCAGATTAGAAAGAGAGTCAAGTCGAATGGGTCTGTCAGTGAATGCAGATAAGACGAAATACTTAGTGTCAACAAACAAACAGTCCCAGCGTCTTGGAACCCACGTTACCGTTGACAATACCTCCTTCGAGATTGTGAAGAACTTCGTTTATCTGGGATCCAGCATTAATTCAACCAACGACATCAGCATTGAGATCAAACGAAGAATAACTCTTGCCAACAGGTGTTACTTTGGGCTCAGTAGGCAATTGAGAAGCAGAGCCCTCTCTCGACGAACGAAAATCACGCTCTATAAATCGCTCATCATGCCCGTCCTACTTTACGCATCACAAACCTGGACGCTGAGCAGTTTAGATGAAAAGACTTTAGGAGCATTCGAGAGAAAGATTCTTCGTAAGATCTACGGACCAATCTGCGTCAATGGCGAGTACCGAATACGGTGGAATAATGAACTGTATGCGCTGTATGCTGACATCGACATAGTCAAGCGCATTAAAATCGAGCGGCTTCGCTGGCTTGGTCATGTTCAGCGCATGAAAGACGATGCTCCAGTGAAGAAAACATTCAATTCGGTACCCAGCGGCGGTCAACGCAGAAGAGGACGACCGCATCTTCGTTGGAAAGACCAAGTAGAGGACAACCTGACGAAGCTTGGAATTTCCAACTGGCGCCAGCAAGCGAAAGACAGAAATGGCTGGCACAAATTCTTAGATGAGGCCAAGACCGACATACGGTTGTAGCGCCAACTAAGTAAGTAAGTATAAATGTTTTGTGTTAGTATTGGAGCCAATTTAACGTAAAATCGAACATAGTGCTATCCCTCTCCAAAAGAGTTTCCCCACATCTTTATCTCTGATCGACAGTCTGAAATATAAAATTTTTGTGCGGAAACTAAAGTGAAATTATTATTATTGTTATGGCAGAGGATTTATAATTTGTGTACAATACGCACTTGCATATATGCAGCCTTACTGATAATTTCCAACAGCAACTATCATCAGCGTGATTTCGCACTTCACACAGAAGCAGATGAAGAACTAGATTTATTTGAAGACCAAAGCGGTGAAAACACAGATTTTGTGCCCGAAGATGACGCCTCGGACATTGAATATGAATTGAAAATTGAAGCAAATGAAATATTCGACAGCGATGAAGAATCCGAAGAAGAAAGTGAGAATGCACTAACTCAAGCTGCAGACGGTTTTTTGCTTGGAAAAGATGGTACCAAGTGGAGTACAGCTGAACCCGCTACAGTGAGATTCCGCCAGCACAACATCATCCGTTTCAGAGGTGGACGAAAAACAAACCTGACCACTCCGCTTGAGGTGTTCAAGCTTTTCTTTTCACCAAATATTACGTTCATTATCGTAACACAAACAAATCTATGAGGAGAAAAAGTTACACGCAAATAGAACGCAGAACATGCAAACTGCACACCACGAGTATGGGTTGATATGACAAGTGTTGAGCTTGACGCTTTTATTGGGATACTATTGGCTTTTGGTGTCAGTCATAATACTATGCAGCTCTCAAGATTGATGTGGCAAACTGGTGCACTTAATATTCCATGCAGCCATGTCATATACACGATATGTTACTTTGATGCGTTGTATTCGATTTGACGATAGTCGTACGCGCGCATTTCGTCAACAAACCGTTGCAAGGAAAACTGTACACTGGTAAAGAGGGAGAACAACGAGAGACAAACCAAGGCGAAAATGTGCTCATGAATTTGGCTAGTCGATACGCCAACAGCGGCAGAACTATTATTGCTGGTAACTTCTTTACAACATTAGACGCAGCTAAACGTCTTTCGTCGATTGGACTAGCATACGTTGGCACCATTAGATCAAACAAAAGGTGTCTTCCCAAAGAAGTGAAAAAAGTCAGCAAACGGCCAGTGCTTTCATCTGTGTTCGGTTTCTATGATAACCTTGTATCACTGTGCAGCTACGTTCCAAAGAAGAACAAAGCAGTAAATCTACTATCCACTGTGCACTATACCGAGAAAGTTGAAGGCGTAGCAAAAAAACCTATAAATAGTAGTAAATCTACTATCCACTGTGCACTATACCGAGAAAGTTGAAGGCGTAGCAAAAAAACCGGAAGCTATATTATTTTACAATTCAACAAAGGCCGGCGTTGATACAATGGACCAAATGGTAACGCATTACTCCACAAAACGGTCAACCAGACGTTGGCCATTAGCATTTTTTTGCAACTTGATAGATGTCATAGGATTAGCCGCTTACATCATATGCAATGAAAATACAGAAGGAACCAGAAAAGAGAAGCGACGAATGTTCTTGAACACGCTGAGTAAACAATTGGTGCTTGCTAATACTGAAAATCGCATGAACAACAACCATATTTAGAACCTTTCATTGAATCTTTCTTTGGAAGACCGTTGAATATTCCCAGCAACATGCTACCTAACCAACAAAGGGGCCCTAGTACAATGAATTCCAGAAAAGATTTCAGAATTTGTGCCACCCAAGACGAAAAGCTGCGTAGAAAGATACGTTTTTATTGCACCAAATGCACTTATCCTGTGTGCCAACAACATTCTAAAGTTGATTATACTTGTTTTTCATGCATTCCAAAAAATGAATAATTTTTTTTTTACATTTATGTAGCTACATATAACAACAAATAAAAAAAAAGTCTAAAGACAAAAATAATAAATGAGCATACTTAGAAGTTCAAAGTTACGGTACCCTTTTTGCCATACAAATGCATAAAAACGTAAAGAGGTCTGGCCAGGCATATGTGTTTGTTGGAAGGTTTCGGAATATTTGTTTGACGGGGGGTTTAAGAAAACCTTTGAAACTCTATAAAAATAAAGATGCATTATTGGTAGAATATTTAAGTTTTTGAATAGTGAAAAGCTATTATACAAGCGATTTTTATGTCACGCATAAATTTTATATTATAAATAAATGTAAACGCTCTCTTAGCCAATTAACCAACTATACTTGATATTGATAGAAAATTAAAGATATAAAACTAAAATTTTATGTGGTAGTTCCTATGATCAATATAAGAAAACACATGAAATTTTAAAAAAATCGTACGAAGCGTTTGAGAGCAGTGGTAAATAGGTTAAACAGCTATGACACAATCTATTACGTGTTGACTCACCAAAAACAGTTAAAACATTATATAATTTATATGCAGACATTTTTAATAGCTTTGTAATAAAGTTGCTAGGTGATAATGGTGATAATTTGCATAAGCAAAATGTTTTTGAATTGATTTATTCACATTTTTATTTTGAGACATTTCTATTATTGGTTGACACAGATATTTAAATGTTTTACTGCTGTGTTTGGGTTGCATATGTAATTTGGAAATATTTAAAGCATGCCGCTGTCTGGCACAAAATAATTAAATTTTTTCCCAAGATAAAATTCAAAATTCACTGTATGCTTTTTGGTAGGCGGTAAAGGGCAGCTCGCATCTGCCTTTTTTGTGTGGTGTTTAATTAATAAACACTAGTGTGGTTCACTGTTGTTTGGAAAAAATAAAGTTATCTCTATAAACTTTATCATGGTCTATAATTTTTACACTTTATATAAATATTATTGACACAAAGTGTCAATTCATTACTTCAACTGGAAAAGGATGCTCACTGGCCAACAAGTTTTTAAAAACCATAATATTTTTTTTCTTTACTAATTTATATAATAATTTATTTAAAAACTTTTGTTAACAATTTTTTATTTTTAATAGGTATAATCATTGAACAAAGTTTCTTATTAAAAATGTATGTAACTTTTTAATTCAATAATGCATTATTTCATTTGTTTTGAAACTGCATTCATGATTGAAAAACTTTTGTTGATTGTGTAGGAATCAACTTTCGATTTTTTTCACTACTTGCTAAAGAAACTGCTTTCATTCTTTATCATTGGCTATCAGTATCTATTTGATAATCCGATAAAAATTTGACTCTTCGTATCATTGACCACTCTCAAATTCGAAACGCGTTATATTATTTAATGCAAAAGTATTTTATAAGGAGAGTAAAATGTCGTTTGCCAATCTCGCAAGTACTATCAGTTTCTTTCCAAGTTTACGGCGGTTGAAATAAGAAGAAATCAACGTTTTGGAGTAGTTTTAACAAGTTCTTAGAACGTTTATTAGCAAAGTCGCATAGTTAAGCATTTTTATTCAGAAGAGAGGCATTTCCTCTTATAATTCTGTTAGTAGAACTGCATTTTGAAATGATTGCATTTGCCAAACTACGTTTGTCTTCGTCGCATACTCGGTAAGAAAACGAAGTCAGGCAAACCATTTCATCTGAGAGATACCATAAGTAATGCTCAAGAGCACACCTGGCTCTTCTTATCTAATCTTAATACTAAGTTAGCTTTTGTATATATTATTATTAATTAAATATTATATAATTCTCTTAAAATTCAGCTTACAGGCTACTCTGCTTGACTAGTTCGACGATGGGGAAACACAAACATC